>JAUTXW010000524.1:1200000-1800000 GCA_030620095.1 Kuschelorhynchus macadamiae | reverse complement strand
ATTAAATACTTTAACATTATTTTGATGATAGTAGCATAATGGTTTTCGATCTTTATTTCCAAATAAAAACCGAATTCGTCCCAGAATGAACCAGACAACCATGAAATTTAAAATATGTCAAAATAATTTAACATAAAAGGCAATTTTCTTCATGTATGTAAACTAAAATAGCCCCTAAAAGTCCCAACTTTTTATTGTATTCCGAATAATTGGGATTCATCGTGAGATTTCTGCGTAGCTCGACGCCTAGAGTTGCTAGTCTGCAACGCACTCTATCCGATCGGATGGTTAAATTACTTTATCGATCGATTTTAGGCTTTATTATTTTATCACCCGACAATCCTATTTGTGTCTTTAAATCATAATGTTTCTATCGTATTTCTTTAAAATTAAAAAATACTTTAACGTTACGAGCATATTATGTTTACACTGAAAATTGGAGATGTTTTAACAAAATAAGTATTACCCGCACTTCCGATCTGGGCATTTATGACGGATATAATTTGTTAAGTAATTTTGTATCCAATTTTAGAAAATATCTATAAAATTAATTTGAGAGTTTTTTGTCCAAAATATATATTTTTTGCAAGACACATTTTCACATAAAATATGTTCTCTTCCCTCCCAAAAGAAGATTTTCCCCTGGAGGCAAATTTTCGAATTCATCACTGCTCACCAGTAGGGGAGAGGGAGGCACCTTTTAACATATTTCTACATAAATCCTTCAAATTTCAAATATATATCCAGGGGTACAGTTATTTGTAAATAATAACACATTATTTCCAAGTAAAGTAAAGTATATTTTAATTAAAATAAGTTTCAAAAATGAACGCTGGTAAAAAGAAAGCTTAGTAAGGGTAGTGAATAAATTTACATTATACTATTGACGAGTGTAATACCCACTATTTATACTCTATCGCAAGTTAAAAGAAGCTTTATTAACATTAAATGAAATTAAAGCTAGTGTTCTCTCAGTACCCTTGTTATTTCAGGGAGTAGGCAATTTCTACAATTGAAATATTATGTACGGTCGGAAAATATAATTTTAGTCCTTTCTTCCTCAAAAATTGAACTTGTCATGTACGGAGAAAGAATAACTAAGGCTTGAAGTTTCAAATACGTTGAAAATTTTTTTGGCAACTTTCATTTTATTTTGTTTTGCTGCTACTTGCAGTTCCAAAGCTTCTTTCTCCGGAGTTTCGGTAAAGATTTTTGGTTTACCCCTCTTTCTGCCTCGAAGGTTCTCACTTCTGGGTGGTGCTCAAAAACTAGTGTCGAAAAAACAGATGATCCTGGGACGTTGTTTGTTACTAGTGTATCAGGGGCTCAATTTTGTACAAATAAAAACAGAGATGTAAAAAAATATATTATGAACTGATGAATCGAGTTTATCAAATAGGCAAAATCAGAAAATCCGCAATTTGTTAGAGAAATTCGATTTCAAGGACGACAAACCGTTAACCTGTGGGGTGGAATACTGGGAAATAAAATATTTGGACCATACTTTTTGGGCGGAACTCGACTGGGGAAGTATATCATGCATTTTTAGAGATCCATGTAGCCGAATTATAATACCTACCAGTCAAGAACTATCAAAGAAAAATTTATTAACACGATGGCGCGGCTCTCCACGCAATTATGATGAATGGAATTGAACAATTTTTTATGGGCATAAAAAATATTTTTGTAGGATAAAAAACAAAACAAAATAAGAAGGATGTAAATATATAACTTGACATCCCGTACAGCAATGGAAAAAAATGAAATTCATTAAATGTAGTCAATAGCATTTTCAGCAACCTAGCATTCACATATTCAATATTTAGCGACCTTTACTAGATCACAGTGGCTCAAGCTCCATGACGGGGGATTAATTGTCGACGAAATGGCATAAGTGATAGTTTACACCCAAAATATGCTTAAATTGTTACTTTTGCCTTATGTATTGACAAGGGATAAGCCTTCTTAGGACGGAAATTGAAACCAAAAATTGAGTAAAAATTGCCGCTGGTCCAACTAGCAAAGACAGCAGAAGAAAATCGTCGGATGATATTTTAATTAAAAGTATCTGTGTGTCTCTCAGAAGTGTACGAGTGGTATTAAAAAAAAACGAAAAAAAAAATTAACCTTGTATCTCGAAAACAAAATGTTTTGTATACCCCTGTATATCTAAATGTTTCTTATTTTTATGAGATAAATCACTTCTCAAAGTTTTAGATATGAATTAACTTACACCCAGTATATGCAAAATATAAAGAAATAGTACGCGTGAAACAGGACCGACACCGTATTAGCGAAGAAAGTTTCAGATGCGGAGAAAAATTAGTTAATTAATTAATTATTGGTCCTCGATGGTTTAATTATTGGTAAAGTGCCTTGTTCGTGCAGTTTTGCCAACTTCACTTCGATTTCCGTCGGGGACATACATTTTCACCATTTATCGAATTTTATATTCTAAATTACGTTTATTGCCTTGGTTTCGCTTTTAATCCCAATCGATAAAAATTCTGTTCTGCTCCGTTTTACATCATGTGGGGGGGGGGGGTTCATATAAATTCCAAATACATGGACAAATCCTGCAAAAAATGGCGAAACTGTAAGCAAAGGGCAGGACCTGTGCAACACCGCATGTGTTATTCTAGCTCCATTTCGGTTTCTTAACATACGAATATTATATTTTTACATTTGACTATATTATATACTGTTCTGCTTTACATTCAACATAGCGAACGAAACCTGTAAATTATAATAAAATAACTTGTACAAAGCAGGACCGATATTGCATATTGGACACAGACATCTATCTCTTAAACCTTTTGAGTGAATACGGGGGTTAATGTTTTAATTTTATTAATATTAAATTTTATTATTTTTTGTAAGTACTGAGTTTAATTACATCCGCCTTCTAATGATCCTTAAACCCTCTTAAATTAAAGTTTAGAATACACCCCTAGTTACAAATTACTTTGTAACTGCAAGGGAGCTGTAAAGACTTTATACTTAATACAACTGTTTAATTAATTCAATTTTGTGCCCACGTTGTATTTAAACATCAAATCAAATCAAATCATATATATTACGTAGAACATGTTTACAATATTACTAGAAAGATAATTGCACACCTAGATGTATCATCTGTGTGTGTACAAAAGAAAAGAAATTTTGTTGTAATTACCTATTGCTAAATTCTTAAATTATAACCTATACTAAATAAATGATACTGCGTACAAACTAAGTATGTGGCTAACCTAAAATCATATAATTTCACACTAACATAAGCGATAGAATAATTTTAAAAATTATAGAATTTAAATAAGACTTATTTGAAGTAAAAATTTGCTATCTACTTAAAGTGCCAGTAAATATCTCGAAGTTTTGTTTCAAGAAAATTGAGATTTTTTTACTAAAAAGGTTTCTGTTCTGTATACGTCGGATATTAAGCGGAAGCAAGTTATAAAGTGTAGGACCAAAGTATGTCAGATATCTTTGGTTTCTTGTTCTGGACAGGAAAGGAACACATACGGACTCCACCGATCTGCTTCTGGTGTGATAATTATTAAGAATAAGTTGCAGCCTTAGTTCGGGATGTTTGTAAACTATCAAAAGTGCTGATTTTACATACAACTGTTGCAAGGTTAAAACTTGGGCTTCTTGATACAGAAGTTCGGTAGAGTATCTGGGTGTTTTTTTGTAAATTACTTTAAGGAGATATCTTTGAGTTACATTTAAAATATTTAGTGTTGTATTAAATGCACCTCCCCATATTGACAGACCGTATGTAAAGACTGATTCAGCTAGTGTGATATATGTATAATAATTTGAGGATATTGATTGTCATGATATTTCTGATTTGATAGAATTTATAAATTAGTTTACGTAGTTTTGAATTTGTACTTTCTATATGTTTATCCCATTTAATATTCTGATCAATTACAACGCCGAGATATCTGATACATTCAGTTTTATTCAGAAAATCAGTGCAGTGGCATGGTGTCTCATTTGATAAACACTGGAGCGTATGCATTTTTATCTGATTAGCATCAAATTGGTGAGAGTCAAGGATACTGAAACACATAAATTTTGTTTTTTCTATGTTAATTGTCAATCGGTTTTCACCCAACCATTGACGTACCTTTGCAAATTCAGATATGGTGTGCTCCACTGTAGCATTCCAGGTATCCCCCTGTACAAGAAGAACAGTATCATCTGCATACGAGACCAGTTTGCTGGATGTAGTGAGGCAAAGGAGGTCATTAATATATAAGGAAAATAGGAGTGGTCCAATTACGGTTCCTTGGGGAACACCACACTGTACTATTTCAAAACTGCTGTAATCATTTTGTACCCTTACACATTGTTTCCGATCTTCAAGATAACTCCTTATTAAGTTATGGCATAATCCTCTTATTCCGTAGTTGCTTAGCTTGTTTAGAAGAATATCATGCAGTACGGTATCGAAGGCTTTGGTCAAATCCAAGAATATCGCAAGGGGTTTTTTACTTTTATTAATAGCATTATAAATAAAGTTTGATACCTCATAAATCAAAAATGATCCGTTGATCTTCCATGACGAAATCCAAATTGACTCGGAGAAAGAATGTTATGTTTTTCTATGTGACTTATAATTCTGTCCCTTAAACAAACTATTACTTACTAGTAATTCCGTCTAATCCAGGTGCAGAGTTATTTTTTAATCCGTTTATAATTTTTTTTTACCTCGTCCTCTGATACTGGCATTAAAAATATACTCGGATAATTTATTTGGTTGTTATTATATTTTTTCTCAGAAGGGAGTTTGTCTGCCATTGTTTTACCAATATTTATGAAGTATTTATTAAATATGTCTGCAACTATTTTCTTATTTTGTTGTAAAACATTGTTATCATCTTTTAGCGAGAGATTTTGGTTATTTTGGGTAGTATTTTTATACTGTAGTTCTTCATTTATTTTTTGCCACATTTTTTTGGGTTTTTGCTTGGTTTCCTCAAATTTGTTTTTAAAGTAGTTTGCTTTAGTCTCTTTTATTAGTTTATTTAGAGTATTTCTATAATTTTTTTATTCACTTATAAGGGTTGCAATATTTTTATTTTTTAGAATTTGTTTTTTTAATATGTCCCTATGTCTAATAGATTTTACTAGGCCCGAAGTTATCCAAGGTTTTAGTTTTTTTGTAATTGCAGTTATTGTGATTTTTTCATGTGAAGATTTAATGGCGTAGTTTAATGTATTACTAAAAAATTCATATGCAGATTCGCTTTGGTTTTTGTCATACACATCATCCCATCGAGTTTTCTCTAATATTTGCTTTACTTTATTATAGTTGAGATGCATGTAGTATCTTTCTTCGCTTTTATAATTTTTATTAATTTTAATAAGGGACTGTATTTTTAAAACAATAGGAAGATGATCTGTTATATCTGATGTAATAATATATGGAATAAACCGAAATGTATCAGTTATTTTCAGGGGGCAGTAAAGAAAAAAAATGATCGATACAAGATTCGCATTCTGTTGTTATCCTAGTTGGTTTATTTATATAACTCAAAAACCCGTTCTTAGTCAGAGTATTTTCATAATCATTTACAGCTCCATTCGGATGCATTAAATTTATATTAATGTCTCCACCAAAAATACACACTGCGTTGTTGTTTTTATTTAATAGTATTTTGTTAAGGTCAGTAAGAAAGATAGTAACATCGGATGATGGTGGTCTATACAGCGCAAACATTTGATAAGTAATTACACTATATTTGAAGTTTAAAATTGAAAAAGTCACATCGTTATACCCTATATTCTCAAAACCGTCAACATGTATAACCTTCCTGACCAAAACTAGTACACCATCATTTTGGTTGAAATTCCCGTTTGAATAAAAAGTGTTGTAATTTGTAAGCTTAAATATATCCAAACAGTTAACCTGCCAAGTTTCAGTCAAAATTTTGACATCAAAAGTGCAGTCTAAACTCTCAACAAACAATACAAATTCTTTGAAGTTTTTTCTAGCGCTTCGTATGTTAATATGTACAATATTTATTAAATAATTTTCATTGGAGCGCAACTCAGTCGGACAAATATTTAAGGTTTCAATGTTAGCGAAATAATGCAATTCTGTATAAAAATCAATCGTATTCATTATTCATGTACACCTAAAACACTAATATAATAAATATGTCAGTCTTTCTTTTACGAACAAAAAATATATCTTACTCCACGCAGATGAATGTAAAAGAGCAAAATTATAAAAAAATAAACAATCTCTAAAAAAAACGTAATTTATCAAAGTTAATATATCGATAAACCTACCAATGTTCCAAAATCAAGTCAAAATTGCAATCTACAATTGTACAATATAACACAGTATTGTACAATAAATAGCTGTATGAAAAAAGAAATTCCAAAACATATTCCAAATCAAATCTATTGTTGGTATTCTACCCAAATTCCAACAAGATTATTTACAGTCACGAAATCATGTAGCACTAATATCAAAATTATTGGGAAAAAGCTACTTTTCCAATTTACCTCAAATTTAAGTAATTAACAAGTAAAATTTTGGTACGAATCGAAGATAGCGAAGCAAAATGGCGGATTAATAAATTTTTAAAAAATTCAGTGTTTTCGTGTATAGAGATGGCGGCCAAATGAAATGTTTGTAATCGTGAAAAAAATTCCAGGTTTTACATATCTTTACGTTTTAGCGCCCCTAGATGCCAAAAAATATGTTTTACAAAGGAATCAACCTGTAATATTTTGTTAATAATCCAAGAGAGTAAAACAAAATCGCTCCCTAAAAAATTATTTTAAAAAATCGGTCTGAAAAACTATTGAATAATTTCAAATTTTCGGCATCCATTAAGTGTGATATAGAAATAAACTGGTAAAATTGTGGTACAAAGCCAAGATGGCGAAACAAAATGCCAGCCAAATAAAATGTCTAAAAAATCAATGTAAAAAATCTTATTTAATTGACTCAATATCTTGCAACAAAATTGATTGTGATACAGAGGATAACTGGGACGAATTCAAAATGACGATACAAAACGGCGGCCTTTAAAAATCAGTGTAAAAACTACTTATTTAATTTATTTTAAAACAAACCCAAAAATAGGTGTAGAATAGGTAGAAACTGGTAAAATATTGATACGATTCTGATATGGTGATATAGCGGAACAAAATGACGCCTAATAAAAATGTTTGAAGAGACAGTATACTAAATAAATATTTGCGGAGCTAAATTGGCTTAAACTTTACTATTCTTAATAAAAGGAAAGATTCATAACGAGGGAAGTTCCGGGTAAAGGAAATGTATCGATTTTCCTACATGTGATACATTGCATTTACTATTCTAAAACATTTACATAATAGTAGTCTTGTACTACATTAGCCAGCCCTAAAATTAGCATATAAATATTACATAAACATAATTATCAATATCATTATAAAATATTATTAAATGTTTCTACGATATTTAAATTTTTTTTAACATTTTGTTAAATTATTTTTATAATAATTTCAGATGTGGCATGGTGTACTTAGAACCAGGTGTTTTGGGTTTAGAACCCTTTATAAATTGCTGGGCGAAAAGAGTTCCCCAGGTATAGTATTTTACAACTTAATACTAAAGTATGCAGTAATTTCGTTGTAACAATTATTGCTATAATTAGCTGAGCTATTCAGTTTTACTTATTTATTATTTCCAGCTAGCAAAACCGTACATCGAAGAATTTCATAAACTGTTTGAGCACTATGTTTTACCAGCCATTGAATTGGTCAGAGGAAAATTAAAAGAAATTCTAACATCGGTGGACTCGGCTCTCCTAATGTCATTTTTACGACTTATGGATTTTAGACTATCCCCCTTGTCGGGAAAGGATAATAAGCCTCCCCCACCTTCACAGTTTTTAGCTCTTATACGTAAGTCTATTTTTAATTACTTTAAAATTCTATATTATTATTTGTTAGCTTTCACGACGTTACAGATAAAGAATGGAGACATATATTTGCTTGGTGTAGATGCAGTTAAATTCTATTCTGTTTCGACACCCTATATCTTTTCTCAGAAACCAACTAAACACTGATCTTAAGTTGGTTTTTGAAAAAGACACAATGTGTCGAACAGATGTCCAACTCAAATAAATTAGTGGAAATTATTAAACGAATAGTTTATTATACTAGTGTTAACAAGTGATAACAAAGATAACTAATATAATTTTAAACTCAGTCAGTCAACTTGTGTACTCTTCGAAAGCTCAATACTGATCAGAAAAAATTAATCGCGATCGCATAATATTTAGAAAAAGATAGAGTTATCTGGAAAATAAAAAAATCTTTATAATATAAGGTGCATTTAATTATTGAACATTTTGAAAGCAATAATATAATATAATTTACTCTTTCCCAACCAACAGTCTAGTATATTCCCAACAAGGAAACTAAATAACTTATAATAAACTAATTATAAATGCACAGGGATTTTTTTATATATTGACCCCTACTTAAGTTTTTATTTGACGTTTTCGAAAAAAGTGACTAAAATAGAAGTTTAACGGTTTAAAATAAATTTTTAGAAAAACTTGTTTTCACATATACAGACTGCTTCAAAAAGTCTGGGCATGGTCCTATTTTCTTATTTCAAATGGGTACCCTATTTTTTTATTTGATTTTTGCGTTTTCCTGAATATTTAATACATTTTTTATCTGGCATACACTATGCCTAACTTTGACGTATAAAAAGATATTGACGTACACGTACGAAAATTACCATTTTTTGTTGATTTTCTAAAAATTATTATTAAAAATCTGGCCCGACTTATTTGGTGATTCACCTTGATTGTTTTAATGTCAGGTAGACTTTTAATCATTGTCTTTAGAAAATGCCACATTTAGATGAGGAAAAATGTAATATTCTGAGGATATTTTATAAGAATAACAAAAATGCATATGCAGCGAGAAAGGAATATCACCAAGTTTTCGATGCGGGCGCTTCCAATGCGAATAACATTTAAAAATGTTGAACTTGGATTTCGAGATAAAATGTCTATAAAAAGAAAAAAAAATGAATCCTTAAAAGATGCATCAACTTTTTTCGGAAAATCAATTTTCAAAATGCATTCTACTTTAAAAAAGCATAGAGATTATCCTTATAAAATACTACCCGTGCAGAAATTAAAAAACAGAAGAATTATATTTTGTCAAGAAATGTTATTATTAAAAGAAGGCAACATATTTTTTAAAAAAATCTTATGGTCTGACGAGTGCACCTGCAGTATTGCAAGGATTCACAGCCGGAAAAATGTACGATTTTGGGCAACGCAAAACCCTCGAGTAACGAGTAAAATTAGTTGAAAATACGAGGTCGAAGATCGTTACATGAGTGGTGCGGACTCTTAAATAATAAAATAATTGGACCAAGTTTTACTGACGGACTCTTAAATGGGGAAAAATATTGAAATTTTTTGAGTAATGAGGTAGAAAATTTTCTGGATAACTTACCACTCCGTCAATACAACGAAATTATATGGCATCAGGATGGAGCCCCACCACATAATATTCTATAATATAATTTCCCGTTATAAAATTACCTTAATATGAAATATCAATGTGGACTGGACCGATTGGCTGGCCGCCGAATAGTCCCGACTTGACGTCACTTGATTCGTTCCTGTGAAGATTTTTGCAGAATAAAGTGTATAAAAATCAAACTGAAGGGGTAGAGGTTTTACGAACAAGAATACTTGATACTTCCATTTTATTATTAACATTATAAATAAAATTGAGAGTGACTACATACAGTGTATGGAAATGAACGGTGGGCACAGTCAACAGTTGTAAATAGTTTTAGTAGATAATACCAGTTTATATTTTTTTATAGAAAAAACAATATTTTTTAATATAAAAATATTAAAACACAAACGTCCATATTTTTTAAAAAAATCTTATGGTCTGACGAGTGCACCTGCAGTATTGCAAGGATTCACAGCCGGAAAAATGTACGATTTTGGGCAACGCAAAACCCTCGAGTAACGAGTAAAATTAGTTGAAAATACGAGGTCGAAGATCGTTACATGAGTGGTGCGGACTCTTAAATAATAAAATAATTGGACCAAGTTTTACTGACGGACTCTTAAATGGGGAAAAATATTGAAATTTTTTGAGTAATGAGGTAGAAAATTTTCTGGATAACTTACCACTCCGTCAATACAACGAAATTATATGGCATCAGGATGGAGCCCCACCACATAATATTCTATAATATAATTTCCCGTTATAAAATTACCTTAATATGAAATATCAATGTGGACTGGACCGATTGGCTGGCCGCCGAATAGTCCCGACTTGACGTCACTTGATTCGTTCCTGTGAAGATTTTTGCAGAATAAAGTGTATAAAAATCAAACTGAAGGGGTAGAGGTTTTACGAACAAGAATACTTGATACTTCCATTTTATTATTAACATTATAAATAAAATTGAGAGTGACTACATACAGTGTATGGAAATGAACGGTGGGCACAGTCAACAGTTGTAAATAGTTTTAGTAGATAATACCAGTTTATATTTTTTTATAGAAAAAACAATATTTTTTAATATAAAAATATTAAAACACAAACGTCCATATTTTTGTACACGTTAAAGTTAGGTATAGGGTATGCTACATGCTTAGACTATTCAGGAAAACGCAAAAATGCAATAAAAAAATATGGTACACATTTGAAATAAGAAAGTAGAAACAAGCCCAGACTCTGAACCACCCTGTATATGTGACAAAAAGTTTTTCTAAAAATTTATTTTGAACTATTAAACTTTTAGTTTGGACACTTTTTTCAAAACGTCAAATAAAAAATATAAGAGGGGGGGTCAATATATAAATAAATACCCAGTACAAAATATTTCACATATAAACAATGAAATATCAAATGTATATAATTAACACATTATAAGAAAAACTCTTTAAGAAAATATTTTTCTGGTGGTTTTTCTAGTGCTAATACTCTTTAATAAGCTAAGTATATTGTGATATATTGTAATACCATAATGTAAAATACATTGGTTGGCACATAAAGTTACATTATAATGTTGTGCGTAAATTCTCACAATGTGAAAGTTTCCAGATTCCTAAAATTTTAATAGTATGTTTTGTCATATGGATTATAGAATATTTAATGTCCTATATATTTAATGTCCAGATAGTTATTAGGTTTATAAAGCTTATACTTCAAAAATGGCAATCGATAAAGCACTTTATTACTTTATTCTGTAGTATTTTGAGTGGTTTAGGACAAAAAGAATAGACAGAACTCCATACTGCAATTGAAAGTGAATAAAAGAAAAATAAATTATTTTATACGTCTTGAAGCAATATAATTTAAAACCCTGTACAAAACTTAAATTAAACTACATGTTGTATCTATGTTTTTGTATTTTAAATAGAATCCAAATTTCGCACAACTCTGTGACTAAGTTACTGTTTCTAAACTAAAGCGTTAAGAAATATCAACAACATGATTAAATGCCTATGTTTATTTAATATAAAAACAGTTACTTGACTTAAAATGTGTGTCGCACCATATAAACTACCAAATATTATGTAACCTAACCTAACCTAACCAAATATTAAGTATATTACCTTAAAGTGTCTTCTGTAACGTATATATGATAATTTTTTCATCTGATTGAAGTCACATATCTCTAGTTTGGTCAAGCAAATAGCAATACGTTTTTGTACAAATATTTGATTTGATGAGTTCAACTTAAATTTTCGTGCAAAAATATAACTAAAACTTTTATTGACTTTAAGTATTTTATTTTTCCATCATTGTATTAATGAAGGAATATTATTTGTGGTGTAAGACTATTTTTTAAAATTTAAAGATAATTCACATGATTGTAGCCATTTTAAAATTGCATAAACAATTTTAAAACTATTATCAAAATTGTTTAAAATTTGTAATGAGATAAATATTTGGAAAATATCTAATTATTTTAAAGATAATTTCGTTTAATATTGATGATATAGTAGGTAATAATGATAATATATACTTATTTAAAGTTTAACATATTCATAGTCGTTACATGGATTAAAAAGTAAAGTTTAATTCATTAAAATAACCAATAATAAATAAATTGACATGAAACTTTACAAATCTATAACTTGGACTAAATCCGCAAAATATATTTCATCTTTCTCCAGTTATGAAGTAAGATGAAATATTTTTATAAAACAATATGTTGGGCTTGTTAATTTCGGTCATTTTGAACAACCACGATATTTTTTTCCAGCTGATCTGTTAATACCTTGGGTAGTATTTAACACTATATGGAGTATTGGAGCAACATGTGATAATGACAGCAGAGTTATTTTTGATCGATTCATAAGAGAAAAAATGAAAGAGGCCGATCATGGACCAGTTTTCCCTGAAGAAAATTTATGCTATGATTTCAAGTAAGAGAAATATAAATCTATTACTTTTTCTTATAGTAGATTCAAATTTAAATAATTTATAGTTCTAGTCAACTTTGACCAGGTGAGAGGGAATGTACACTGATAGAAAACAACGGAATGGAAAAAAAATCTATTTTGAATAATTTAATGATGACACTAATAAGTACTGAAATGGAAGTATTTGATTCAAATGTTGCATTAAATTGTCTTAAGAAGCTGCAAAACTTCTTTCCTTTAAATTACATTGTGGATGTGAACTATGAATGTTCCAAAAATAAGCGATCCGTTTAAAAAAAAACGTAAAAAAAAGGACTAAAATTAAAAGAAAACCTTCCATGGGGCTTTTAGTAAGACCTTTCGGCACCTTTACTTACTTGGTATCTTTAATGACACGTCGCCCAGATAACCCACGTATAGAAACATTTATGCAGCAAGCTATTTTGCACAGTATACATAAGACATAAACTATAAAAAACTTATCTAATTTAAGTTTATTTAGATTCCTAATTTAAGAAAAACTTATCTTCTGATCATATCTGTCAAAATCCTTACTACTTGCAAGTTCTAGCATAGTAGGCGTGATCTCCTTAAAGTGAATTGGAGGAGATATCATCGCCCGATCTTGTTTTAGTATACTACAGTCGCAACCGTTCTGTCGTACGTAACTAAGGCATTAATTGCGGGGTAAAATTTTGTCGGACAGTAGGGTTGCTGCCCTCATCGGTCTGTAGCTCGTGTCAGATGAATGTGTTATTGGTTTTGCTTTAAGGGGTCGGCCGTGAATATCTCGTTTACAGAGAAGTTTCCAGGGTTTGACTAATGTTTCTATTTTATTAGTTTTGGAATTAGCTCGTGCTAGCTTAGTTATTTTGGGATTATTATTAACAGTTGATGTTGTGTCTATTTAGTGCTTTAAAAGCTTTTAAAATCTCGCAAAGAAATAATTTCTAAATATCCACACCGTCAAATTTTAGGATATGGAGGCCACGTGTAATTTTAAAACTATAACAGCTCTCGACTTTCGATGATGTCTCACTTGTGAAGATTAAGTAGCCAAAAGGATGCACTACGCTAATGGGATTTAAATACTCTTTTAAATGTGAGCTTTACTGGTATTTTGATATTTCATTGTTTGTTTCGTCGTCGTGAGGTCTTTTATATTGATTTTAACCTAGGAGTAGCATTGGTGATAATGAAAGCCGTGCTCTGCTATAAATTCTTAGTAAAAAAATTGCATGGAATACAAAAGTCTCTTCATTTCCACGTATTTATATCTACGGGCACACAGACACTACCATCCCTTTATCATTTTTCACTTAAATTTTTGTTTAAAAATAATCAGTCCAACTGTATATTTTGTCAGACAAACCAAAAATAGATTTTTGCAAATTTTAGATTATTTTTTGCATATGCGTATGTCCGGGCTATCATCAATCTTATGAACTAGCAAAAACGACTATTTTGCAAAAAAAACGTCTTAATGGGCCATATAAATAAAGTTGTAGCAACTGCTTTTGCTTAAGTTTTTTGAGAAAGATTTATGTCCACCCAAACATTAGAAAGAGTGAGCATTATAGTAAAAGCATTTGCTACCTTAATTAATTCCAAATATTACACTTGCACAGAAGTTGATTTTTTTGTAACCTCAAAATATGGTATATTACTATCAGCAATGGACAAGAATTAGTAGAACCTTTTTCTATCGAAAAATCTGGATATTATCTTTTACTTAAACCTTCTACCTTTATCTCCAATATGTTAACAGATATTGGCAAAAAAAAACGGATTTTTGAAACTTTTTGCATTGTATTTTTTTAATTTACTGTTTGGCAAATATTAATGAAAGAGGATACAGCTTGTATGTCACAAAACTCGTATAAAAATAATAAAAAGGCGTCAGAATAGAAATGACACTTACTTACGTGATTTGCAATTGTGAGTGTTCGAAGAGTGTAAACATTTTTTTTAATTCTATATTATTTTAAGATCAAACCCCCTTTTTCCCGTTGTTTTCATTTTAAACTAACGTAAAAGTTTAATGAATCTGTTATTGTGTTTGATACATAAACTTGTACCACCAGTTTTTTTAATACATCATATTGGACCCAAAGAAGAAATTAGGGACAAGGAATACTAACTTACCTGATTCTAAAAGCCTGCTATCCAGTGACTACTAGTTAAACATTATGGACATTCATCTTGAAGCTATATTTTAATTTGTGTTTAAGTTACGCATTGAAAAGTAAAGTGGAAATAATAGTGTTTTTTAGAATCTTGTAATATATTTTTTTGAAAATACCTTTTAATATTATTTATTGAATGCATGCATATTTATCGGGTACTTAGTTGTGGGAAGAAAATTTTGTATCCAATGAATGTTCAAAGTCGTTTCTTCTTACTGCCATTGTACATTATGCAGGAAATGTATTTTGGAGTGGGAATTTTTGTATAATTCTCCAAATTACTTAGTTTAAAACTATTTTTTAAAAATATATCTTCACAATTGCCTGTAGCGTCCTTAAAATCGGCTTAAAATGGAAATACAAACAAACCGTTGTCGCTATCAGAAGTTATCGGATAGTTAAGGTTGATTGAAAAATAATTGATTATAGACAAATATTGATAGCTATCGAATATATATATATATACATATATATATATATATATATATATATATATATATATATATATATATATATATATATATATATATATATATATATATATATATATATATATATATATATATATATATATATATATATATATATATATATATATATATATATATATATTTCCGTGGAAAATTAGCAAACATTTTCACGAAAATTCTTACACAAAAAGAAATTAAGGTTAAAATACCTTTTTGCGTTTTATCAAGGTGTATTGGCGAATCGTGTCATATTGTTTTCGACTGACAGTGTTGATAAGTTATTTATGTAGATCAAGAAAATTTTAAACACTGTTTTCAAGAACTATTTTCAATATTTTGAAAATGGCAACACAGACATACTTTAGAAATATTGAATAGAAGTATTTTATCAGTTTGTTTTTAAACTGTGAAGTATATTTTTAGAAATATTTATAATCAACAGCAAAAGTTATATGTGTAAATTCTAGCGAAATGCTTATCAGTGGTACGATAGCGCAATTGGTTAGAGCAATGGACTAGTTATCCAGAGGTGCGGGCTCAATCCCCGTTCGTACCATAACTTTTGCTGTTTATAAATATTTCTAAAAATATATTTATCAGTTTAAAAACAAACTGATGAAATACTTCTATTCAAAATAGACAGGCATAACGAAAAAGTATAAATTTACTAATATGGACGGTACCGAATGGCGATGTCAGATTTCACGCCCAGTCAGGAACGCCGCGCCATGAGGTTAGAATATTTGGCAGGATCAACAATGGTTGTGATACTGGTTGGTTTGAATATGTACAAGTTCTAACGAATTGTTTACCAGTGGCAATTGATTAGAGCAATGGACTATTGATCCAGAGGTGCGGTTTCGATTCCCGCTCGTACCATAACTTTTCCCCTTGATTATAAGTATTTCTCAAAGTATATTTCACAGTTTAAAAACAAACTTCTACAGATATTCTTCTTGAAATATACAATAACCAAGTTCTACTTAAATTGAAACAACGCAGTATACAGTATTTCTCCAATACCATTTTACAGATATACATTACTGTAGTTAAGAATTGCCATACAATAACTGCATATTTTTTACCAACATCTATAAAAAATTGGAATTGAAAATACGCGAGGCGGTGGCGGGGCCGGCGATCTTGTTACTTAGCTGCACTATGGTAAATTTGTTTTGTTTTTGGTATTTTTATTATATTTTCCAGATATCTGTACTACTTCTTATAGCATATAATATGTTACTTAAAAGCTCTTGTGTATAAACAGTTTAAGAGCTATTTATAAAATAAAGCAACATGAGCCAACAACCAAGTTGGATTAAATATTTTATAAATTTTGTACTTTATTGTAATGTATTTTTTAAATGTAATAAAAGACGTTTATTTTTTTTTCGATTTTTTACGTATTTTAAAATGAAAGGTTTTTATTAATATCTCGTAATATGTCACGTCATAAATTGAATTTTATTACAAAATCCCCCTCCCCTTCCCGTCGACTAAATTTAAACTGTGGTCCTGTATTGGCTTACAAAACTACTTCTTTTTGTCCCCCATCATAAATTTCGTTCCTATAATATCCGGATATGGCAATCTTGTGGCTCTAAGAATTGTCCGAATAGGGAGAATTTATAGTCAAAAAGTGATGACAATTAAATGCTTAACAATTATTGTTTGAACTATTTTTCTACATAGTGTACCCTTAAAAAGAATAATCGCAATTTTTTGAGATAGCGGCTTGAGTAGAATATGTACCCTAGCTTTTGCGATGTTAAGAACACCTTAATTGTTTCGTCAAGCACTAATGTGAATTTGTTAAAATCTCTATTTAAACATTAACTACACGGCCAAAAGAGTAAATATTACAGAGTTCTATATAGAACATTAAATAATCATAAAAAAACTGTGTAAGACGAAGTAGAGAAGATTTCTTAAGATGAATGGTAGAGGAACTAATCCAATTTTAGAAGACTACTGCTGGAAAAAAATGAATGTAACATAACTTTTTTTGTATAAAATTTTAGTTATCTTCATATTTATATATTATACCCCAAATAATCAATATTTTGTTAATTGTTTTCGATTAAGCAGTTAGCCTAATTTTGTGTGTGGCCAATTGAATTCAAAATGTGAATACAAGTACATCTGCAATTTCCCAAAGGCTCTTTGACCCAGATGACCTGAATAATAGAAATCAGTTCATTTAAGACACTAAATCATAAAACTCTAATTTGTGAAAAAAAGTGATGTATTAAAAAAAATGTCTTAAGTGAATAAAATTGGCTAGTGTCCAACCAGAAGCAAACTTGTTAATTACCATAAGAGTTTCTAAATCAAATCAAATTACTTACAACTTATTTCGAATTTATTTACTTTCGGATATTTTTCAAAGGTTATACGTATAATACGAAGTTCTCCGTGCTCTGTCTCTTATTTGACTTTGTCAATTCCTATTAAAATTAACTTTGTCTATTTTAGTTTACATGACGGAGGATTTACTGACCCAACTCTAGATGGAGAGCCCGCTCCTCCTATTTGGCGAAGCTGGATGGATAATGTTGCGGAATACAAGATAACAGTGGACATGAAATATTCTGGTAAGTAGTAATATCATCTTAATAGTAAACAGATAATATAGTATCACTTACTTCCACTTCCCAAAAGGAGCTGGGGAAGTAAACGGTTTATGTCTAAAATTGACAACAATGCAACATTCATCCAATTATTCATTTACATTTTACCATTTATTTATGTATTCTCAATCACCTAAAAAGTTTATTATAGGGAATATAATTAATTTGAATGGGAAAACATTGTATTAAAGAACGAACGTTAAAAACAGATTGGTCTTTAGTAATAAAATACTCAAACAACTTTATATAAAGTTTCTGATAAATAAAAAATAGAGGGTTTTAAAAAATACTTTTCTTTTTATCTAAAGGTAATCACAATTTAAGTAATGGTACTTGGCGTCACTGGCGTAGCCAAAAAAAAATGTCTCGAGGGCGGAGATCTACGAGTTAGCCCAGAAATTCACAACCCTTTCTAGAATATCTCGCCGTAGGGAAGGAGAAGGTATGAAGAAACAACTCCCGAGTAAAAACAAACAAGTAGAAAAAGTCTTTTTGACTTTTTTACCGTTATTTTCTTTCGGTTATTTATTTTGAACGAATCTATACAATGGCTAGCGCCTTGGGGGATGCAAATACCCTTTTTCGCCCCTCTAGCTACGTTGCTGATTGGTGTATAACAATGATTTGGTCATGGTGCATGATTTTGACATTGTAATACAGTGATGCCAAATTTTTAATATTAATGTAAAGGGTGAGATTTTAAGTAATTATTAAGTAAAACATTTTGATCACTGCTGTGTAAATACACTTTAGATCTGTTATCGCCCTAGATTTAGTAACTTGCTTAATATACAGGAAACATTCCGAAAATGTTATTAGCATAAAAGTTATGAAATAGGTACAAATTTGAACTGATTTTTGAGATCTAATACCTGCAATTTAAGATTTCATGCCTAATTTTGTTAAATGCTCTGATGACGCGGAAACAAGAAAATTATGAGGGTATGTAAATTAGAAAAAAATTATTGGATTTATGAAAAACATGCGCGGACAATAATTTTCGTTCATGCTTGTTTCAATGAAAGAGTTATCTGTAACACAAACATCCGCACGTCGCCATTCGCTCATTGATAAATAAAAAAAAATCAAATTAACCATTTTTGAAAAATATAATGATTTATTTATTGTCTACTTCAAATTAATATTTTCTTAACTAAAATATTCCCAGTCCCTAATACAGTGTTCCAATACACATGAAAATAAAACTGTTTGTCGCAGTGGGTATATAAATTAAGTTGTTAGCATATAGCTAATCTAAATTCTGTAAGTAAGTAAGGCTATCTTTATTTTGCAAGGCTTTGCCAAAGATTAAAAGCCGAACGAGGTTCTCTCTCCATAGGATTCCACAAATGCGCGATGGGGTTAAGATCTGGGCTTCAGGCTGGCTAGTTTATAATAGCAAATTTAGTTTTTGTAAGATAATACCGGTCAACCGTCAAAAGTTCTATAAAGACCAATTTCAGTTTTGCCCATACAGAAATTCCTTCCCAAGTCATTACAGATCCCAGTAATTTTGAAATTGCATTTAGCATATTATTCGCTAAGCCCTCGTAATACCTTTAGCCGCCTATTGTTACTTCAGAGGCAAAAACTGTCACTATAAAAACAAAATGACGGCCTTATAAATTGTTTAAAAAATCAACCTGAAAAAACTACTGACTCTATTGATTTAAAATTTTGTGCAAACATTCAGTATGGTATAGAAATAAACTAGTAAATTTGCGGTACGAATTCAAGATGGCGGCCATATAAAATGTTTAGAAAAAACAACGTAAATGAATCTTTTTATTCGATCGACTAAGTTTTGCACAATAATTAAATGTGATACAGAGATAAACTGGTATGAATTTTAACAAGACGCAACAAAATGACGATATGTAACTGTTAAAACTATACTTAGTATTTAATTTATTTTAAATTATGCTCAAAAATCAAGTGTGACATAGGCAGAAACTTGTAAAATTTTGGTATGAATCTAAAATGGTGGAACAAAATGGCGCCCAATAAAAAAATATTGTCTTACTAAATAACTATTTACCGAACTAAATTGGGTCACACTTCTCCATTCCCGATAAAGAGAAAGAAAAGGGAAAGTCCGGGTAAAGGAAATTTACCGATTTTTTTCATGTGAATTTAAAGACGTTTGCGTAAAATTCTTCTGTATTAGTAACTGATAATGTTTTAGTTTAGAACCTGTTGTTTTGGAGTAGATAATAAATAAATCATTATGTTCTTGTTTATGAATTATTGACATAACAAATATGTTTAATTGATTTGTTTTTATTTGTTAAAGAACGAGTGGCGGCATGCGAATGTTTGTATTACAGATAACTCTGTTGGTAAAACAAGCAGGAATGAAAATTATCGCCTTTTCGTTTTCCATATACTTAATTTTTTTTTCTAATTTATATATTCTCATAATTTTCTTGTTTCCCCATCATCAAATTATTCAGGCATTCAATTTAAATTGCGGGTAATCGTGAGGTTTCCTGTCAAAGTTTCTAAGGGACTAAAATGTTTTACTTAATAATTTTGAAAATTTCACACATTTGTATTAATATTATAAACTTGACAGCACTGCATTACAATGTTAAAATCATGCACCATGATCAAATATCTGTTACACACCACGTTCTATTACTTAAATTGCAATTTTCCTTACATAAAAAAAATGTATTTTTGTAATAGGCTGATTTTTGTATTTATCTGACACCTCACGTAGAATTGCTCATACACGTTATAACTAAGGATCAACCTATACAGGGCATATTAAAAATCAAGCATATCGTTATGCTCGTTGATCTCACAAATTAAACTAAAATGTTCCTACATTTACATCACGTCATACTTTTTAACGGTCCTTGTATAATACAATGCATTTCGATCCTAAGCAAACTTTTAAACATGTATAGTATTGAACGTAATGTTCCGTGAATCTGGGATCAGCTAAAAAATTCAAAAACTCAACACTGATTTCGAAAATTCAACCACCTGACAAATCAACAAACCTAAATTTCAAAGTTGCTGAAAACAACTGCTTAATTGTCTTCCTTCAGTTGGCATTAAACATATTTTAGAAAGAAAGAAAACCAAAATTTCGTTCGTATGTGATACTTTATAAACAAAAAATCATAAAAACCACTCTTAGCCCATAATTAAAACCAGTTGTTCCGTTAAATTTAATAGACACGACTTTGTTTCAGATATCGAAATTCCCACCATTGATAATGTTAGAAACGCCGAGCTTATGGGCAACTTACTGATGAATGAGGATAACGTCCTGTGTGTGGGCCCGACAGGAACTGGAAAAACTCTAACCGTTATTGGGAAACTTAGCAAAAATATGCACAAGAAGTTTATTTGTGACTTTATAAGCTTTTCGGCGAGGACAACAGCAAATCAAACTCAAGTAAGAGAAGAGTGTATTTCGTAGCCAGTATATAGGGATGGCCATTAAATTCCGGCTAAAATTTTTATCCACTTTCTAAGTGACTAATTAAAGTTTAGCCATATTAGCAAGTGTGTAATACGTACTTTGAATAATTGTGTTTTTTGACCTTGCGTTTGCAGCACAAAATAATTTTATGACAGTAAATAAAAAAGTTTCGAAGGAAGGAAATTATTCTGTTTCTTCTCTGGATAATGACTACTCCTATATGCAGTTAAAAATGCATCTAGAGAGCTACCCATATCAGTATACAAAGTAGCTCTTAAAAGAGAACAACTAAGGATAGACGGGTCGGTCGTACGCTCTCATGATTCCATTCTAATTATTAAATAATAGTTGTTCTGTAAAGAAATCACAGTATATGAACTAAAGTATGGACATCGTCTACACTTCAGAGCTGGTTATTTTCTCGAAGTGATTGATCAGTAGCAGACAGATGTCGGAGTCCCTGGCCATGACGACGATGTTGTCAGCATTGGAGTGGACAGCATGTGTCGCAGCTAAGACACTGACATCGGATTGGGGTTGGTCGATCGAACATCCCCTTCATGGGTGAGCCCTCCAGATACAACGATTTCGACGGTCCCAAAGTGATGTTGAAGAAGTTCTTGAGACAGGGATCGGGCGAGGCCGGCCTTGTGTTCCCCAATTCTAGAAAATTCTTCCAATATTTTGGTAGTGGAACGGCTGCACTTGTGATGTCCCTTCTTACTAGAGTGGCTCCCCTGGTTCGTCTGCAGCGAGTCCCACTTGTTATAGACTTCGGACGATACCGGTCGAAAAAGATGTCGGCTCTTGGATACGGTCTTCCAATGTGAACTATCCTGTCGATAAATATTGCAGCGAAGTTTCCGAAAGTATAATTAGAATTATACGTTTATAATCAGTTTTCAATAAGTATTCCGATCAATGACAAGAGAGTTTGGGCATTCCAAGCCTTTAGTAATAAGTTTTACCACCGATGCGTTTTCAGATGATCTGAGGGTGTCATCCATTGCCGCCAACGATGTCAGATTATCTTCCTTTCGTAAGCAGAGTTTATCGGTATTGTAGCAGGAAAACTTTGAACGAGTTTTCCAGATAACTCATCAAAAACAAGCGGCTGATTCACAAAGTTGTTAACCTGACCTGAGCCTCGCTTATTTGCTTCAAGGAGTGATGCTTGAATCTCTTTGGTTGCCCGGTCTTTTGTAAAGTGAAGAAACGGCGTACATTACAAAAAAAATACTAATAAATAATAGTTTAAAAAACTAAAAAACACGCTATAAATAGCAGATAGAAGTAAAAAATAGTTTAAAAAAAATTGATTTAACTTTTAAAAAAGTGTGGGGTGCTTTGTACTCTTTTATATCGACTCTACCTACAGAAATAGCTACCAATGAAATTATTATAACAAGGATTTATATCGAGCACCCCACGCTTTTTTAAAAATTAAATCAATTTTTGTTTAAAATTTGATAGCATTTGATAGTTTCTTAAACTATTATCCGGGTTACTTTAAATTTTGACCATCATTTTGGAACCCACGCACTCCAAACTTAAGGTAAAATAACTTTTGAACATTGCAATGGGATTGACATCCGACAAAACTCCTAAGTAGATGTTTAAATCATTATTTTAAGCCAAAGGACAAGAGATATATAGTGAAACAGAGTTTTGGCCGCCATCTTGGATACCTAACTTCCGGTCCAAATTTCGTTTTGGATTCGTATTCAACAAAGTTGAAATACCCTAAAAACGTTGTTTCCCCAGTTGCATTTAGACGAGAAGTCTTTTCTACTTATCGGCCTGGTCTATAGATAGTATTAGATCGGGCGGTGCGTCGGCTATATCCAACCTTGCACCCATCGAGTTAAAGAAAAGCTTTGTCGTCCGAAACTTGTCCTGGTGGCATTTGTGGAAAAAGATGACTTTGCCCCCTTCGGAGACTGCGCTAATGACCTATAGCTAAAGAATAAAATTATGTTTTTCTTAAGCGATCGGCTGCGTGATATTTTTGTGCGAAAAAGATGTTAATTTTAAAGGTCCTTTTGATCCAATTGGGTTAGAGGATGAAACCAACGTTAAGTTAAAGCTAAATTTAAATTTTCTAAATTTATTGGTAGTCGAAGGCACAGCTTAGTGGATTGTTCTAGCCGATCAAATGTATCGGTGAATGTAAGATCACGCTACATTATTTGATATATGCAGCTCATTTATTATCAATTAAAACGTTTCTAATTTTTAAAAGCTTTAGTTTTTTATGCTAATTTTTATTTTTTTTATACCGTATTATATTCTAATTGTAGCTCTAACAATATAAAATATATTTGCGTGGAACAGATACTTTGAGGCCTTTGGTCAATTAAATAAATCATGGTTTTCGTGATTACACCGAATCAAAATGGTATCACTTACCCACATGTCGCCTTCGATTTTACGACTCGTCTTCAGGAATTTTTTTTAACTTGATTAATCCACGGGTGTATAGAGCCGCCGCCCAGGATATAGATCGCATAACGATAGCCAATTTGAGATGGGCAGGACATAGTACTAGGTTGAAAGATGCCAAAAGGTTTAATCAAATGGGGACCGCGGAAAGAAAAATGAAATTGAAAAAGATCTTAACACGGTTGATTGATGACCTCAAAAAATTTCGACAAAGCAGACCAAGACAAAAACAACTGGAGGGGTTATTATTATTAAAATGATTTTTTTTGATTTCAGGTCTAGAATTCAACCGTCAATATTATTAAATCAGCTTGTATATATTAAAAGTTTAACTAACAATAATAGACTATTATTTAGGAGTTGAACATACGTGAAAGTTGGCGTAATGAAAATCTTGAGATACAAACTTTACCACTTTTTCATATTTGTCTTCGTCATATAGACATTAATGTGCATAATAAAACTACGTAGAAATACGAAACAAGTTATGATTAATAATTACTAGTATCAAAAATATATTCTCACTTATAAAAAAATCTAAATTAATAACTTTCGGTTTAAAAATCCCGATCCCGATATATTTCACGAACTTATCATTAAAAAAGAGCCTGGATTGTTCTCGAGTACTGTGCTGAACTAAGCTACCCACTAGCATCGTCTGACACACTAAATTAATCTAATCTATGTGTAAAGCTATCGAGTGGCTATAACCCACATTAATGTAATTTAGTTTTGCAAGTCTTTTGCAAATATTGAGAATACAGTTTCATGACAACTTTAAATATTTTTATATATTATGGCCTCCTAACGTCTGTTTATTAGTGTAAAAAGCTATTTTATTTTATTAAATTAAAATTAGTGACAGTTCTAGTAAAATTCGTGGAGTATTTTAATTATACTAACATTTTTATATAGTTTGTTAAGATACGCATGACATCGAATTTTAGGCACTGTTAAAAAGTTCTTAGATAGCTGAAATTTTTGAAATATGGGTCACCGTTTGTCACTTTTCAACTTTTAAATGTTGTTGACTCCCGCTTCATACGTGAAGCCATAAAACCAAGCACTAATTACATTCAAACTAACATATATTTATATTTATATATATAAATATATATATATATATATATATATATATATATATATATATATACCTAAGATAACCGTGTAAAAGTAGGAAGTAAATCGCTGTCACGACACTTAATTTGAGAGGTTAGATCACATAAAAGATTAGTTTTCTTACCTGTCAGTTTAGTTTTCTTACCATCCGTTCACTACTGTCGTTCTGAAAATAACAATTTTGCTGACGTTTCGCCAAAATTACATTTGGCATTTTCGAAGCTTTCTTTCTCGCGTCCGAATAGTGACTGAAGTGTTGGTGCCTGAGACACTTCCTTTTATACCCACACCCGGGGACGAAGGTTATATCTGCGCGGCCGTTGGTCGTTATTTATATTTTCCGGATAGTGCTGTTGTTGTTGCGCTAATTGCGCTTGAGTTTTTGCGATTTTAGATTTGTCGATTATTGTCTTCCACACTGTTGGTGGTTTTAATGATTCGTCACTTTTATTCAAATCACATTGTTTTTCAATTTCTATGGCTTCTCGGACTATTCTGTTCTTATAATGTTCTATATTGGCAATCTCCCTACACCCATCGAAATTTAATTTATGTCCGGTTTCCTGATGATGTAGGAATAAAGCTCAGGTTGTTTGTTTGTTTCTGATGCTGAGTTTATGCTCTTCCACTCTTGCTGAAATTAAGCCTGTTAGTTTGCCCCACGTACAAATTTTTACAGTCCTGGCTCGGAATGCTGTGTACTCCGTGGTTTTCTAATTTGATTTTTATCTTTTGGATTTCTAAATAGTTTACCTATAGTATATAGTGTTTGTGGCTTGTGTATTGTCTGTGTGTTGTTTTTCCTAAGAATTCTTCCGATTCTTCTGTAACTTTTACATATAGTAAGACTACTTGTTGCTTTCCCGGTTCAAAATTTTTGTTGTTCGTAAACCCTGTGTTAATAGCTTTTTCTATGGTGTGATTTTTTATTTAAAGCACTAGATCTTACCTTAAGTTGGTTTTGTTTTGTCTGTGTTTCAGTTAGTCGCACGGATCTGGATATTAGGGTACTTGCCACAGCTTGCTTGAATTTGTGCTGGGTGATGATGTGATTTTGCATTTAAATATCTGTCTGTATGTGTTGGTTTTCTGTACACGGTGTATTCGAAATGTCAGTTATGCAGTTTTGTGACCCGAACATCTTTCCTCTAACTCTAGAGTAAATTGTGTTCTGGGGTGGAAAATGCCAAATGTGATTTTGGTGAAACGTCAGCAAAACTGTTCTTTTCAGAACGACAGTAGTGAACGGATGTACACCCAGAATGAAAACACATTGTAATTTTCCATCCGTGAAGGACTAAAAATCAGCACTATACACCTCTACGGGGAGGAGATCTTCAAGACAATCAAGACGTATGAGAAACTGAGAGGTAAGAAAACTAATCTTTTATGTGATCTAACCTCTCAAATTAAGTGTCGTGACAGCGATTTACTTCCTACTTTTACACGGTTTTCTTATCATACTAAAACTAGAAAAACTAACACCTTACTTCAAAATAATAATAATAATAATATATTCCACAAAAATATAAACAATAACATTCCACAAAAATATAAACAATGACATAAAAATAACATAAACAATAATAACAATTACATAACATTTAGTAAAAATAGCAACATGATTTATAAATCTGTTATCTCCGACTTTTAAACTTTGGAAATATATTAGGAAGCCCCAGAAGCCCGTGGGCTAGTTTGAGGCAAGTTCCAAATACTTCAAAAGCTTGCCAGTGACGACTATCCATGATTAACAAATTTGCGACTATTAATCTTTCTAGAAACATGACTTAAAAATTAAAATAATATTGTACATACATTGCTTATCACAATCAATTGTGCATTATACTCTGAGCAAAAAAAAAACAAAGAAAATAAAACATGGCTCGCTCGGATCGCGCTGATTTACCTTAAATCTATCAAATCATGAAATACACGTCTTGGTTTGCTACATAGCCAATTTTTTCCCTCACACTTAAAACGATTTAAAGAGTTCAAATCTTTGAGGTATTTAGGTATTTGACGATATATGTATGCTGACAAAAACCAATCCGACCTTTGTGCTAGAGTCTTAGATGTTTTTGTAGTTTTAGTACTCATTTGTTTTTTATGTCTAGTGTCGTGAGTGTGTGTTATTGTTGTAAGAATATGTTTTTGTTTATGTTGCCGGATCAGAATTTTTTTTAAATAAATTTGCCTAATGTCTAAGAGGCCACTTTGCCCATACAAATCATCTGACGGGTAAGTATTTCTTTTTTTATAAATAATTTTTATAAACATTTTTTGAATTACTTCGAGTGGTTTGATGTGATTGTCGAATGTTGCACCCCAACCCACAATTCCATATTGTATGTGAGATTCTACTAAAGCAAAGTATATGGCTTTGAGTTGAGGAGTATCTAATATTTTTGCTAGTTGTCTAAACTTGAACAAGACAAAACGTAACTTTTTGATAACATACTTCACATGAATGTCCCATTTTAGGTGTCTGTCAATATTCACCTCCAAGTATGATACACGGTCGGTTTCCATGATAGACAATCCGTTATCTAAGTTAAGGGTATTATAAAGGGGAACTTTGCTCTGATTGCAGCTGAAAGCCACACACTTTGTTTTATCGAAATTTATTGTAAGTGACATTTCATCAAACCAGTTTTTAATGCGCGACATGTCAGTTTCAGCTTTATGTTTGACCATATCCCAGGAATCCCCTTCATAGAGAATCACTGTATCATCGGCAAAAGAAGATACAGTGCCTGTGCTGTTTAAGTTTAGCAAACCGTTAATATAAATAGAAAACAAAACTGTTCCCAGGACGCTGCCCTGAGGTACTCCAAATTTTATTTCCCGAAAGTCACTGTATGACTCTCTCACCAAAACCGCTTGTCTCCTATGTTTAAGGTATGTTGTAAATAATTTTAATGCATTTCCTCTTATGCCCAAGTCTCTTAAGTGATCAATCAGGATGTTATGATTGACCGTATCAAATGCTTTATCTAAATCGAGGAATACGCCTATAACTGATTTATTATCATCTATTTTTTTAACTATATTATTTGTTAAAAAAGCAATTGCATCATCGGTGGAGAATCCCTCTCTAAATCCGAACTGCCTTTCAGATATAAGATTATATTTTTTCAGAAATTTAACCAGCCTTTTTTTAATAATCTTTTCGACGATCTTTGCGATGTTAGAGATTAAAGTAATGGACCTGTAGTTTGACATTTGGGTTTTATTTCCTTTTTTAAAAAGTGGCTTTACTACACCTATTTTTAAGCAATTAGGAAAGTACCCATTTTGCAAAATTTTATTAATAAGATATACCAGTGGTTTCAAAATAAACTCAGAAATTGTTTGAAGTACCCTAACTGAAATATTATCGAAACCTGGAGCCTTATTTAATTTAAGTCCATTTATTTCATTGTTGACCTCAACCGTATCGTTGCATAACTATGTTTTTGCAAGATTTTCCCCGACCCCTATAAAATAATCGTTAAAACAATCAGCCATTTCTAATTCATCATTTACTTCTTTATTCTCTACTACAATTTGTTTAATGCTTTCTTGGCTGTTTTTATTGTTTGCGAATTTATTTATTGTGTTCCAGAGTGCCTTCGGGTCTGTCTTGCGTTGATTTAATTTATGTTTATAAAAATCTGTTTTCCTGGTATCAATTAGCTTTTATAGCTTGTTTTTGTAGGTTTTATAGCTTCTTAAAATTTGTTTGTTTTGTGGGTTTAGTTGAACACTTTTATATAATTTTTGTTTTGTTTCTACTGATTTAATTAGAGATATAGTGATCCAGGGATGCCTCTTTTTTGTTTTATGATTAAAATACTTTCTTGTAGACGCCTGCTTAGTTGCTGTTTTTATTTTTTCTACAAAATGCTGAAAAATAATGTCTATGTTATTATTGTTATAGATATCGACCCAAGTTTCGTTACTTATTATAGATTCAAGCTTTTTAAAATTTAAAATTGTTTTTTCTTTTTTTTAGGCTTCTCAGTGATCATATCATTAATCTCAACAGAAGCGATTATAGGGAAGTGGTCTGTTATTTCAACTCCATATACAAACGACTTGCTCTCAACAAGTTCCTCATTTTTATGATCTTTAAGGAAAATATGGTCTATGCAAATTCCAGACTCATTCTGAACCCTAGTGTATAAATTAATTAGTGATATGTAACCACACCCACTTAGACAGTTTAGATATTGATGTCTTAGTTCTGCGTCTGATTTCAAATCAGTATTTGTATCCCCTACAATAAAGTATTTAACATAACCCATCCGTTTCCTACTAATAAATGTAGCTAAGTTCTCTGTAAAGATATAAGGATTTATACTAGGTGGTCTATAAAGAGCACTTACTAATATATCTTGCCCAGGTATATATACTTTTGCATTAAGAATTTTTATTTCCCCTAAATTTTCGATATCATATTCGAAAATATCCCGGTATTTATCCGTTATATATACCACAACGCCATCATTTTGATTGAAATTACCCTCATTATATAATGTAATGTAGCTTTCTATTTCAAAAAATCTGATATCTGTTACATGCCACGATTCTGTAAAAACTATAACATCGAAATATTGTCCCTTGTGAAAAAAATCATTTAGATGTATTAACATTTCGTTAAAATTTTTGTTAATGCTTCTTATATTAGAATGAAATATAGAGAAGTAATTCTTTGGGTTCTTGATATTTTTAAAATAATCAGCGCTCTCCTGTATAAATATAGTTTCAGCCTCCTGTGTAACAAAATTCTTTACAAACTGTTCCATAATGGGTTCCCTACTTATCTATTAGTATTACACTAGTAAACTTCAAATATAAAAATATGCCTACTATAATAAAATCAATCGGGTATAATACAATTTACATATTTAAAACCTAAAAAAAATGCTAGTAAGGCCTTATTAAAACAAGAAATCCATCAAAATAGAAAACAACTAGCCGAGACAGAGAAAGAACTTTTAAAGGTACACCTTAAACTAAGTACTATCATTCACCCTTTATTGTGGAATCGTATAGAAACTTTGGCTTTTTGGCGAACAGAATCAAATAAGAATATTAAGACGGATAAACTTTCGAAAAAATATGACAATCTTCTAAGAAAGTCGAGTCAGCTACAAGTATCATCAGTAGACGTCGAAAAATTAGTGCGTAATATATCATCCTACAGTCTCTCAGAAAGTGAAAAATCCGTACTGAGTTAGGGTTTTAATTTTGCGATATCTCCTAAGGAAATCCCTAAAGAAGAAATAATAGCTGGAGTGGAAGCTGTCCTTGACTCCTCTGAAGAAACAAAATCAGAGGAGATTCGACAAATGGCAAAATTTTCAAGATCAAGCAAAGCACCAGAATAGAATCTAAATGCCACTGAACAAAGTGCCCTAACAAACCTTCGAAAAAATAAAGACATCGCAATCGTTCCAGCAGATAAAGGAAACGCAACTGTGGTTATGAATACCCAAGATTACGTACAAAAAATGCAAAATATCCTACAAGACAATGGTTATAGGCCTGTTCCAAGGGACCCGACAACCTACCTAGAAAAAACAACTAAAAATAAAATGAAAAGTTTACCAATAAACCCCGAAACTCAACAAAAAATCATACCACGGGAAAAGTCGAGCCGATGTCCTAAACTCTATGGTTTACCAAAAATACACAAACCAGGGGCGCTTATCAGACCTATTGTTAGTGCTGTTAATTCGCCGCTACGAAAACTGGAGAAATATCTTTCTGAAATTATGCAACCAGCTGTAGAAAAAGCTGATTCATTTGTAAAAAACTCGGAGCATTTCACTCGAATTATACGAGACATCGTTCTTGAAAAAAAAAGATTCATAGCAAGCTTAGATGTTAAATCGTTATATCCCAGTATTCCCATCGACAAAGCATTAGACAAGATTGCTATGAATGAGGATTTCCAGACACATATAATACAACTCTCGGAGCATTGCTTTAAAAATACTTATTTTTCATTCTACGGGGAAATGTATAAACAAATGGATGGTGCTCCAATCACCAGTAGTCGCAAATTTATTTATGATATACTTCGAGAAAGAAGCTCTTGAGAAAGCAAGTTTAAATCCCAAATTGGATTATGTGGATGACATATTTATTATACGGCAACGTGGTTATGCAGAGCTCGAAAAATTTCTGACTCACGTAAATTTAATCCACTCCAGAATACTATTTACTCTAGTTTCGAATACATCGTGTAGAGAAAACCAACACATACAGACAAATATTTAAATCACATCTTCACCCAACATAAATTCAAGCTGTGGCAAATACCCTAATATCCAGATCCGTGCGATTAACTGGAACACAGACGAGACAAAACGAACTTAAGGTAATATCTAGTGCTTTAAGGCGGAACTGCATGCAGTATTATGGATTATTTGCAAGCCTTCCGCCGCTGAAATATTATGTTAAAACTATAAGAGATATGTATTAGCTTCAACGTGATTTCAATAGGGAAATATGTATAGTTGGGCGCTAAATGCGATTTTTTATGAGAAAATCTAATCTAGAATTATAAAATAGAAGTAGATTTGTCCATTTTCGACCATTTTTCGACCACTTTTTGACGCAAATGCCGTAGCATATAATTTTTTTTCCACAAAATGGCTCTTTACCGCCTTGCATTGATCCTTTGTCTACGTAACTGCAAAATTTGAAATGGTAAATCGTAGTCATGTCTTTGTATTTCTGCAGCGCGTGAACCCTTTTGAACCCATTTTTAAACGAAATGTAATTTAAATTGCCTATACATAACACATTTTTTTGAGGTCGGACGTGCAGGAAGTTTTTTCTAATACGTAGGTACCTTTTCATCTTACTTTGAACTTGACTAGACCTTGTCGCTAGTTTTTCACTTTTTGCGTGCAGTTCTCCCTTAAAGAAAAATGGCTACACAAATCGCACCATAGAGAAAACTATTAATGCACAGGGTTCCCGAACAACGAACAACAAAAATTATGAATTGGGAAAGCAACAAGTAGTCTTACCATATGTAAAAGGCACAAAACAACTATAGGTAAAACTACTTGGGAACCCAAAAGATAAAATCAAATTGGAAAACCACGGAGTATATAGCACCCCGTGCCAGGACTGTGAACAGTTGTACGTGGGGCAAACTAGCAGGCGAATATCAGCAAGAGTGGAAGAGCATAAACTCAGCATCAGAAACAAACAAACCACCTCAGGTTTATTCCTACATAATCAGGAAACCGGCTATAAAATAAATTTCGCCAATATTTGCCAATATAGAACATTATAAGACCAGAATAGTCCGAGAAGACATGGAAATTAAAAAACAAGGTGATTTGAATAAAAGGGACGAATCATTAAAACTACCAACTAAAACTGTTCACATCAACACATTGTATTTTTCTATCCGTGACGGACTAAGAATATATATATATATATAGTGTGTACTCTATCTACTTTAATATATCGCTTTTAGCATTATGTCAAAAAATTAAAATTAAAATTAATTTCCTGTTTCCTTTATTTTGTAATTTTTATTAACCGGTTTTGTCAGCTTGGTTGTAAAAATGTTATTTTCACATATAGCAGATTAATAGTAAATTGAAAATGAAAACAAAAAAAATGTTATTTCAGTTTTTGGAAATAGTTCTGTATCTACTGTATCAAGTATATAGACTGAAAATATGTATTTTTTAGATTAGTATGTTTTAGTTGCCAACTGATGGAGAAAAACTCAAAGCTACACTGTGTTTTTCATAACAATAAGCATTTTTAAACTGGAAAAGATAAAATGATCTCGCTGTATACAAAGAGAAGTACTATGTTTGCCAAAACACATATTGTATATTAATCTACTGTTACTTAATGTATCTTAATATAATAATACCGAGATAGTTTGCTTCCTTTTACACTAAAGACGTTATTATTTTTTCGTTCACGCTAGTATGGAAAAAGTAAGGGCATTTTATTTAAATATTTAAAGCTCTCTCCTAATCATAAAACTTGTATAACTGTCATTTCTTGTTTAAATTTCTAAAATAATTTTATCTTTTCGATAAGATACCTGAAAAATTGTTATGTTGCGTTATCCATTACGAATACAAATTAAAGTCAATCCTTACTTTCAGGATTTAATCGATTCCAAATTAGACCGGAGACGAAAGGGGGTTTTTGGCCCACCTGTTTTAAAAAGGCAAATTTTTTTCATAGATGATTTTAACATGCCTGCTCTAGAAGTATATGGTGCTCAACCGCCTATAGAATTAATAAGACAGTGGATGGATTTTAGTGGTAAGTTGTATATATATATATATATATGTTTTAAAGGGACGGCATTAAGTTTTAGTTTATTATGGTGAAAATTTCGCACCTCTATTTTATAACCAATAAAATGTTATCATTTCTAATCGTTACTATGGCAACCAGAGATTATTTCCGGAAATTTTCTCTCCTTGAGCGGTATAAACTGAAAATATTTGTCAAACGCATGGTCACTTACAAATTTTTGAATTGTTTACAATATCTCCATTTTCCACATGTTTTCTATTCATTTTATATAAAGAAATAAATTTTCCTTATATTTTAGCCAAATAATTCAAGCAAAATAGTTAGTTTAAAGTATTATTAATCCATATTTAATTATTTCAAGTAAATATGAACGAAATTTATTGTAATATAAAAAAAGCTTCCGTTAACGTCAGTAACAAATATTTGTAACATTTATATAGGTTGTACTAATAATTTTGACTTACTAATTGCTATTTTATAAAACTAAAAAAATAGACTTACAAAATTTTGTTTATAAAATATCTTCCGTATATTTTAGTAAGAACAGTTTAAGTAAAATAGTTAGTTTAAAGTACTATTAACTGATTTAATTATTTCAAGTAATTAAAATTCAAGGAGGGCATTTTATTTAATATGTACGCTAATGTAATTAAATTATTAAAAAAATATAAGTCAAAATCTATACTAATATAAAAAGCTCCCGTTAATTTACTTTTAAATTCTTTTATTTCAAATCAACTTTACAGATTTATTACATGGAATATAACGCATAACAATAAAAATAATAATAATAATAAAACTTGTTATAAATGAAAAAATCCTATGTTATAATTTAATATAATATAAAACTAGGTTGAAATAAGTATTAATAGAATATCAGTTCATTTTTATTTTTATATATAGTTTATAATTTTTTCTTAATATTGACAGTTTTGTTTTATGTCTTGCTGATAAGTTATTGTATATTATTAATCCATCGTATATAACTGATTCGTTTCCATCATTACTACTGGAGTGATATGAGATGTGAGAATATTCTTATTAGGTTTATATAGGTTAATTTATTCTTCAAATATGGTAGTTTATAAATAAGTTTTATTTTGCAATTGTTTTAAAGTTTTAATATTTGAAGTACAAGCAGCTCCCAAATTCAATATTGCAATTTAGAATATAATAAACAATAATGTATATTTTTAATGGTGTGAAATATCTTGCTTTCTATAATATTCCTATTAATGGAGTTATAGCTGTTCTTACACTCATAATGTGATTTTTTCAACTTAAGTTTTCAGCATTCATTCATTAATTAATCCTAAAAATGTGGCTGTGTTTGAATATTTAATTTTGTTTTTATTTATTACTATTGGAGAATTACCAGAATGTATCTTTGCTTTACTTAGTGTGTAAAATTTAAGCCGCAGCAAATTTAAGCAAATTAATTGTAGATCATGTTTTATGTGTAAAAATGATTCATTTAAATTATCAGCAAAATAAATAAATAATCGTATCGTCCGCAAAAATTAAATATTGCCTTTTAAATTTAATTTGGAAACGTATAAACTAAAAATAAAATTGGCCTCAATATTGATCCGTGTGGTACTCCAAAAAAATTTTTTTTCTTCATTAATTATTGCATTATTTATTTGTACAAATTGCCTGCGTTTATTAAGAAAATTTTTAGATAAATTATACTTATTGTCTCTTATTCCAATATTATATAATTTTCACATTTTTTTTTATTATCAAATTTAATTTGAATAGCTGTTAGACATCCATAACAGCTGTTTCCTTATTTCTGAATCTGTTTATTAAATAGTAAATTTATGCAAATATTGATTTAATCTGTTATTAATAAGTTTTTCTATTATTTTAGAAAACCCTGGTAATAAAGATATTGGTCGATAATTATCACATTCAGATCGTTTTTCATTTTTAAATATTGGAATTATCTTAGCAATTTTCATTTTTTTCTGGAAAAATACTTTTATGGATAGACATTTTGTTAAAAAAGTAATATAGGAATTAATTGCATATTTCATAATTTTAATATGAACGTTGTCAAAACCAGCAGCTTTTTCTAAATCTAAACCATCAATTATTTCTTCCACTTTATCATTTGAAATATCTTCCCGGTCAATAAAAAAAGTCTTCTCTTCTGTGGATTCAGTTACCTAATCACTTAGTTGAATTTTCAATTCTTTACATACAATTTGAGTATCATCAATTTTCCTAGCCTTAACCAATTGATAATCAATGTTTGTTTTTAGTTTAATTTGTTAAAATAAAATTTAAATTAACCCGAGTAATTTTTTGATTTTTGAAAATTGTTCTTTAAAATAATTTTCTTTGGCTTTTCTTATTTCTTTTTTGACAAATTTATTATAGCCGTTGTAGATTTCTTCTAAATATCTGTTATTTGGGTTATTTGTTTTATTTGTATAAAGCTTAACTCTGTTTTCGAATAACTTTCCTAGTTTAAGGCTGAACCATGGTTTGTTTCTTATGACATACATTTTTAAAATTATAATACTTTTTTTCCTCTTTTTTAACCCAAGTTTCGGTTAATACAATTACTTGAACATAGCTTTTCAATATCATCTAATTTGTTTTTTACTGATCTTGAATTTAAATATAAAATTTTGAGAAAGTGCGTGGATTTTTTTAAGGATTGTAGATTATTTTTGTTTAGCTTCTTTTATTTTATCTTTGTGAACTTGAAATTCATTACTATGTGCGGATTGTTTGAAATTTATAGTTCTATTAAATTTAAATATTTATAGTTTTTGCGTGAGGGATTTTGTTTATTACACTGCCAAACTATGTGAGAACCGGAACAATATGAACATATTTGATTACGAGAGCAGTTTTTAGATGCGCGTCCATATTTACAGCATTTGTCGCATGGGGCTTGTACATTACATACTTTTTTGTTAATATTGACTGTCTAATACGATTTTAGTTTTATCATCTTCTTCAATGTATCGTATTGCCAATAATTCTTTAGTTAGTTCATTAATAGTTTAAGAATTTTTAGATCCCAGTAAAACTATTCTTGGTAGTTAACTTCAGAAATTTTGGCGTCAATGTCTTTTGGATTTACTTTTTACTCTGTTTTTTTTTTCTTCTAGTTTGAATTTTCTTTGGTTTTATGATAATTACAAGTACATTTTCTGGAATATTTACCTTATTTGAAAATTTTTTCAAAACTTCAGAATAACAGGACATTTTTCCAATAAACTGAGTTGGCTGTTTTCCTTCTAAAGTTTTTTAAATTAATTCAAGGTTTTCGTCAATACTTAGAACTTTTGAAAAAGTGTCCTTTTTTCAAATTTTTTAAAAGGACAAAATGGAGTTTTTTATTTATTTGAAATATTTTTGATAAAAATTAGTTTTCTAGCTTCAAATTATATATTACTGGTATGTCATTATTATTATTGTTTTTATGACTTCTTGTCTCACAGTATCCCTGTGGTTGTATTTTATACTGACGGGATTATACCAAGTCAGTACAAAAAATAAAAAAAAGAAAATTATTATTATTATTATTGTTCAGTTCACTTAAACAAGTTATATACTGCCATGTTTTCTACTTGTTTTCATATCTTATGCTTGTTTGTCAGACATATTTTAAACAAAACCAATTTTCACACACACCATTTGATAGAGTTGGATTTTTTGTTAAATTTAATAGAGCAGCTGGAAAATATATTTTCATACTCAGTAAATTTTTGACCCTGAAGATTATTTTCTTTTGAAATTTCTACTTCTTGAGTTTCATTTTCCTTTGTACTACCTACTTCCATTTTTTCTTGAGTAAATATTTTAAAATTCTTCATAAATGTAATAAATTTGTTATCCTTTGGATATTTTAATGGTAAATCTGCACAGCTCGAATCAAATTTTTCTAGTTTTAACTCTACACTTTTACTAACTTATTCAAACGACGTTAACATTGACGCTTTATTCTTTCTTTAACTCCTGAAATAGAAAACGGTGAGAAAAAATTTCCTAGTTTAATTAATGCTTTACCATATTTAATTTGTTATATTTTAATAATTTTGAGAACCTAAGACAAGAGGAAACACAACAATCATTAGAAAAAAAAAATGTAAAACTTATATTTTACATGAAATTTCATACCTCGAATGATTTATCTGGGACGATGCATAGTGTAACCATTATATATGCCAAAAAAACATATATTGTAAATAAAAATAAGAATATATATATGTTTGTGTTTTATTGTAATAAAGGACTACAAATACTACAATAATTAGAACCGCAAAGAAAGAAGTTTTTACTTAAACCATATATTTTAACGTCAAATCTAGATGTTTTATTAATAATTAATGCCTATACTTAATAGTAATATCATAGTTTTCCTTAAATATGGTAGATGTAGATCTGAATTTTCTTAATGTACAAAGGTGTGGGTCAGATGCTAAGAAGTATTTTTATAACAACTGTATTAGTATCACAACGAGACGTTTTTCGAGTATTGTGTCGTCTAAAATACCTTGCGCCTTCATTTCTTGCCTTCAATGCTTTATAACCGAATTCCAGTTATAAACCAATTTTTTTTTGTAAAATGAAAGTAGAAGCCGTATATAGGTGCACAAACGAGGAATTTATTTATTTTTACCAAGCAATTTCAATATTTTAATAAATATTTTCGCGCCACGAATCTATAACATAGCGTGCCTGACGGCAGAAACCTAAGGCCTGTACTTACTATTCGTCCATTCGTTCATTCGTCCGCACGCGTTCCATTCGTCAATTCATATGAATGAACGAATTGGCGAATCAACGAAATGACGAATATTTCATCCACTCTATTCATTAATTTTTATTTAATTCTCTCGCATGAACTTCATGCGTTTTCAATGTTTGAAAATACACAAAAAACAAAAGATTAGATTTAGAAGAATGGACGAATCAACGAATAGTGAGCACCAGGTTTAATGCTTTGGCACAAAAACGATATTTTCTCGACGTTCCAAATTATTTTTTCATTACATTACATTTCATTTACTAGCAAGCATTAAGCAACGAATATAAAAAGGAGGTAAACTTTGTAATACAAAACTGGTGATAATCTTATTATCGTTTGAAGTAAATGGCTAATGTTTAAATAAAGTTTAAATTCAATTTGCGATGATAAAACAACATTATCCGATATTTGGCTAAATATAATTAATATTCGGTAAATTCGACAGCACAAGTAATAATACATTTTTATTGAGCTAAGGTTTACAATCATATTGACCCACAGGAAACATAATGTAAACCTACGTAAAGTTACTGGCATATATCATGAACAGTTTTTCAAATATATTTACTTTGTTTCATTAATTGACGGCAATAATTTGCTGAGATTTATTGGCCGATTATTAGAAATAATTCTCAAAATAACATCAAGTTCGGTATTTAGTGCATTGAATTGTCGCTAAATTTTAAGTTTTCTTTTCTTCATTTCTGCATTTTTCCACATATTCTTCTTACTTGTCAGGTCTTAAAAGACACACTATATGCGATGCGTAAGACATTCAAAATTCCTAATTCATGAATGCAGTGTGGATAAATCATATTTATATACTATTAGCACAAATTATTATGTTATTAGATGAACGGAGTTTAATAATAATTAATTATTAAGTGAGTTCATATTTTGTTTCTCCGACAAAGATTACAGGTGTTTTTTCAATGTTCTGTTTAAAAAATAAAGTAGCCATAGCCAAATAGTGCCAACCCTTCTAAACTTTTCATTGTAATGACATCGGCAGCTCTTGGTTTCTTGGGACTCAAGAAAATGTTGTTAAATGACTTACTTGAACTACGATGGCCCTATTTACTGAACCAGGGTTGTAAAATTCCAATTCCACATCGGATAAAGTTGTTATTTTTTAACAATGCTGCATGCTATATTTGAAATTCTCCAAGGTCCGATTGCTTTCGTTCTACGTTCAATGACATACAAGTCATAATATTGTTACAGATACCTTCAGTATGTTATATATGGATGTATGGATAATATTATCCAAACCATACATAAATTGATATACTTACTGCTTCATCGTTCTTGTGAGCTAATCTCCATTTTTAAGGACTTCTTCGTTTGGGGTTCGAAGACTGGACTCTAAAAGCAATATTAAGTCTTGACCAGGCAGCAAAAATAAATAGCTAGTGATAGATCACAATATTTGTACCGGTTTCTTGCTTTCTTGAAGAAAAGTCGTAAAAAATAAAAAATATAGTGACCCGAAATAAAATTGTTACTTACATATGGCGTTAGTAATTTAAGTCTGCACTATACTTAAAGCACCATAAACAACCTATTTTAATCTATAAATCATAAAATATTAGCATTAGATATTAGATTTTACTTATCGATAAACGATAGCTATTATAATAATTGATAAATAAAAATTAAACGGTAAAAAGTAATGTTGGCGAAAACTGTATTATTTCAAAACAATCAGATAATGATTCATTTTATATAATATTCCCTTTTCTTAATTCGTAATACAGTACTGCTCTCTACCATCTCCTTCCTTTTATTTTACGACTGTGTTTATGTCATTAATTCCTGAATATTTTATTAACGTTAGTTTTTTTCATCCTGTAGTATATAGATTTTTCTACATCATTCTATGCTTTTATAAAGACTATATGAGCGCGCCATCTTTTTGATCGGTTTAGTTTCAGAGTAACAAGTATACTATTTCAGACAGTCAATTGGCAGACAATAAAAAATATCAATTTTTTTTTTACTTAACTACAGTTATTCGGTATATCAATATATCGAAAAAAAAATCCTTCTTTGCTCACGCGACACTCGTTGACTGAAAGCGCACAGTTAGATGTCAGTAGGCGGCCTGTTTAAACATGGTTTTCAGTACTTCCCTTAAGTTAATCTTAAAAATCTTGCGATTTCCGAATTATGATTTGTCGGATTAGGTACGCGTATCTTTTATCAAACATTACCAATTAAATCTGATATATTTCACTAGCACGTTACATTCTGCTTAACTGAAATGAGAAAATATAAGACTCACAAAAATTTTAACTATAGAGATTGTAACTTACATAAATATACAGCACACAATGAATGAATCCATGCTTTAATACACAAAGTGAATAGAGACAACACTAAAAAAATAAAATTAAACTTCACCGTGAAGAAAAAATTAATCGATTCAGAATACTTCGGCCATTACTTTTCTTATCTTCTTAAAATGTTGAGATTTTTATTTTTAATAAGTCATTAAGTTTAAAGCATTCTGTATATAAGTAATAAAAAAACGATCCCGACTGTCTATTTCATAAAAAAAATCCCTTCTTATATTAATGAAATAACCAACCAAGAACGCCGAAATGGTTTCATGCAAGTCCACATCCACAACCCAAATTTTTAGCCTTCTAGAAAAATATTATTAAAAAAAAATATATTTGTGATTCCTAATATTATGGTTCACGAATGTTTTCTCACTCGTCTCACTGACACAGGTGCATGAGTGGTGAATATTTTATTAATTTAACTTTACTACTTTGAAGACTTAATAAAACCATTAAGTGTTTTTGACGTTTTTTCTAACACTATACGATAATACCAATAATATTTTTAGGATGGTACGATAGAAAAAATATTGGAGATTTCCGGGCAATAATCGATGTCAACTTCGTAGCAGCAATGGGCCCACCCGGAGGAGGAAGGAATCCTGTGACAGCTAGATTATTGCGCCATTTTCATTATTTGGCTTTTATTGAGATGGAAGATACCAGCAAGGTAACACATTTAGCCAGGACTCTCATTACATAAGTCTTAAGTGGTCATGCAAAACGCATTTTTTTAACATAAGACACTAGTATTATAAGTCCAGGTGGCCTTCCAATCCAAAAATTTAGTGAGACCCTTACTTTAAAAATAATGAATATAACCTGCGACGCAAAAGCTAAATAATTTGAAAAACATTCTAAAATTTGAATGTTTTTTGATTGGACCCTTTCATCAATGTAGGGTTTTCAGTGTTGGAATAAGCATTTTGTTCTTTTCCGAAATAAAACTTAAGTAGACTATATATTCTTCTGAAGCTATTGATTATATTGATTATGCAAGGGATCAAAATTAAGAGAAACAAATTGGAACCCCATTATTTGTCATTTTTATTTTTTAATAATAAACGACTTTATTTTTTAACAGCTTATCTTCATTTGTCACCTCAATTTTATTATTTAGCCTATATCTCCTTACTTAAAGGAAAAAAAATGTATATGTGCATTTTGTCAACAACTAAAAGGATAATTCCTTTTTAATACATTTTGTTGGAGTTTTAGGTGTTAAATGAACTAACTAACTAACAGCGTATCCGAAAAATAAAAAATTAATACAGTTTGGACATATTTTGTTGAGTTACATATTAAACAATAAAGTAAAACTCAATTTCTTCTTGAGTTACTTATTATCAACTTTCGAGTTTACAAAGGCACAGTGTTCGATCATATAAAAAGCAAAATGTTCGAATATCATAAAATTGGGTTAGTAGTTAATTTAATACTTAATAGTATTAACTCAAAAAAAATTGAGCAAAATCGTTAGACCCGTCTAATTTTTTTTTATATTTTGAAAAATACTACATCTGTAATTAAATAATAGTTTCTCGACTGTGGATTATATATTTTGTTCAAATTGTTTATAATATTACTACCTACTTTCCTCTTCTGCTTTTATGCCGTTATCTGGTTATCCCAATAAAATATTACATCCCTAACATCTAAACCTACCTACACTATTCATTTCACAGTTATCAGTTTCGGATAACATATGCAACAATGAAAGAAATAACTTTTTTGAATAATACAGTTACAAAATATGATAATGATATAACCAAATATAAGTGGCAAACTAAAAGTTTTAATAACCATGCGAAACCGGGACACTGTACTTTGCTAAACTAGCTATGTAACAATAACAATTCACGCGAGAAGATATGTGAAGCTTGCTCTACTATTTATTAATGAAGACAATAAATGTGTGGCAGTTATATTCTATACTTGTTATTAGGGCACCCCTTTTGTGGCGACAGTATTTAAGTCAATTATGTAGACATCTTAATTCCTATGAATGCTAAAACCCTAACAAAAAATATTAAGAAGAAATGAAATATTCGTTTCATTGTTGCCAAAATGCACGTCTTAATAAAGAAATCCATATTTTTTTAACAATTAAGATAGATGCATAATATTAAATTTTCTGGTGACAAATGAGAGTACATATGAACTTCCAATTTTTTTCTTAAATGGAGCTCTACTTAAAATCCCCTCTATAATAAAGATCTTGAAAACATAAAGGCTACTTAGATTTACCTGAGCTAATAATTAATAAAACAAAATTACAGAAAATATTTAACTTTAGGTATTTAATGAAAGCTAAAACTATTAATTATTAAACTTAATAGGTAACTTTACAATCATCTTTTATGCTTGGTTTGTCCTCTTTTTTTAACTTTCTTACTATGTGTTACAATATTTAATAAAGGTCTATTTTTAGCGTAAAATATTTGGAACTATATTGAAGTTTTGGATCTCTAGAGCCATGGATTTAGAAGAGTATGATACACCAATCTTGACATCAACTCTTATAATGTATGACAAAATTCTAAAAGAACTCTTACCCACTCCCGCTAAAACTCATTACACTTTTAACCTGAGAGATCTGAGTAAAGTATTTCAGGGTTTGCTGATGTTTGATCCAGCATCTTTAAAGGTAAGAAAATTAGACCAAATGCATAAATAAATATTAACTCTTTTTAATGTAAATGCTTCTTTTACTTTTTTTCTACTACTTATTTTCAGATTTAATAATAAAACTTCTCATCTGACGTGGATTTAACATGTCAAATGCATAAACTAATAAATTAAAGTTACTCTGTGCTTTTTTGACAAATTAAATTGATAAAGTGTTTTTTAGATCACTAAATAAATAAAACAATATAATTGAATTAATCTTTTTTATAATAATATAATAAAAAATATTGTGAAATATTGGAAGTACAATTATTTAGTACATTTTAATTGATTTTCTGGACATAGTACAGGATGATCTAGCTGTCTTTGAACAGGCCTTATATCTTCTTTATTCGTAGAGACACGAATGAAAAGTGTGGAGGTATTTGTGAGGTTTATATTAAAAAGCGACTGACGATTGCATTCAGAAAATTTTGAGACAAATATTTGTGTTTTATTACGTTTTTGAATTCAGGGTTATGTAACATATTTTATGTATACCTTAAATTGCTTTCCAGAAATACAGATATTGTAAAATCTAAATGGCTCGATCTGGGATAAAACAAATTGCATATTCGTGTCTTGATTTTTGTTTAAAAAGCAGGAAAACTTATTACACTTATTTTGAAAATTTAATGTAGACTATATGTTTACAATGTTTTGGTGTATTCGATTGTAAATATTTTTATTTTCAGGGTATTGAAGAAATATTACGTCTCTGGTACCATGAATGTTGCCGTGTTTTTCAAGACAGATTGGTGAATGATGAAGATAGAATTTGGTTTGATAATCTCCTTAAACGTCAAATTTCTGAATTTTATCACCTTGATCCTGCCAGAACACTTGGAAAACAGCCAATTCTTTTTGGGGACTTTATTGATCCTCAAGTTGACATGGGACCCTATGTCCAAATAACTGATTTCGAGAGGTTGGAAACTTCCTTAAATTATTATTTAAGCGAATATAATCAACAAAGTACCAAACCAATGAAACTCGTATTATTTTTGGATGCTATATCTCACGTGTGTCGAATTGCAAGAATTATTAGGCAGCCTATGGGAAATGCCTTGTTGTTAGGCATGGGAGGCTCAGGTAAAGAACCTTTGATTGGTGGTTTAATCATTTGTTGCGATTTTTTGTCACTGTAAAAGATACTGCATTTGTAGTTTTTCCCATTATTTATATACCTATTTTTGAGATTCTGGTATACATTATTTATCACCTTTTAAAACACAGAGTTTAATGTAAAGATATGCTCGGTATAAAATAAATTAAAAACTAAATGCATTCAAAATTATAATTTATTTCTTTAAACGAAAATATGTATAGTTGTTTCGTAAACATACTTAATTCTGTTTTGTTTTATTATTGCTTTATGTTTTAAAATATCCTAGACATCATATATTTACCGAACCCTGTAAGCTACCTCTAATATATCCATCCATTGAATAGTGGGCTTTAATTGGGCGAAGAAGAAGAAGTACATAGTCTAGTAACTATTTTTTTATTAGAAGTACTTTATCAGTTCTTTCAAACTGTGAAATATTTTTTTAGTTATGGCAAGATTAACAATGGTTATGATACTGGTGTGTTTGAATATGTAGTTCTAACGAATTGCCTATCAGTGGTACGATAACGCAATTGGTTAGAGCAATGGTTAGAGATCGAGAGGTGTGGGTTCAATTCCCACTCGTACCATAACTTTTACTGTTGAACAAATAGTTCTAAAAAAAAAAACATTTTTTATGTTTTAAACCGAAGGTAGACATATAAAGGCCCGCAATCGAGGAATTTATTTTTATGATTAAGCTAATTTTTAATATTTCAATAAGTACTTTCGCGCCTAGCATCAGAAATCAGAAAGTTTTAGCCCTGCAAGAAACCGAAAAAGACATTTTCCCAAAATTCTCAATTGTGCGGAAACCTTTAACAAAAACTTAACCTCAATTTGGATATACTAGTTAAGCCTAGAACACACCGTAAGTGTTGTAAACATTTTAAGTAACAGCGAAGCAACAAAAAAGAAATGTCGAAAGGAAGTACACATTGTGCTACATAAATGTTTGGTGTATATTTTGCAATCACCACTCTGAATGTTAAGTGAAATATTTCAAATTAAGATGAAACGTTTAAGCAATAAAACGTTTTTATAGCCGTATTGGTATAGGACTAAGTTTAAAAGGCAGGCAAATGCTCAGCTTGCGTCTAACAATATATTACCAAGAAATCATATTATTTGTTTAGTTGTATGGTCAAAAAAGTAATATCCATTTTAAAATTTGAAATACATGACAAAACACTGACTTCTAATTATTTCTGAAACCAAGTTGCCTGGTGATTGTACTTATATTATCGTGTCCATTAAGGCAAATATGAATATATTGAGTATTTATATTTTTTTATTTAAGGGTTTGTATATCATAATATTGTGTATTGTGTCTTAATTTGTTTAAACAAAATTTCATATTTTAGAATTATGCATCGTAGTGGGACTTTTAAGCTACCGTTTTTTTATCTTCTGATAAATACTTTTTAATGTATAATGTAATAATTCTTCAACAAAAAATATAGAGGGTTTTTATTATATTTTAGTTAACAAATGTGTGCAAAGAAAATTTACTTATTAAAAAATTATTTTTGAAATTAGATAAAAATGTTCCAAACAAAAGTTGTTTGATTCGATCTGCTTTTTCATATATTTTAATGTACACAGGGAATCTCAAAAAACATTTAAAAAAACAAAGTACCAACTTTGTTTTTTTAAATGCAATATCCCATATTTTTTAATGTTTTTGAATTTTATATTAAATTCCTCATAGTTTTTGTGTAATGTACCATGTATCAAAAATTAACGGTTTTCGAAATATGGAAGGTTTTAAAATTACGTAATACTATAACTTCTAGCTTAAATAAAATGCTCTGCATGTCCCCCATTAACCTCACATTTATCATAAATTCTTTTTTGACGTTCCAGTGCCTTTGTACTCATTTTCGTTTAAATTTCTTATTTCTTCATGAATTTTTCTCTGACTTTCTTCAATATTATAATTTCTTTCTCTATAAACTTCTTTCAAATAGCCCCAAAGGAAGGTATTTAAGCTGGTCGTGGGCCAGCTGATTGTTTCATATCTTTCCATCCACATTTGAAAAAATTATTTTGATGAATGCATCTTACCGCCATAATATCATAGGGTGGTGCCCCGTCTTGATGCCAAATTATATTTTGCCGAGTTTGAAGTGGTATTTTATCGATAAAGTACTAAATTTGATTTTTCAAAAGTTCCAGATATCTTAATCCAATTAAGTTGCCACAGATAAAAACCGAACCTAACACCTTATGTCCCAAAATGTCGCACCAAACTTGTATTGAGGATCGTTCTTGAAAAGCAATTGGTTCGACAGCTTGTCATCGGTCCATAAAATTTTATTGAAGTAATCTGGATCTAGATTAAGACTTGCTCTTATAATTTAAACAAATTCATGCCTCCTTCTTTTTTGTTCGTTCCTTTTATTATTGAACTAGCCTAATTTTAAAATTTAACCCCCGTATTCACTAAAAAGGTTTAAGGGATAGACATGGTCTAGTTGCCATGGTACTTAAAACTCTTAGTCCGTCAGTTATGTTTCGCTTATAACACTGTCATTTTGTAATTTTGACATTTAGAAAAATTATTTGTCCAATTGTTAAAAATGCCATCTTAAAGCTACAACTGTCAAGAGAGACTATATCCGGGGCACCTAGTATTAGTGGTACTAATCAATTTTCGAATCCTCAAATTATAATTGGCATTGTCTAAATTTAAACCTCTTTAGTGAATACGGGTATTAGCGTTTCGTGGTCTTTCTTATGGCATATCTTTATTTTAAATTTTTATAACATTTTTAGTTTTAAACTTATCGAAATAAGCCAAAAACAAATTATAAACCAGGTACATTTTTAGCTCGTAGAATAAGCCATCTTATTCTGATTCTAGGAAAATACTATACTTTTTGATTTTGCTCAAAAATATTAGATGGAAATTAAAATTTCCGAAGTGTTTACCTGCTTTTTATGATTATAACAATTAGTTTCATATAGTGTGCTAAAAATAAATTTTAATAATTAAACCAAGCCATAAAACTACATGTAACAAAAAATCTATAAAAATTACTTGTTTCTCATATATTACATATTTTTCGTATATTCTAATTGCGTGGTACATCGAATTTAGAAGAATGCTAGGCGATTGTTTTAGCTCGTCAATGGCATTTGTTACTGTTATTTTTAGTTCTTCGGTGTTGTACATGGAGTTTTATACACTAAATTTTTGACGGGTTTCCAAAAAAGTAGTCCATTATCGCTGGTTAAGGTATGATTTATCCACCCCTATTCTGTATTTAGAAACCCTCGAACAGGTGAATTATGTGGCGATGTAACATCCTGCTGCCAAAAAATGTACCTAGCGACTTTTATTGAGAGGTTGTCAATAAACTTTAAAATTTGATTTTGGAGAAGCTCTAAAGATCTATTACCCTTTGATTTTATTATTATACCACACCACACGTTATCTGAGTAGTATCCTTGCTGATTAACTTCCCGTATTGGCTGGGGGTTATTGATCAACCAATATCTTGTGTTTTTCTTATTACTTCCTCTTCTTTCTAAATTTATAATATAATATATATATATATATATATATATATATATATATATATATATATATATATATATATATATATATATATATATATATATTAATTGTTTTCATTTAAAACAGATGGGTTTCTATACACTTTTTTAACATTGTGAAAGCTACTGTTTTCAATTAATCTTCTATGAAGTCTATTAAATATTTTTTTAGAAGGAATACGGCGATTTGCAAAACGTCTCATATATTCTTCGCGTGCTAAATTGGGGCTTTTATTATTAAGCAAGTATATTTGCAGCAATAATAATTTTCGGTAACACCACACTGAAGTTTTGCCATATTTCCAAAACTTTAACACCCGTATTCACTAAAGAGGTTTAAATTTAGACCAGCTCTAACTTGACAGTTGTAGGTTTAAAATGACATTTTTAACAACTGAACAAATGATTTTTCTACATGTGACAATTGCAAAATGATAGTGACATAAGCGAAACGTAACTGGCGAACTAAGAGTTTTAAGTACCATGACGACTAGAGCTGGACAATCTCTTAAACATTTTTAGTGAATACGGGGGTATCAGTTTTAGTTAGTCTGGGACACGAGGTAAGAACTTTACCGTTTTCCTTCTCACCCTCTTTAACGTAGACGTAAACCTTGCATTTACCAGATTTCTCATCAAAAACTGTTAGTTAATTAGGATATTTTTAATTTCAATTTATCATTATTAAACTATAATCAAAAACTATCAATATAAAGAAAAAAATGGCCAATAGATCTAGAATCAGAATAAGATGGGTTATCCGACGGACTAAAATTATACCTGGTGTTCCTTTTTTAAAAGATGAAAATTAGGACCATAATTTCTTTAATTAGTACATATTATACTTTATGTGGTGCCATAAAGAAAGTTGGCAAATAACCCTGTAATTTCTTTTTGGCTCATTTCTATAAGTTTAAAACTTAATTTAAAATAGGGACAAGATAAAATGACCAAGCAATTTTCTTTAACGCCCAAAATATAATCATAAAAAAATATGACAGAAATGTATAATCCGTTTTGCTCTAAGTTGAACGGTATATTTTTTACATCATTTCAAAATCTGAAATTCTCAATATTATAAATACGAATAATAGATCAAAACAATTGAATTTAGGTATATGGTACGTTACATAAAAAATGCTTTTTTTGTTTTTCTACTGGAGTCAAAATATCACATGAAATATTGGGCATTCTATTTAAAAAAATGCAAGTTAGGTCAATATTTTTTAAACAAATGTATTTTATACGTCATGCGATGCCAAGCAAAAAATGTGTTTTAGCTAATTTCGATAAATTAAATATTCGAAGCAAATTTGCAAAAAAAACTTTATTATATAGTGGTATATTAATATATAACGAATTACCAACACACTTACGCAGAATAAAAAACTTTAATAAAATTTAAAAAGGAAGTAAAAAAACATTTTTTATCGACACGTGATTTAAAGAAAAAATAATTTTGACTGTGTTAATATTATTTATTTTGTTCTTTAATTATTTTACTTTTACAGTTGGTTAGGCATGTTGAAAATAAATAAATATACAGAGTAAAAAAATTTTATAAATAACGACACGATAAAATGGCCACGTAGTACATATTCACCATTCTTTTTTTAACTATATCTATTACCAGAAAACTTTGAAAAGTTTTTCATTTTTTAAGAGTCGCACGCGAATCTCGTTTACTGTGTTCGTTGCTGGGTTCCTATTTTGAAAATTTTTATAAATTCATGTTCTTGACATTCTGCACGCTCCAGGTTGGTAACGGGACAGTGGGGAAGAAAGGTGTTCGAGAGCTACATAAGGGCTTTCTGGCAAAAAAATCAATTCGGTGGGATTTATAACTACCAAGAAGTGTTGTCGAGTAAGTAATTTTTTATTGAAACCCCGATGAGGCAAGTTTCATGTCGCAATGGTTAATTTTTTGAGATAGGACATTTTTTCCAATTTTTTATCTAAATATCTCGGACAGGATGCAAAATGAAAATAAGATTCCTATATTGCAAATTTCGGGCAGTAGGACAGAATTAAAAAAAAACACATTTTTTACACATTTCACTGATTTTTTTAAACTCCGAGCTGAAATATTTTACGCATTTCCCCCGTTGTACCCCCAAGGGATTAAAAAACCACATCGCCAGAATTACACTCTGCCTATCATAAATAGAATAAAATACTTTACAGGGAGATTATGAGCAAAAAGTAAAAAAAAATAAATTTCTTCATATTTGAGAAAAAAAATGTAATAGAAGTGTTTAATATATTTTTCACTAGAGAGTAACTACTACATATTTTTATCTCTTCTAAAAAGAGATTAATTTTTTGAATTTAGACAATTTTCGGATTATTTATTTGTTCGTTGGTTCATTCAACAAAAAAATTGTACTTTTTTCTGTTTTAAAAAGACACTATTTTTTTCAATTTATACAATTTCTTCTATTTCAATTTATTTATTGCAATTTTGTGCAATCATTAATTCTAAAAATATTTTTTGTCACGTCATCAGTGGTATACTCAAAAGAGCGATAACATAATTTGTAGTCTTTTTTTAATTTTGAATTAAAATAATGAAGGCGATTAAGTAATGACGGCGATTTAAGCATTATGGTTTTAGAAGTTACATTATTGATCAAAATACTTTTAATTTAGTAGTCACTTTAATGTATAAAAAATTATGAAGTATATAGTAAAAATATATACAAAATGTAAAGCTAGTATTTCTAGTTTTATAGGAGTAAACATCACTACAAATGCTTGACAATTTGTTGTGTTTAATTCATTTAATTTTAGTATATTTTGACCTTTGTTATTTATTTTTATTTATCACATTTATTTCTCAACAAATATTTTTATTTTAGATGGGTTAGCTTTAAACGTATTAATTCGTTTTGTTTAATTTTAATTACTCGTTTCATATACTTTGTTGAGAGCTACTAATGCTAACCTATATATATATATATATATATATATATATATATATATATATATATATATATATATATATATATATATATATATATGGTTGATCAAAATATTTTATATTATACTCGTAAATTTTAAAAAAGCGTATATAAAAGTCTTAATCCAACTGTCTAGCTGCAGCTTTTTCTTACAAAGAATCCATTAACAATTTATTATTATTTAAAAATGACATGCAAAGCGTCAATCCCAACTAAATCCTTATCACATTTTAGGACGACAAAGTCTCACGAGGCTTTCTGCTTTTATGGCAGAGTTTACGTGTTTCCAAATCGAATTAACTAAAGCATATGGTGCCTATGATTGGAGGGAAGATGTAAAGAAATTAATGCTTAACGCCGGCTTGCAGAAAAGAGAAACCGTGTTCTTATTTTCCGATACACAGGTAACAGTCGTTTGTATATATTTACGGAAGGTGAATCGTATTTATTGCATTTTTACTTTCAGTTTCGAATGCAAAGAACATTTTAAAAGTGAATTGCTAAGCAATTATGTGTTCTTAACGAAATAGGTATATTAAAATATAATAATTACTTTGAAAGTAGTAACATAACCTGTGGTAACAATATTTGGTTTTCTAAAAATTTTTACTAGTACAGATTTAATACAACAGTCACAAATCGAGAAATATTTCCTTTCTGAAGCAGCCAAAAATTATCTCATCTGAACTTAAAATATCAAATTTATTGTCATCTAAATTCAAATACCATTAATTTGGGTTATTAGTGCAAAGTGAAAAGAAACTTGACATTCTTGCAATAAAATACATACTTGTTCAGGAATATTACACTTATCCTAAAAAATATCCTCGTTACAACTTACATTGGCCAGAGAAACAGACTGAGTGATGTCATTAGGGTTATTTGGAATAGGTTATTCCAAGTAAAAAAGCTGCGATCTTCACACCAGGTGAATACATTTATAAATGAGGCCTGGAATACAAGGATGAAAGATGTAGGGTCAACATTTCTTGTTACAGGACCCAAAACGAAAACAAAAGTCCCTAGGAAATTCATGGTTGCAGATAGGTTTCATACGATTTGTAAAAAATATCTTCAACCATATCCTGCGGATTCTCAGTCAAATACCTCTTTCCTAAGATATCATAGTGGAAAATGTACTTCTCAGAGAATAGGAATCAATACATTTACTGCTATGAGACTTGCAACTTTTTGGAAATTACCAAATCCGGAAAAATATTCAGGCCACAGTTTCCGGCGTTTATCTGCCACGCTTCTGGTAGATGCAAGTGGGGATATTACCGCATTGAAAAGACAGGGCGGATGGAAAAGTACAACAGTTGCTGAAAGCTACATCGATGAATCAATAAATAAAAAAATGAACACTGCTGAAAAACTAAAGAATTTACTGAAAAGTAACACGGAATCTACTTATTCCAACCAAATTTTTGAAAATATTCAAAATTCGTCCAATAATTTTGATATTAAATCCTTGTCTTCAAAAAATTGGAAAATTGTGCAAACATTAACGTAACTAATGATATATACCTAATTATCTATTATCTGTTATCCTGTAAATTTAGCATTCTTATTTAGAATTTCTTTTTTCCTTTGTTAGCACTGACACGCTTTATTTAACTTTTATTTGATTAAAAGAACTGTATTAAATAAAATAGAGATTACCCACTTTAGTTATACAGAATGGGAAAAAGTCAGTTAGTGATTGTCCAATCTATCGTTCTTTCAACTTTACTTCACTAAATTTGGTAGACGTATATTTTCTTACAAAAAACTCTCAAATCTCGTTTAAAGTTGCATAAAATCTAGCTTATTGAAGTTATCGGTGGGAGGCCATGGAATCCATGAAAAATGGCGTAGCCCCGGGTATTGACAGTAGTTGGAGTTAAAACGTCAAATTTAAAAATAAATCGGTTTGAAAAGTACCCTCCATGTAAGTTTCGTAAAAAATCAAGTGAAATTAAAATGTATCATTGTAATTTAAAGTTTCTAACGAATTTATTATAAGAATGTGGGTCAGATGTCTATTCATCTAATTTGTTTAATATAATTAGACATCACCTGCTGTTGATTTCTACTAAAACGAATTTCTTCCTGGATCTCAGCAAAACAAAATTGTTTCCAGTACTATGTTTATTTTATTAAACATAGAAATTGTATAAACTTTGATGATTGTGTGCTCCCTTATTCCCCATTTAAAAAAAAAAGAAGTAACTTAAGATTTTTAAGAACATTTAGACAATCTAGTTGAAAATAATTACTTATGAAATGTAATAAATAAAAATAATTTACTGTTTATGATATTGACGTTTTTCTTATCTTTTAATTTTACTAATTTTGATGTTTAAAATTGACCAATTCTAAATAGTGTCATTTTTTCTAAAACATGAATTTATTAATTACTAATAGTAAGATTAACATTATATTTCTTATAATAATGGCCGTGGACAAAGTATAGTATTCAACTCGCAATTTAAGGCCAATATTTACTTGGGGAAATGTCACCTTGCGTGAATAATAGCTACCATAAATTGTTGATTTCATAATATATTATTTCACATGTCTATTCAGTTCCTATTTTTTCCAAGTCGCATGCTTCCTTCCATAATTTTGCACATATCAATTAAATGCATTCCAAAGATCCAACCGAATATGTGTTTTTGTTAAATTTGTAGGAATATCTTGTACAATTTTTATTTCGTTCATTTTGACTAAAATTTGAATATTTATTTTTTTTTCGGGTGGATAAATGCTTCCATCAGTTTCATCTAAATTTTGGTTAACATTTGTCGTCAATTTTTTCATTCTAATACTTCTCATTATATTACCATTAAGCTGATTTTCAATTGTGCACTTTTTGTCCCAGATATCCAATTATCCGAATAATTAAGTGTTTTTTATACATTATTTGCTTTCGATATTTTACGTATAAATTATATTTTAACTTTGACAATATTCATGACAATGTTTTAGCTTGTTGTTGTAAAGATGAATCATTTCGCTAACTGCGCCTCATCTTATAAATATTCCAGGTTTGATACCTTTACCTGTTTAGCTGTAAAGATAATCGAGGAAATTGACAAAAACGGTGCCATAAGAGGCAATGTTTGAAGAAAAAGGTATGAAATCTGATATATTAATACTCAGTAAGAAGACCCACATTTAAGGAAATAACAATAATATACAAGGTTGTTTTATGTAAAAAAATATAGGTTATACATATATTTAAAGCTTTTTTAGTTTTCTTTATCTCTTATAGTTAAAGTTCTAACCAGATGTGAAAATATAAGTCAAAGCCCTGTACATATACAAATTGTGTTTTGAATTAAATGAATCGTTGGTTGCAAAGGTGGTTCTAGTTAAAATCCTTCATGGATCGGTTCTACCCAGTTACTTTGAACTTCCTTCTTAACGAATCCCTGCTTTTATCCAGGAAAGTGAAAAATAACACAATTTTTTATGTATGGGATATATTTTAAACGATTCTAACGATTTTTTCTTTCTGTATTTAAAAATATAGACATATCTATATTTATCTTTTATAGTTTCCAAGATATTCGCGTTACAACTTCATACAGTGCTTTTTTTCAAACCTGAGTTAACTAACTTTATTTAATGAGTAATAGAGGTGCAAAAATATTTCTCAACGGAAATTTATAGAAATTGATAAATGTAACTGTCACGTTCTCGGTTTGGTTTAAGTAATGGAAATTTCAAAATCATTTGTTTTTCTGGTAACGATTTTTTCTGCTTATTACGAGGCGGCTGATATTGCTTTAGAAAACAATAGTTTTTTTTGACTAATTTTAATGCTCATTCGCTGATCATTCAATATTTTAAGGCGTTTCTGACCACGCTAAAAGACCGAAAGAGAATATCTTTTAGACCCCTGAATAGTCCATTGCGAAGGGATCGGAAATTCGCCTAACCTGGCCGAAAATGTATAAGAATGTCAAGAATGTTTATACGGAAAATATTTACCCACCCTTCCACTGTGCTACTTTTCAAAACCATTCTGAACGTGAATTTTTTTTTGCAATTAGCGTTTTTTGAACTTAGGCGCTCCCCAACTCGGTAACAGTATGCCGGGAAAAAAAGGTATTCATGGGCCGATCGTAAAGAATAAACAGGCGCATCTTTTGGTAAAAAAAAACATTTTGACAGGCAGCAGTAGTTTTTTAAGGATATCCCGTTCACAAATATTGTCAAGTATCATCAATATCATGCACGGGATCTAGCTTAAAACATTTTAAAAAGCCCAGGCACTTTAGACACAGTAAGAGAGGGTTCAATAGGGAATTTTAAGCAGATTCTAAAATAAAATAAGACCCCTCTACCGCCAACTTACATTTTTCACAGATTTTAATGACTTTACAAAAAAGCAAGACAATTCTACAGGGTCCGAATTGGAGGAGTTAAGCAAACACGTCGCTGGAATTACGATCCGACTCATATAAGGCAAGCCATTTAGAAATGAAAATTTTATTTTTTTTATCATATTTTTTATTAGTTTTCACGTTCGGTCCTGTATAATCTAAGCTATTGATTGTAAGCAGATGATGTAAATATACTAAAAAAGTCTATATTTGTTCTAAAAACAGGTATAAAAAACAAAACAAAATTCACAAATTTTTAATTTTTAAAGAACATTCTTACTTTTTCAAAGTGGGCTGAGGCGGATGTGGCTTTGGCTGACATGACGCTAGGATAATCATTTTCAGAAGACAAACTTTTTAATCGGACTTAGGTTCAGATATCTACAAATATCACCTCGGATACTGTGGGGGGCGGGCGGCTCAAATGGATAGGTATCGAAAAGTAGAATAAATTTCATGGATTCAACTATTGTTTTAAAGTTCTAGCTGGTATTTCATGCCGGATTTTGAATACCAAACCAAAATTGTAATAATAAATAATAAATTAATGAGTGGTATTAAACACGATATAATTGCTTCCTCCATTATACAGAGGAATCGGAAAAAGTTCTCTTTTTAATTTTTGCTTTAATACACATATTATATGTATAATAAACTGTTGCTGATTTAGTATTTTTTGTGATTTCTTGTGCTAGATTAAAATACACGATGTTAATGCTTTAACATTTAATTCGGAGTAGTTGCAGTTTTCAGTAAATGGGGGATTCAGTAGTAGTTTTAAATCCATTTTCAGCCAATTCTACCTGTCTCCTGTGTTTTGTTCTATAGGTGTGGTTTTTAAGTTGTAAGATAAAAAGGGGCCGATAAACATTTTACTAAACTATCAAGTCTTCAGCGCTTCCGTTTTCCTTCTTCAGGGGAGTGGTTTTTGATGCACAGAGGTAGGGGCGATAAACTTTTTTTCATATGAATATCAATGGTATTTGTATCTCTGAACGCTGAAGTACGAGGCCCACGGAATTATGTTTAAGTTTGTTTTTTTACTATTTAAAGTTTAAAGACTGATAAGTAAAAACACCTATTGACAAAAATGTTGTACGATGTAAATTTTTAATTTACCAGATAGATTGATACTTAAAATTTGAGTCTAGAAAATTACTCAATCAACCAGATCTAAAATTGAGTTATTACATGAATGTTTCCTAGACTGGCAGTTAAGTTTCTATATTCTAAATAAAGATTTATTTTCTGGCGGGTTTGTAGTTTGGGGACTAAAACATTTTTTTTAAATATGTAAATATGACCGCACCAGTGTGGTTAAACAGTATAACACTGAATTCAATGTTATTAGTTTGTAATTATAATTTCAGGCGTTCTAAACTTAAGAAGTACAATTCTTAAATATGTAAATAGTAAATACATACCTGTAATGTAACTGACCGAAGCCTCCATACATGTATAAAGCGAAGAAGACCTCGTTATAGGTTAATAAAAAGAGCCTCATTAGAATTCAATGCAAAAGGCCGCGTTAGAGTTTAATACAAAATGCCTCTTTAGAGGTTAATAAAAATTGCTTCATTGGAGGTTAAATAGAAGGCCCCTTTACAGATTTATACGAAGGGCATCGTAAGAGGTTAATACAAAGGGCCTAAGTGGAGGTTAAATAGGAAAGTTTCGTTAGAGGTTATGAAAAAAGGCCCTCTTTAGATTCCAGTACAAAATGCCTCATTAGAGGTTAATGTAAAAGGTCTCAGTAGAGTTTAAATAAAAATGCTTCGTTAAAGATTTAATGAATGCCTCGTTGAAGGTTAAATATAAGACCTGAGTAGAGGATAAAATAAATGGCTTCCTTAGAAGATAAAATAAAATGCCCCATAAAAGGTTAAAGAAAAAATCTCCTTAGAAGTTAAAACATAATAAACAAAATGTTCTGGATAGTAAAACCATTCCTCAAACACTGGTATCACCTTTTTTACAGGAGAAATAGCCGATCAAATTTTAGAAGTCTACTCCAGGAACTTCTCCAAAGCAAAAGGCCCATCATACGACAACCGAGTTAACAAAGCTCAGAGCCAAAATACCGTCCCTATGGACGAACAATATTTAGGAATAACAAGCCAGCAAATCAAGACGGCCTTAAAAGTTTGGGTCTATCAGACCTTGACCGCCACTTGTGCAGAGATGAAGCTAGGGCTATATATTTTGACGGTACGGTCATGCAGATCGAGAAGATTCGCAATCCCCTCTGGAAGAATATCCAGACCTACGTGAATAAGTCGGACAAGTTCGATGAAATTCCAGAGGTTGGATTCGGGTGGGCGCTTGTGCAGACCTTAAAGTCCAAACTAGCGTACCGGCTGGGCCTCAATCTCAACTACTCTATCTACTAGTACAACTGTCCGCACAAACTAAGCAAGGATATTTTTAAAGCAGAATGGCCGAGTGTTCTACATATTTTGTTAATATTATTCAGTTTTCGACATGGACTATAGCTACTGATTTTCAGAGAATATTATTGATGAATATGCGAATAAGCGCCCGAAGAAAAACATCGTTATTTAATTGAATCTAACATCATATTTAAATTAAATGATATGATAATAGAGATAGGTGGAAGTTAAAAATTAATCAAAGCAATGCTTCTTTGTATACTAAATTGGGATCGCACCGCGTTAGGTGTGTTAGAAGCAAGGACAATTTATTTGGTACGTTCACTATGTTGTCCAGAATCATTTTTCCATGAGTTAGAAATTAGTCAATTTTAGATTTTTCACATATATTGGTGTTATTGTCCAAATATATGTCAAATTTCAACCTTATACACATATCATCATTCAGTTTTATCTAGATAAATGATGGGTTTATTCACTTTAGATTAAATCGGAATCCTTTTTGGAGGATCTGAACAATATTTTAAATTCTGGGGATGTTCCCAATATTTATCAGCCTGATGAATTGGACAAGATATATCAAGGGATGAAGGGAACAGTGCAAGAACTCGGTTTACCTGCTACAAAATCCATTTTATTTTCTGTATATCAAAAAGAAGTTCGATCAAACTTGCATTCGGTAATAACAATGAGGTAAGCACATAATATTTAATAGTTCACATTTAAGGATAGAGAGCATAACACTCTAAATATTTGAACTTTTTTTTTTCAAAATGCAACCACTTTCCGACGTTAGGTATCTTTACTCTACGAGATGTAACACTAAATGGGTGTTTTGATTGTTTTGCTTATAGATATTTACAAATAAAAAATTTTTATAATCATTCATTCATTTTTATAATCATCAAAATCTAAAATTTTTATTAATTTTCTCTTTCAAAGATGAACAATTCCGTTTGTACGGTTATAAAAAAGGCAGCCGAAACGGCTTCCTGTTTATCGTTTAGTACTCATAGACCTAATTACAGGGATATCCAACTTCTTGTGCTGTATCAATCATAAAATCGTGCATGTTTTGTATCCTAAAAAAAGCAACGCTGTAAAATTATAAAGACAGGCGTCCTTTCTGGTTGCCGTATATGTCAATGACATGAGCGTAATATTAGTAAGAGTAATATTTTTAATCTATTTGTATAACAATCGGTTAACTACCAATCAAAATTAAAATCTATTATCACAACGGGCAAATTTAATAAAATTTATTTTTTAATGTTTACTAAAGCTCGTTTATTTTTATTTACTTTCTTTTGATTACAAAATAACGTACCTTTCTGCCTCTCAGTTTTTTGAATAATGTATTGTAAAATATTTACATTATGTATGTCAAATGTGTATAAACAGATATGTATATCTGTGTTTTTTGTATCTACATACATCGGTTTATGAATATGTAGCTTAGGGAAAAAAAATGCAAATATTAAAATAATTTTTTGGATATTATTACAGTATTAGAACCACCTTAAAAATTAATTTTAATATTATTATTATAAATTTTAATTTTGTTCATATACATTTATTTTATTTTATCCTTTATCCTGTATGATTACGTTCAAATCAAAACAATTCCGTCTGCCGGTTACTATGTCTATGTTTGTACTAAATATATTTCACAAAGGTACAAATTTCAGTACAAAAGTTTAATCAAATAAATACCAAATTCTTTCTATTAAAGAGTGGTAATTATAAAAGTTTCGAATATAACATATCTTAAATATTATTGTCACTTAATTAAGGTACGTTTATATTCACAAGAGGGTTTTTGTATCTAAACGCTATTATTAGACTCTCCAAATATATATTGAAGTATTTTATTAATTACAGAACCAATATATGATCCGAACGTTTTAATATTTCCAAAAACACTTTAAACTATAAATTAAGCTATTATTAAACTCTTCAGAATAGTATTGCCTCTTCGTTTACTATAATGTGAGAACATAATATATTGAAGTATTACATATTAACTGAAGCGATATATTATTCGGAAAGTTTCAATATCGCAAGTACTTTTCCCGACCACATTGGGTAGCGCGCAAAGACAAGTAACTTTCGTTAAAATTTGGTGTTTCTGTTTTGTTATCGTCTTAATAAGTCAGTGCCTTTTACCTGAATGGAAGCAATTTTCTCTGAAAAATGAAACAAATAAGCTTTCACAAAATTTGAATATAAATGTGATTCTTTTCGCAAATATTTTCGAAAATGTTAAGAATGGGTATATGAACAAAAACTTATGGTACGGATGTTACGTAACAAGCTGCATCTGTTTCCTTTGAGTTTTTTTAGGTATGCTGAAACTACACAGTATTGATATGTTACATTATTTTAATAAGGATATCTGCTAATAAAAATACTAAATAAAAAAAATATGTAATTTTAAAGTGAGTAGATTAGCTTAAAACGTCATGCTGAAATAATGAAAAGGTAATACTGAAATCATTGAATCAAAAATGTTTATTTGTTCCAGCTTCTATCAACACGCTTTGCGTGCAATCGAATAACTTTTACTGACACGTTTAGTAAACATTCACTGATCCAAGGCGTAACTGTTAGCTTTTATCAGTACTTTTATACAAAAAAGTGCAAAACCGCTATACTTCTGTGACTAGAAAAACTGGGCTAATAAAGTCCCGAAAGTTTTATATTAAATGTAAGAACTCATAGACATTTGTAATTTTTTAATTTTAAAAATACAGGATGGATTTTCTACTTGCAGTGTAATATTACCGGCAAAGTCCGTTGCTCCTGCAAACTTAGGTTTACCTTCCCAAAGCGCACACTGCCTAAGAGTTTTTGGGAAAGTCCTAAATAACTTACTATATCGGGCTTTGTCTGCTGTGCAATCTGGCAAACCTAGTTGTATCTAATGTGTATTAGGCAAAGTTAGAAAGTACCCTAATAACACCTAACGGACGTAAACTGAGAAATATATATTATAACAAAATATATCTAGAGTTTTCCACCTACTATTAATTTTAAATTGGTTTAAAGAAAATCTGCTTCTCTTCTGATTCTTACCGAAGAGTCTATATACATTTTTTTAGTTTTTGAGTGTAATAACATTTTATTACTAAATGCGTTGAATTAATGATATGACGTTAAACAACAAAAAAAGTAAAACATAAAAAATTAAAATTTTTGCTAGACAAATAACCAATTAACAAAATAGTGTAGCGTTAACGAACTATTTACAAGCTATTCTTGGTTTATGTATTTTCTTTTATATTTTCAGCCCAATTGGTGAAATATTTAGAGCAAGGTTAAGACAGTTCCCTGCACTAGTTAATTGCTGCACAATTGACTGGTTTTGCCCATGGCCAGATTCAGCTCTGCAGGTAAATATGATAATTTATCTTACAATAACTCAATAACAATTTAAGAAGGGGTTTTAAAATGTAACCTCAGGAAACTGAGGAATATGAGTTTGAATACTGTTGGCCGTTACGTGATGAAAATCCATGATAACATTTTTTTAGAAAAACAACAATGTTTTTAAGATTTTCACTATATATTTATTGACATGTTTCGAATATACAATAGCTTCTTCAGATGTTGGGGTATAACTAAAATACAACAATGTTAAAATGTAAAAGGTAAACAACAGGTAACCGTTATAGGGGAAACCCGAAGAAGATGGTGTTATATATAATATATTTATATATATATATATATATATATATATATATATATATATATATATATATATATATATATATATATATATATATATATATATATATATATATATATATAAACAGAAATCGCGTTAAGGAATAGCCCTGATTGTTTAAACAACAAGTTTTTGTTGCGTCTAATGTAATCAAGAAAGAATTCATTAAAGTCCAGCAAATCCACTCATAAAATCTATTCAAAATCAGTCCAAAGAGAACGATACAATTTTTACTAAAGCAAACAAAGGTAATACTATTGTGGCACTTAATAAAAAATTATATGTTGAAAAAACTCTATCTTTCTTAGAATCCGGTTTTTATGAACTTTTAAGACATGATACTACTGAAATATACCAAAAAGAAGTCAGGCTAATAATAAATAACTCAAAAAGTATTTTAGGTCCTTCAGACAAATATAATCTTATTTCTAAGCTCCAAAAATGTATTCTTTAATCAAACTACACAAAGAAAATTACCCTAGCCGTCCAGTAGTCTCTTTTGTAACAGCACCTACTTTCAAAATTTCACATAAGCTAATTGCTCTCATAAATGATAACTAGAAATTCGTTCCGAAATATAGCATTAAAAATTGTTTTGAATTAGTAGAACATTTAAAACACATATCGTTATCGAAAAATGCCCTTTTGATTTCGTTTGATGTAAACAATTTATTTCGCAGTATTCCGCCCGCAGATACGATTCATTTAGTAAGCAATTTATTAGAAAAGAATACAAATACTTTTAAAAAACAAGCAATAATCAATCTTTTGAATACCTGTCTATCTCAAAATTACTTTCAATTTAATAATAATTTTTACTCCAACTCCTTTACTTGCTGAGATTTTTATGGACAATATCCAACATACTATACACCAGAATCCACTAATAAAAAATTTTCTTTATTGGTTTAGGTATGTTGATGACACTATAGCTTGTTTTGTTGGAACAAAGAGACAATTAAGTGTTTTTACTGATTTTATAAATAATATTCACCCTAGTATAACTTTTACAACCGAATTAGAACAAAATAACTCCATTAATTTTCGATATTTAACTATACAGAAACTTGATAATAAACACGATTTCTCCATTTTTCATAAACCTCCTCATACTAATTAACATTCCAATGTCAAATCTTAATTTTGAAAAAGAACTTAATATAATAAAACAAATTGCTGTAAATAATGGTTATGATCCCAATCTCATAAATACTATTCTTGTCAAAAAACACTATAATAAAGCTATTAGTAAAATAAATTCTTTTATTAAAGATCAAAATAATAGATTTTATAAAGTTTTAACTTGGATTATTGGATTGAATTTATTGGATCACCCACTGAACGTATCTCTGCTTTATTGCGTAAACGGGATCTAAATGTTGCTTACAGGACAGACAATAGTTTAGGTAAATATATAAAAAATAATAAAGACAAAATAATCAAATCAAAACAATCAGGTGCCTATAAGTTAACCTGCCGTGACTGTCCAAGAACGTACATGGGTCAAACAGGTAGATCGTTTAACACACGCAGTTCAGAGCATAAAAATAATTTTTCAAATAAAAAATCTGATTCAGCCTTTGCAAATCATCTTTTACTTGAACATCATTAATTTAATCACAATTCTTTGGGTTTTCCCTATAATTGTTACCTGTTGTTTACCTTTAACATTGTTGTATTTTAGTTATACCTCAACATCTGAAGAAGGTATTGTATATGCCAAACATATCATGTTGACCACAAATATAGAGTGAAAATCTTAAAAACATTGTTGTTTTTCTAAACAGTAATAAAGACTTGTTACATCGTCGAATTTTTACCCGTTCCTCGTCCATTTATAACAATATCGAAGACTATATTTGTAATAAAGCACTTTTCTATATATATTAGTAAAAATGACATGCAATAAAATACTAGATTAAATTAATTCGTACTTCGAGCACGTTTTTAATTTTGCAGTTTAATGACACACGCAGATTATCTGAAAACCAAATTTTTAATTTATTTAGAATATTTCCAGGATCGATTTTAAAAGCTCACGGGTCTCAAGACATGTCCTCAAAGCCCTCGACGATATACTCTATCATTGCCAGTATTGCACTAGTAGTTGATCTGCTACTTCTAAATCCAAACTGTCTATAAACAAGTTATAATTTTCAAAGTAGTCACAAAATGTTGAGTGTTGAGTAAGTTTCAAAAACTTTAGAAGACAGGCATCAGTGTGATCGGCTGATAATAGTTTATGCAATCAAGATTTCCTTTTTTATGGATAGAAATGACTTTTGATACTTTAAAGACACTGATGTAATTTAAACAAGAGTTGATCAGTAGGCTAAGCGACACAACCAATATTGTCCTTAAGCTCCTTCAAATCTACCAAGTTGTAGTCAAAAATGTTTTTACTGTTTTTAGTTTCAATATCGTTAAGTCCTAATACTGGAACCTGTGGTGGAAGATAGATCAAATCAGTTTATATCATCTGCTGATGATGCTAACTTGGTTAGCGAAACGCGAGTCCATAACATATCAAGTTGGGGTGTAGTGTGGTTAGAACTCTTGTATTTTGATTTAATATCGTTGGTAACCTCTATAAAAGTATCCCCCCTCAAAGAGAAACACCCATTAAGTAAACTTGGCTCATGCAGACGAAGCAGCTGTTCTGGTTGTTCAAATGTTGGTTTAGCAACATTTGAAAAATATGTTAAACTCATTGGCACTAATTTTGTTCATATAATTACTTTTTTGGCGTGTTCCTCTAAGATTGTTATTTTTCATGCTGACCACCTCTCGGAAAAAAATATGAACTGAAAATGAGCAGTGTTTACATTCTCTTACTGTTGTTGAACTAGTTCCGCCTGGTCCATGTGTGGCTTCTGTTTTATTTATTATTTCCGTATTGTTACTACAATGCCTCGTCTCTTTGCGTTCTATTTATATTACCGAATCAGTAAAACTGTTTAGAACTTCTTATATTAATTTGACATTATAATATTCGATTTTGGTAACTTCTACACCCCTAAAAATCTTCTCTGTGGCCTGTTCTTAATGATGGTAAAAATGAATTTAATTTTGATATCGAGTTTTTGTTGTTTCCTGCATATAGACTACATTTTTTTTATGACAGTCTGTAGCACTGCAGTTTCTGAAGGATGTAGAAGACCTAAATGTGTCGGAGAAGATTCTCCAAGGAATTGTTGTAGTTTTTCAGTTTATGCACGCGAGCGTTGTGGAAGCCAGTGAGCGTTACAAACAAGAATTATCTAGACATAACTATGTCACACCTACTTCGTATTTGGAACTGTTATCTAGTTATACCGAGTTGATGAACAAAAAGAAAGGCTCGCTAACTGAGGGCATTGGAAGATTGAAAACAGGTAAACATACTTTCTAGATTCTAAAATAGTATTCTACAATGATTATTATTATATATTACAAATTACTACAACTGCACCCCCACTGTAATTGTAAGAAAGATCTGATGGGTAACATTTTAGTTTTAAATGTTGTAAATGGGTGTATTTGATCTACTAATATTCAAATTAGCAAACTGAATTATAATGAAATGATCAGCTAATTTTTGATACTTAAAATATGCCGCGTAAATAGATATTTTTTTAAAATTCTTTAGATATTAAATAAATATTTTTAATAACAAATTTTTTTTTTTTTTTAAATGAGACGCTCTAGACAAATCTTGAGGTTAAGTGGGAGGCAATAAAATTAAGTTATACTGTTGTTAATATGTGCCCTTTATTATGTTTTTGTGTATGTCAATCTCCCCCAGATCTATATGCATATATATATATATATATATATATTATATATATATATATATATATATATACATATATATATATATATATATATATATATATATATATATATATATATATATACTATATATATATATATATATATATATATATATATATATATATATATATATATATATATATATATATATATATATGTATACAAATAAACTGAACTGAAAGAAATAAATAAATTAAAAAATACTTGATTGAATTCACATGATGCGAAACAATTTTACCTTTTATCATTTAATCATAGTTGTTATTTAAATGGATTTAAGAAATAAATATCTAATTTTATATTATATATTTTAAGCCAATAGGCAAACTGGCAAAGTGGTTATAAATTAGAATAGAAAACGCACAGTTTGTGCATATTGTCTATTAACCAAAACATTTCTCTTCTCTATTGAAATTAACAAGAGATCAAAGCCCATATTTGTCTACAAGAGGTCACACAGTCGATCTTTTGTGCCTATTTACGTTTATTTTTGTTTAGGTTAGTAAATTCTTGTGAAAATCCAGATCAGTTGTTAATATAATCGTTCTTTTTGTTTGTGGCTATAAACAAAATCCAACAAATAAACCATTAAAAAAGTCATAATGTCTGATTTATTTACACTAAAAAGGGCCCTCACTAAAAGTTCAAATAATGCAAGATTGATTTCATGTATTAAATTGAATATTAAGGCTGTATTGATAAAAGGGCACAATTTAATGGATGGGTAAGAGTGGAGTTGAGAGCAAACTCTTAACTGTGGTAACGGAATTCATTAACAGAAGTCAAAAGTATGGTTAATGCTATTAACTAAAAAACGTATAAGCTTTTTCTATTTAAAATTCCAGATATTATTTCGTAGATATAATAACTTACATGTTTATATGGATAATGTAAACTTTTTTTAAATTTAATACTGTGGAGCTACAAAAAAAATCTCATCTAACCCAGTAAACATTCACATTATCTTAATTTCCCTAATAATTGGAAATAAACACGAATACCCTGTCTTCGCCCTGATTTGCTGAGGGCTTTTCATGCAACTTCAGAATGCCTATTTTAAATCAAATGTCAAGCGAAAATATTTTTTAGGGCTTTCAAAATTACAAAGCACTGCGGAAGAAGTCAAAGTTCTACAAATTCAATTAAAAGAAATGAAGCCTGCATTAGAAATAGCTGCAAAAGATGCTGATGAAATGATAAAAATAATTGCAGCTGATACGGTAAGAGTGTGTGTGTGTGTGTGTATGTGTAGGTGTGTATGTGTGTGTGTGGGTGTGTATGCGTGTGCGTGTATGTGCATGCGCGTGGGTTTGTTCATACGAGTGAGTTTAGTATTTTTTAAATTAATTTTAATGCCTACTTATTATTATACTTAGATAGTAGCAGAAGAAACAAAAGAGATAGTTGAAAGGGAAGAAGAAGAGGCGGTCAAAAAAGCAGAAGCGACGCAAGCACTCGCTGAAGATGCACAAAAAGACTTAGGTAAAATATTAATTATAACAATAATAAAAACAATACTTTATCCCATTATGACACTCTCAACACAGATTCTGAAAGTACTAATTGAGTATTTAAACGTTGCTAATATAATTTTTTTACGTTAAAAAATAGTTAATGCATAAATTCGCCTTTATTTGTATTTATTATTTTTTAGACGAGGCAATGCCGGCGTTATTAGCAGCAGAACAAAGTTTAAAATCTTTAAATAAGAATGATATTATCGAAGTAAGATCAATGAAACGACCACCTGCTGGAGTCGTGTATGTCATTGAGTCCATCTGCATCGTTAAAAATATCAAACCAAATAAGGTAAGATTTGTACAGGCTGTTCCAACCAAGCGGAAATATTGATATAATTAATTTTAGAGGTATACCAATGATTTTTTTAATATTTTCGTGACACTTTCATTTGAAAAGTAGCAGTAAAGAGTTTCGGGAGGCTCTAAAATATACTATAAAACTAAGTGCACATTCCTATTTTAATATTTAAAATATTTGTTACTTACTACTACAATCGGACATTAATTTTTTTTTACAAAAGAAGAATTCTGAAATTTTACTAAGAACAATAGTTGATGCTATCATAGATCATAATACAAAATAATATTTCGTTTTGCTCTAAAATCAACATTTTCAGCATATCAAAATCCTAAATTGCCAATTTCACACAGCTGAAAATGAGTACAAAATGAATTAAACCAGTCTAAAATTTTACGTAGGACATAAGGGTGTAATACAATGTATGGTTTGCTATTTAGAAAATATGTATTTATTACAAAGCCGACTGCTTAGAACTATTATATTAATATAGGAAAAGAAACCACAAGACATACTAAAATAAGCGACTGTGTACTTTATATAGGTACACGATATTCCATATAATCCAAAAAATAAAAAACAAAACCACTTCTGAACCCCCATATAGCGAAGAACGCATTTACTTTAATGTCATGTTTGACACCACTAACTTATTTACTATTTTTATTATAACTACCTTTATTTTTTGCATGATATATGTTAGAACTTTACACAATTTGGGCTGGATCCTTCCTGTTGATTATAAATGTACTAGGTCTGATACCTTTATCGTTAAAGGCAACCGAAAAAATTGGAAAAAATCCTGTAAAAAATAATGTGTCTCTATGTATAGTTAGAATCTTCTCTCTTTCTACAAAATTGCTTTTGTCAATTGTGTTTTTGTTTATAAAGGTATGTTTATAAATCAATTAGAAAATATCCTTAATAATTAAATTGTAATTTGTGTTAGTTCAAAACAGTACCCTTTTCTAATACTCGAGCTAAAAACTGAATCACCAGTGATGGCATAATCTATCTATATATTTAAAACACTAAGCCACAATTTTCATCAAGTTCCTAAGGGAGTTGTACTGTACCAATTTACATAATTTTTTTTTGAAAAGATCGTCTGGTTGTCCCATATTCTTAAAATTCCACTGGAAACTCATTACGCCATCTAACGGAAAAGGCAGAACAGGGTCTGCCGGGCCAGATAGTAAATATTACATTGATTGAAGATTTGTTTTGTGACATAAGTTCTAAACCAAATGTTCCAGGAGATTTACGTCCAATATACTTGTTGCCTGTAGTTGATGAAATTGTTAAAAGAAAAGTGTATAGATAGCTTGGGAAATACTGAAGAACGATAAACCTAATTTTGTTTCAAATATTAAATATTTAGGTTAAGTTAACCTGTATTCACAATAAAGTTTTAGTAGTTATATTAGATTAGATACATGTGTAAAAAATCATAAAAATAGGATAGGTGTAAATTAGTATCGAGGGGTTTCTCATTATACTATTTTTTTCTAAAATAATGACCACTCATCACCGCAAGGACCTATCAAGTTTGTTATTTCAAATGGAAATCTCTATATTTTATTGCATTTTTGGATTCTGCGTGAATTTTTTTTATGCAGCGCACCCTATAATCAAAATTAATAGTTATCAAAATAAAAATAGTTTTTCAAAAAAATGGCTTCTTACGTCAATCTAAAATTGTGTAAATTCGAAAACCGAAGCCACATATCGAAAATATGATGATGGCCGTCTGTGGTCAAAATAGTTACCTTTTTTTGATTTAAGTTACTTTTCCAAATTAATCTACACGGTGTTTAAAAAACTGATCCCGTTATGGGACAATATAAACGGCAATAACTCTTTTTTTTTTTAAGGAATACCCTGTATATTATTTTTTGTTCGATTTCTCTATAAATTTAAGGCTTTTTTGGTTTAATATTTCTTAAGGCTAAAATTCAATCTTAATGCGTTTTTTAAGCATGTTTAAGGGTCCCTTAGCAGGAAACTAATATTTAAATCACAATTGCAATGAAAAACAAAACGTAAATGGTGAAATTATAAAACAGAAGCTTAAGTTTGGTTATCAAAATTATCAGTACCTTGCCAGAATAATAATGTTTGCAAATTTACGAGCCAAATGAAAACAAGCTACAAATACACGAGGTCGTTTTCTTAAACATTGATCCAGCTGATCGCATAAATGTTCTACTGAGTTTAAGGTCATGGCAAACGTTCTATACCAGCATTATCTAAAAAATTTCTTTCGGCCATGCATAAATATAAATTCTTCGCCTATAAGCTAAAGAAACGGTACAATATGTTGCTCCAGTTCGTCGATGTATATCCCAGAGCATTTAACAAATTTGTCGGTAGTATGCAAAGCTAGGTGTAATGACTTGAAAAAATCCCTCCCCATCAGATCATTTTAAAGAGAAGCGTCGTCAGAAAATAGAACTTTGGACTATTCCTTCTTATTCCACTATGTTGCCTCTTTAGCAAAATTCATGCGAGTTCTTCGATGTTCCTGAAGAATGTTGGACCAGTCGCTAGGAACCTTGATTTTAGGCCTACTTCTGAAGTTTGAAATAAAATGTGAAACAAAACTGGAAAACACTATTTGCAGGAATTGTAAGGAAAATGAAAAGTTAAATTTAGAATATTTTATCAATCATAAACTAGTTTATTTCAACAGCTCAATTTACAAATTAAACATGGAATAAACTAAATTAAATATAGTTTACAACTGCAACAAATAGCAACTAGAACAAAAATATAATAAACCCTTAAACCGATTTCTCAAATACAAAATTTTATGAATAATATTTGCTACTTAAATATAAAAGTATTCCCAAATTTAAAAGATGAAATTTACATATTTTTACGTATTAAGAAGCCACATACAGTATGTTTAGGTAAACCACTCATTACTAAATGCTTTTTGGTTTCTGAAATTGATTGATTAATTACACAAGGTAACAAAATGAAAACAAAAATTTGGTGCCGGAAATCTATAAATCTTTAATGTGCTGATTCCAAAAATGCCACCAGATTTTTTCTATCAGCTCTAGTTTTTGAGATACAGGTTACAGGTTAATTGATATGTTTTTCTGATAAAGGACAACAAATAAATAGAAAAATATGTACTTAATCGTCAAAATAGAAATTTCCCAGAATCTAATTAACCAAATGGATACCTGGAATTGTCCCTGACCCAATGTTCCTATACTAGGAACTACTCAATACACTGCTTTTAATTACTTTTATACCTGTAATTGCCTATGACCCGATCCTTCTATACCTGCTTGGCTGTACTCGATTTAGTATATTACTGAGTTTTCCCAAGTAAAGTTGTGCTATCATTTTGACACTAAACTGAAACAATGGCATCCACAAGCAGAAGTACCTGTGTAAATCATCCCGATGTTTTTTGTTATGTGTGTGGTGAAAAGAGCTTATCTTGCCTATTTTGGCGTTCATTTAGAAGATCAAGATAAATCTTGGGCCCCACATTTCATATGTAAAACATGTGTTGAACATTTGCGACAGTGGACAACTGGAAAGAGGAAGTGCCTAAAGTTTGGTGTACCAATGGTTTGGAGAAAACCGCAAAAACCATCATGACGACTGCTATTTTTGTATCGTTAATATTAAAGGCATAAATAGAAACAATAGACACAAATGGACATATCCTAATCTAGATTCTGCAAGAAGGCCTGTAGCGCATTCGGAAGAAATACCTGTTCCATTATTCAGCAGTCTACCCGAACTGACAGAAGATGATACAGAAACATCAACGTCTGACGAAGTTCAAAGAATTCAATCAGAAAACGACCGCGAATTTGAAGCAGATTTAGCTACTCCGCTGTGTTTCAATCAAGAAGAACTAAACGATCTTATAAGAGACCTGAATCTCTCAAAGGAATCCGTTGAATTACTTGCATCCAGATTAAAAGAAAATAATCTACTTTGTCTAGGTACTAATATTACATTTTATCGTAAAACAGATAAGGATCTGCTGCCTTTTTCCGCTCAGGAAAATGACTTGGTATTCTGTAACAATATAAAAGGGCTCTTAGAAAAAAATGGGTTTGCCTGAATACACTCCAGATGATTGGCGCCTTTTTATTGACAGTTCAAAACGTAGTTTAAAATGTGTTCTTTTACATAACGCTAACAAATATGGCTCAATTCCTATTGGTCATTCTACTACCATGAAGGAAGAATGTGAAACAATTGCATTAGTTTTGAGAAAAATTAAATACGAAGAACATCAGTGGGCAATTTGTGTTGATATAAAAATGGTTAACTTCCTCCTTGGTTATACAAAATATCCTTGTTTTTTGTGCCTTTGGACAGCAGATCTAAAAATGAGCACTGGGTTAACAAAAATTGGCCTTCAAGAGATGTCATGATTCAAGGAAAACAAAACGTGATCAACGAACCTTTGGTTTCAAGAGAAAAAATCTTACTTCCGCCCTTGCATATCAAGCTAGGCCTAATGAAGCAATTTGTGAAGGCTTTAAATCGAGATGGAAATTGTTTTGGGTATTTGTCACGTAAATTTCCTGGCATTAGCACGGAAAAACTAAAAGCTGGTTTATTTTATGGTCCTCAAATAAGGCAATTTGTTAAAGATCAACAATTCACCACATCAATGAACGAGACTGAATCTAACGCTTGGTGTTCATTTGTTCAAGTAGTATAAAATTTTCTTGAAAATCATAAAGCAGAGAATTACGTAGAATTAGTGGAAACTATGCTTTCAAATTTTAATATTCTCGGCTGTAACATGAGTATAAAAGTTTACTACCTCCACAGCCACCTAGATCGTTTTCCAGAAAACTTAGGTGATTGTAGTGAAGAACAGGGGGAAAGATTCCATCAGGATATTAAAACTATGAAAGATCGTTATCAAGGATGATGGGATAGCCACATGATTGCGGACTACTGCTGGAGCCTTCAGCAAGACTGCCCTAGTAAACTCCATTCTAGAAAGTCGTATAAAAGAAAATTTTTATGTGATTAGTGACTAACGTAATTATGTAAATAAAGTTTTTGCAATAAATACGTAAATCCATGTGTCTTTGTTTTTTTAACTGGCAATAATAATATTATATAACAGCTATAACGTAAAATATATATACACAATTTTTTTTAAAATTAGATCTGATAGACAAAATCTGAGAACTTTTTTACATTCTCCATCCAAAAATTACCCAAGAACAGTTAAAAAATTGCAGGCACCAAAATGTGTGTTGGCCTGTGTTATAAAACTTTTAGATGTTATTCGAATTCTATCCATACAGGAGGTTGTATTTTACATGTAAATATAATCAAATCTTAGTAGAAATGTTTAAAAAGGAATCTGTAGACTATCAAACATTAAATTGAAAATAAAACTTCAAATTTGTGAATAATGTGGGTGCTATAGGTCACTAATTGGAAAGATGATTTTTTTTTTTGAGAATAAGCGTGATTTTATGGAACTTAACTAATCTAGTTATTAATATAAGAGCTTTCAATACAGACTTTTTTAAAATAATAATTACTACTATGTCATTAAACTTGTACGAATAATTAACTTACATGGAATGAAATAACATGGAAATAAATACATTAGGATAACATAAAATTCAAAAACATTAATTAATTTAGTAATTAGCAATGACCATTTTCTAAATCTTCCAGTAAAGAGAGTTCCAAAATTAAGTGATAATGATTGGTTAGAAATTGAGATGAAAAATATAAAAGAAAATCATCCCAGGGCTAAAGTTTTGCATTACATCGGTTATAAAAAAACTATGTGTGGAAATATATTCGTGCTTTTGTTTAGATAACTCTAGCGATATAAATCAATTTTTTCCAATGTATGAACACATATGAATATAAGAATTAATATTGTAACTGAATACAAAAAAGTTTATTTAAGAAACAACCTAACTCCTTCCATTAACAAGAATATATTAGAGGCTCAAAATTCAAGATATTTATTGTACTAAAATTTAAATAAAGTTTCCAGATTACCATAACTTTGTTTACGTTAAAAAAAAAAGATATATTACTATACCCAAATTAATAGCAATGAAGATGATAGTAAAAAATGTGGAAGAGACTTAAGAATTTTGTAAAATCATCAAGAAAATTGGAAATTAAAGAAATAATTTTTAAAGATAAAAAGGATTGTTTCACTGATAATTTCCAAAAAATTAAATATACTATAAAATAGTGTTATAGACTTAGTATCTTCGAATAAATATTGGAAATAAAAATATCTGCCCAAATATAAGCATTAAAAATACTTTAGAACATTTTTGTAAGATGAAGTATATATATTTGAAAATAATTTTAAATTTAAATTCTAATAATAACCATTATAAAATAGCAATGAAAGTTTCTTAAAGAAAGATGAAATTATAGTAGCAGTGTTTTTTAGATTTCAAACGAGCTTTCGAATCTATTGACAGACATTTTGGAAAATAAAACACAATAAAATAAAATTCATAATACGTTTTCAAAAGACTTTTAAATTCTATTGGTTTTCTGCAGGGAAGTATTTTAGGCCCGTTTTTTTTTGTTTTATACATAAATCATATTCCAAAAATTTATTCTTTCAAATATATAGTTAGGTATTCAAATTGATTTAAATTTAAAACTTAATAAATTATGAAAATCTGAATTCAACAATATTATGTAAAATAATTATTTTAATAGAATAAGTAAAAATTGAAATTACCTATTTATAATACCAAAATATTTTTTATATTGTTATAACTATTTTGTATAACGCTAAAGAAGAAGTAATAGATAGGTTATAAATATTACAAAATAAAGCAATAATGATTATTCTGAATATGGACAATATCTTTTATGTTAAAAATATTAAACTGGCTTAATGTTAAAAAATTATTTTATTTCCTTGTTACCTGTACATTAAATGGAATTCACTGCACTAATATGTCAAAAATCAAACACATATAAGTCGATATGTGTTTGATTTTGACAACAAAGGTAATAAAAAATTTAAAAGTAAACTTGAATATTTTTTAATGGAGTCCCAAATTGATGATGTAATTTGAAGAATCAGTTCAAAGGATAAGTTTATATAAAAATGTAAATAACTACTACTACTACTACTACTACTTCTACCACTTCTAAAAATAATGAAATAAACTACAAATATTTTCAAATATAGATTCCTGGATTAAGGCCGGGCGAAAAACTCCTCGACTACTGGGATCCCGGAAGAAATATGTTATCTGATCCAGGATTGTTTTTATCATCCCTAATGAATTTTGATAAGGATTCCATCACAGAAGAAATGATAGACAAACTGAAAAAATATGTTGATGATCCTGACTTTACTCCAGTAAAAATTTCAAAAGTAAGGAACATTATTTGAAATATTTTTGTTGTATTATTGCTTTCATGCTAATATTACAACTCCTTATGAATTTTAGTTGACTTAAAATCATTTTTAACAACCTTGGTATACTAATTATTTTTAGTAGCATGCATAACGTTTCGGTTTAAATAATCAGTATTAAACCAAACTAAGTATTGCAATATCAGTATATGTTCTATTTTTCAGATATCCAAAGCATGTACTTCTCTGTGTATGTGGGTGCACGCAATGTACAAGTACTACTTTGTCAACCAAGCTGTAGCCCCGAAAAAAGCAGCTCTTAAGAAAGCTAAAGAGGATCTTGAAAGAACTGAAAAAGCTTTAGCTGCAGCCAAAGCTAAGATGCAAGAAGTAATGGATAATCTTGAAAAATTACAGGAACGTTTGAATGCAAAAATTGCATTTAAACAGGAGAAAGAGCAAAGTATTGCTGTATGCGAAGAGAGAATGAGCAGAGCAGTAAGGCTGATTACCGGATTAGCTGATGAAAGGATCCGGTAGGTATACGTTAGCAAAAAGGGTTCATGGTATATAAACAAATAACCAAAATGGAAAGACCTGTTTTTGTACTTACGACAAAATTTATTGTTTTCAAGGTCTTTAATTTTCTTTATACATTTGCATGCTTAATAAAGTTTTATGATAAAATTCTTATTTTATCTCAACAATAATCTCAACTTATTTTCTACTAAGGAAAAAAGTAAGAGTTAAATTTGCCTAAAAAATATCGGCTATGAATTTCTACACAATCTTATCATGCATGTCTTATAATTTTGTTATTCTCCAGTAGTAAAATTGTATTTAATGTTTTTCAAAAAAATATATAAAATATTTTTAAAATTTTAAAAAACAACTGACTGGATATTTTGGATTTATTGCCACTTCTCAAAGTTTGGAGGCGTTATTTAACTTAATAACATTAACGGCCGGTTGCAGAAAGCTCAATTAATTAGAATGTTTAACGGAATGTCAAATTTGACAGCGAGTTCCTAGATTTCTGTCAGCAGGTTGTCAAATCCGAAAGCTTGATTAAATATTCTAAACAGCAATTAAGTTTTGTGCAACCGGGGGTAAACCTACTAATAAGCTGTCTCTTCTGCAAACCATGTCTAAAAATAGGTTAGGTATAAAGATAAAAAACAGTACAGGACAGTACCAATAAAATGAAGTCAATATAATAATATAATAGATCATAATAACATTAATAAATAATATCTGACCTTGTAGCCTGTCCTACTGCCCAGATACCGAATATCATCTGGAACTTAATGAAAAACTGTTGAGAGAAATTCTTAGTGGCCATAATAAAAGCGATTGAGAACTTCTTATAATAAGCCACAAATGATTTCCTGTGAATGTTGAGAACTGTATTGCATCCAAATAATTATCAAATCGTGCGAAGTGAATTTCGGAATTTAGTCCCATGTGGGGCAAACGATGTTCCTAAGATTAAACAGCAAACATAAAAATATATTCTTTATATTTTTCTTTACAACCAAAATACAAAGAATGAATAGCAAATGTGTTATTAATCAAATCGTAATATAAGAACGTATACCTAAGAAATTAGTGTACAACAAAAACTCCTCAATTCTAGGGGAAATGATGGATGGAGAAATAAATCCGTTGTACAGGTCATCATGACCAAAAGTAAACTTCTCTAAAAACCTTTATACCATATTACCACCCAAATTATACTGGATACTTTAAACCAAGAAATCCTGTCAGAGTAAATACAAAATGCAAACTCCATAGAGAATCTTCACCATATAATTTACTGAGCGGCGATTATAGAGAACTTTAGGCGTTCATACTACCAAGTATGGCACCAAAAATGCCTTTTTGAGAAAGAAGCCAGCAAAGAATATCGAGGAACGCAAAAATATACAACAGCTATCAGAATACAACTGCAGAGTAAGAACGAATAACATTCAGACATGAAAAGAAAGAATAGGTCGCTGCAACACTTGCTGCACGAACCAACAGACTAGACACGCGAACAATGTATCAACACTATAAAAAAACATATGGTTTTTCAAGAAGACTTTGAAGTCGGGAACACCAATAACCGTAAAGCAAACTTAGTTAAAAAACTAAAACAAAAATTGAAACCTACTACCAATACCTCAAAAAATGAGAACCTAAGTTAACAACAAAATAATTTTTGGCAAAACCCAGTAGCAACTGCACTACATTGCAACATCACCGCTGATCAGACAAGAAGAGTCCCACGGAGGTGGGGACTACGACCTGATATAACACCAGCCACAGGAAATTTCCGTTATTGCAAAAAGCCTGCATAACGAGAAGGCGCCTGATCATCTCCAAAACAGTGGATTATGAATAACAGTGTTAATTATTGATGTAATATTTCATCCATATAAAATGCTGTTATTTTTTGCACACACAAATCACCTGCTTGCCAATGTTTTATAAGCTAATAATATCCTGCATTACTACTGTCAAGGTTTCTCAATTACGAAAAACAACAAAATTAAATAATCTTTTATATATTGATAATCTGGAACTGCAACCACCAGAAGTGAAATAGAATTTTGATGATAGTTTAGGAATTGAAACTCAGTTTGCTCTAATTGCAACAAGCGCAAAACGAGTAAAATCCGCATTAACGAAACCGATCAAAAAAAAGCTGCAATCTAAGATGAAGATGTCTTTACATGTACGTTATACTAATGGATTAATACAGGAACATATCGACAAAACCGCGCATTGGTTGACGTCGAAGGCAGATAATGGGTGCCAGAAGTTTGGTTCCATAGACTATAAGAAGGAACAAGTCATGACTCGGTGACCAACAACTTAGCAGTTAATCCTAAACGAGTGCAAAATAGAGATCCTTACTGCAAATATACCCCCGAACCGGTTCTCGAAAATAATACTAGGTCGTGTGCACACATTCGGACCTAATGATAGATGATGACCAGCTATTCTATCTGCAGAAATAACGAGAGCTTTTCCTTAAAAACCACTTTAAGATCGGTACCGAAATGAATCCTGTTCAGTTTAATGCCATTCAATTTGTAATTGAAAGTAAGAGAATTATTCTTTTAATAAACTTGATCACGAAGATGCACGTCTCTACATTAAGGGTTAGCCGATTTCCTCTGCATCAGTTGGTCAGTATTAAGAGACCAGCCTGAGATGGTAATACTCCTCAAGCCGGTTGACCGTACGAAAAACCTAGTAATCGTCTGAGTACACCATCCTAGGAATCTGTAACGTATCGATTAGGTCGTCCATAACATTTGTTTCAGCATTGATGATATTACCTGTCAATGAAGTTAGTTACTCTTATTTGCCTCAAGTTGTTAAAACGTTGATAATGGAAATCAGTTTGGTATAACTGATAATCTTTGTAACTTAACTTAAAACATTATAAAGGACGTTACATGCTTCATTTACAGTACCTTATCACTTATTGAAAAGAGTGTGATTTGCTAACACTAATTACCCAAGTTAAATATTTTTAATTTTACCTTTTCACAACTAATATTTTAATTAAACAAATATTCTGAAGCCGTTTAGCTAGAAATCATTACTCACATGTTTAATTGGAAGTATAAATATTTGGTTTTAAGGAGAGTATTCAGTTGCGAATTTCCCTATCTTTTTTTTTCGATAATTTCGTAAGTATGTCAAAGCGTTTTTTTATATTTTATAATTTAGGAAAATCCGGTTTATGTATTCAGCAATAAGCAACTATAGGTGCGCAAGCAAACTATTTTATAAAGGTACTTTTTACAACATTCACAACAAATGTTGCCTTACTATATTAGCCCAATAAATTCAGTCACAAAAAAGGCAAAGCTTCGAAAAAATTCCGACTAAGCTGGATTTTTGTGGAGACCTTTATATTGGTGTTCTACGCATTTCATGAATAGTACCCTAAATTGGAGCCTCACTAAACTAGTAGAATTTGATTTGAATATTTTAGATACAAATTACTATTTTCTTTAAATGTCATCTTCGCATTTCTTATAAATATTTCATAGATCTCATCATTCTAGTTAAAGTAACCAAGGAAACGGAAGTATAATAAATCAATTTATTATATTCTAAACGTCTAAATTTGCCTTTATTCAGAACTTGACTTACTTGAAATGTATTTATAAATAAGTATAAAGTTATTACTAAATAACTCGATGCATATATAAACTGTGGTGAAGTTCGTTACGAGGAACTGGTCAATTTATTGATTTTTTATGTGAAATCACCAGTAGGCCTAATCCTCAACTCGGCAAACAATAAAGAAAAATAATTTAAACTATTAAGTGTCTTTTCCAGATCTATTTCCATTAGTTTTTTTATTCGAAACCTGTATTTGTTAATGTTACCCTTTCTTAAGCTCAGAACGCTATTGTGTCTATTACTTAATCGATATCTCCATCCAGTACTTTCTTTTTGTTCAGCCACAGCGTTTAAACGTGATGCCTGGATCCTGTATCTTCTTTAATCAATGGGATAATAAAATAACGACTCTGTTCGTAGACTTGGGAGGATTGAGAAGAGCAACAACGTTTCTTACTTCACACATACAATACACGACACAACTGCATATAAGCAACTACGTAGAACACATTCCGTGGTGTTATGATAAATTGCAGTGCACCAAAGGAACCAGATACATGTTGATATAAGATAGGTTCCTAGGCATTCACTGTCCATCGTCAACGCTCGAATACGGTACGCCGTTTTAAGAAGCCAAATCTAAGGTTTTTACAATTAATATAAAATAAATTGATTCATGTTTCACATTATTTTTTTTTTTAATTAAAGCGACGTTATTGTCTGAATTTTTATAAAAAAAATGCGATACTGCCATTTATAAAAATTAGTATTTTTATCTATAACATTAGATTGGGCATACTTCTACTAGCTTTGTGAGGTGGGGGTGTGAAAAAGAAAAGATATTTTTGAGGGAAAAACACAATATTGCAAAAACGATTGATTCTACAAGAAAAATAGAAACATTTTTTATACCTCATGAATTTTATAAACTACAATTTAGCTCATAACTATTTTCCTTTAAGAATTGATACTTTTCGAGCTAATTGCAATAAACTAGAAGTCAACCTCTTTCACCCCCTAAAACGAGAAATCTCTAGCTCAAACTTATGATACTTTTTGGAATATGGTTACATCAAAATAGAGATCACTAAAAATCCAGTTTGGTCGAATTTTTAATCCAAACCTATTTGCATTGGGCTATATATATAACTATTATAAAAAATTGTTAAACATGTCAGGCATAATGAATCCCAAAGAATTTCTATAACATGTTTAATATACTTTGCCTAGTTTTAAACCATAAATATTTTAATTGCAGATGGATAGAAACTATCCAAAATATAGAAGCTAACGTTGTAAACGTTACAGGAGATATATTAATTAGCTCAGGATGCGTTGCTTATATGACCCCATTTACAGATCAATACAGAAGAGATTTATTTTCTCGATGGCTAAAACTTATTCAGGTATTAAAAAAATTACTACATAAACATTACTTCTTCTATATCCAAGGCGGGATTTAGGACTTATGGGGTCTAGGGCTTTAAGTATTTAGGGCCCCTGAGCCGCGAGAGGTTTTTCAAGGCCGCCCTTTACAAATAACTGATGACTAAAAAAAATCCTTGGGCTTGTACCTCGCAGATGGAAACCTAGGGCTTTAAGTATTTGTTAATAACTGATAACAAAAAAAAGAGTCCTCGGTCATGTATTTCGATGATAAACTGCTATTTTCAGTCTTGGTCCTACGACAAGTCAATGGTAAATTTCGCAAAACCTCGCGTTAGCTATGTGGTGAGGCCTTTGCTTATGAGGGGACCTCAGCCTATATCCATCATAGCCTCACCCTTAATTCTGGTATGTCTATATCTAAATTTAACAAAATATTTTTTATAAATATTATCATTAAGATATTTTAAACTTTTATTTGTAGAGTACTGATATCATGCTCTATACTATCACGCAACTGGCTTTTTTAACATAATTAATATAGTTTGAATCATGCTTTCTGAAACTGAATCATTTAACGACAGTTACACCTTATACACAGGAGATGATGCACCTTTCCATATATCTACGAATACTATTGTTTATCTATAGAATCTTGGGCCGCAAAACAGACCATAGCTGAACCAAGTAGATTATGATAATTTTTTATATATTATATAACGTTTCAAAAATTTATAGCAAAGCCCAACATTCATTTTAGAACATTTTGTATATTATTGCTGATTATAAATATTCCAGGTTTGATACCTTTGTCTTTAAATACTTTTGATAAATTTGAAAAAGAAGACTGTCATAAATAACAATGTATGTACTTTTATTGAGTCCACTGTGCAGTAGAACGTTCTTCGTCTCTCTAAACAAATTACCTCTTATACCAAGATTTTTGTTTCTCGGAGTCTTTAAAGATAAATGTATTAAACCTAGAAGATCTATAGATCTATAATTATCAAGGTGTGAATCATTTGATGGACATATAACCGATGTTCTATTTAAAAAAAAAATTAATTTGGGTCTATCACATATTTTTGACACATCCTGCCTACTAAACTGACAGTTTTTTTTATAAAGTACGTAAAAAAAAACCCTACAACTTTTATATTTAATTATTTGATGACGATTATTTTATTTACCTATATCTTAAAATTAAACCAATATTGTGGGTTTTTTCAGAGTATGAATTCGATATGACAGCTTTTCAATATACGTAATATTCAATTCCATTCCATTTTACATACAATAAAATCTATTTAGTACGAAAAAAAATGTCATGTTGAAAATTAGTGGCAAAAAAATACTCCCTTCACGTGTAGACTGGCGAAGTTTTTTTGTTTTCATCAGCTTATATAATTTTACGTTTTATGTCATTTAATTTTTAGATTTATCTTTTCTATTATAGGATCGCGAGATTCCTTTTAGCAAAAACTGCAATCCTGTCAGCATTCTCGGTGAGCCAGTACAAATCAGACTGTGGCAGCTTGATGGATTACCCAGAGATTATCTGTCAACCGAAAATGCTGTTTTAGTATCTTGCTCTAGAAGATGGCCTTTATTTGTTGATCCTCAAGGCCAAGCCAACAAATGGGTTAAAAATATGGTAAGAACCAGTAAGAGTAGAAATGGGTCCGTAAAACCGGAAAGACTTTAAGACATTTTACTTAAAAATATTTTTGTTAAAGAACAATATTTGCATGATAAATGATTGACTTTTGCATATCTTCACCTACGCTTAATCTTAATTAATAAAACTACTTAAGGTTTAATATTTCTCATAAAATTTTCTATACTTTAACTAAAGCAAAATACGTATTTATAATACAATCCCGTTTCATTGATAACAACTGGTTTTAAATGCAGATTTTTTAATAGAAGATTATACTATATATAAATACTAAATTATGCCTTGGAAAAGAGATAAAAGTATCAAAATAAACCGAAACGTATTTTTTGTTTTACAAATACTATTTAAAAAATCGGAAAATTTTCTTTACCCAGAACTTCCCTCGTTATGAATATTTTCTTTTATTAGGAATAAGGAAGTGTGACCCAATTTAGTTCAGTACATAGTTATTTAGGAACAAATATATACTGTCTTTTCAAACATTTTTATTGGATGCCATTTTGTTACATTGTATTCCTACTAATATTTTACCAGTTTCTACCTATGTCACATTTGATTTTAGTGCATAATTTAAAATTAATTCAATAAGTATTTTCCATATTGACATAAGCCATTAAAAATATACTTTTTGTAAAAGCTAGTAAATTTGTTTACAAAACTAACTAAAAACATATTCTAAATTTTAATAAAACGCAGCTAAATTATATTTATAAGTTTCAATTTTATGTATTTAGAAACAAAATATCCAGGGCAGTAGTAACTGGACTATTAAAACATAATTTTACTGTTAGTACTAATTTAGATGCAAACTAGCTTTAATTCCTAGGTACTGAATCCTGTACCACTTCATGAAATATTTACTATTTCAATGAAATTATTAAATATTGCGTAATTCTTTATATAAATAATTGTCTGTTATTTTTAATTCCCGAAATTTACAAGCTATTAAAATAAAGATGTTTGTTATAAAATAAAACAAATGATTCTATTCTTTACAGAATTTATTTTTATCAAAATCTTGTTTATAAAAAAGAAAATAAAATAAATTTTCGAAATCATAATCATACCCCCAATTGTAGTTTTTTCCTTTTTTTTATCTGTGAATCCCTGCTGTTTTACTTCTATTCACTTCTTGCTAATTATAATTATACTTGGTTTGATTTATCTAGAGGTTTTTGTCAATTTTCTGGCTCGCCTTTAAAGATAAAGATAATTTTATTATGAGCAAAAAAGAGATGGAGATATAAATAATAGAAGAGGGTATTCCATATAAAAAATAAGTTACGCAAAAATCTGACATTTCTTAAACTTGCTGATTTTTATCTTAAATAAAGGCATTGATGTAATATGAGAATGATTTCAGGTATATTATTTCATTGCTTAGTTGTATACAATTTACAAAATGTATTCTCTCGTCCTTGGGTGTCCATGTAATGCATGCAACAAAATTATCTCAGTAAACTATCAAGTAAATTGTGAGTGGTACTTATTATTATGCTCTTGCAGGGTAAAACGCAGGGTCTCTCAATCTGTAAACTATCGGATAAAGATCTTATGCGCACTATGGAATCAGCGATTCGTTTCGGAAAGCCTGTTCTAATAGAGAATGTTGGAGTGGAATTAGATCCTGCGCTCGATCCAATTCTCATGAGGCAAATATATAGTCAAAGTGGTAAGTCTTATGTGACTAAGAATTGAAATGTATTATTTAGTAACAGAGAAAAAAAATTTGGTTGTTTGGAGTGATTTTATAAATATTACTATACTATGTATTAATGTAGCAATGCAACGTTTTATTGACACCAAATCACAGTCGGCGCTTAATAAAGAAAAACAAGATTTGTAATTAACCTTAAGCATGTAAATATTTGTAGGTACAATGGTTATAAAGCTGGGTGATGTTGTGGTTCCATATGATAACAATTTTAGACTTTTCATTACCACAAAACTGCCAAATCCTCACTATACACCTGAGGTATCCATCAAAGTCTTACTAGTTAATTTCACTGTTGTTTCAACGTAAGTATGAAATACGGCTTATTAAATAAAAAAAAATGTTTAGCTTTTCTTGATACGTACTTTTTCTCAATGAACATAAATCTAATAATTAGAAGCCATGTTGATTTAAGTGAACAAAGGGGTCGTGTTTTAGCACGTGTCAAGGGCTTTGTGTAAGGAGGCAGTCACTCTGGATTATCTTCAATCTTATCGCAATTTATCTTTAAAATTAAAGGGGAAAATAAAGACGAACTTCAAAGGTGGTGAAGAAAGAAAGAAAATCTTTCATATTGGTCTTATGGTGCAGTTTTTCTTTATTTCCTCATTTAATTTTAAAGATAGAGGTGTAAAACAGGGTGTATTTAGAATCAGAAAAACAAAACTTGTGTGTCAGTCATGTGATAAACAGTTATCCCCTTGCTACAACTCTACGGCTTTTGTGAAAATGCCAATATTAAACTAATTGCAGTTTTCTTTTTATCATTTCCATAATATCTACGATATATAATCCATTATTCAATTATATTATTAAACAATAATAAAAAATATAATTGCCTGTAGCTTGTTAGGTTTAGCAAAGATAACGTGTTACGTCAATACCATTTTTTTTAAGATATTAGGTAACTCATGAAAAATAAGCTGTTACATAAAGGGTATTGTTATTAAGGAAGCTAATTATTTAACTTATACTTTATGTTTCAGCGGATTACAAGATCAACTTCTGGCTTTAGTAGTTATGCAGGAGCGCCCAGATCTAGAAGAGCAAAGAAGCCAGATAGTAGTAAGCGTGGCTCAAATGAAGCACGAGCTTAAAGATATACAAGATCGTATTCTTATGAAGCTTAGCTCTTCTGAAGGATCACCTCTTGATGATCTTGATTTTATTATTACTCTAGAAGCATCTAAAGTAAAAAGTGAAGACATAAAGGTGTGTTTACACAAGATAAATAGACATTTAAAAAAAATTCACCCGTAACGCTCCAATACTGTTTAAAGTAATAAATATTCGAGCTACTTTACTTAATATTAATGTACTAATATTGAAAACTAAATTTATCAACAAAAAGAGGCATCTACTTATTCTCAACATTCAGCCACCTTTCGCCTTCACTAACTAACTGCGTAAATTTATAAAATATATTTGTTAAGACAATTAATAACGTAATGTCGAGAAAATATACTTTACAATCTTACACACACCAAATATACTTTACAATCTTACACAGGGCTGTGAGTTTTTAATACTTTAATCCTTTTACAAAACCTTACTTTTAATTTTACAATAAAATTATTTCCCATTCATCTGCATGCCCGAATTCTTAAAGAAATTATTATTTTTTTGGAAACTCGTATTGCATATTTATTTTAAAAGGAATATTCTTTACGTTTTTAGTTCTTAGAACCAACGAAATACATGATTTTATTTTTAGAATAAAGTAGAGGCGGCAGAAGTTACTCAAATTGACATTGACAACACCAGAGCACTTTATATCCCAGTTGCAAATAGAGCCCAAATTTTATTCTTCTGTTTGGCTGATTTGTCAAACGTTGATCCGATGTACCAATATTCTCTGGAATGGTTTATAAATATTTTTGTTTCGACTATGGCAGAGACCGAAAAAAATGGTAAGATTTATATTTGGATAATATTTTTAACCAAATGCAATATAATGAAACAATAAAAAACTACTAAGTTAAGTGAAGACCCGACAAATTTCTACTATTTAAAATTTGTTTCTAAATAATTTCTTAAAACATGTGCTTTCATGGCGTACTTGCTGTAGTTATTAAACATATTTTATATGTCTTACAGCAATTCTATTTCTTATAGCTAATAAAGATGGTACAAATAAACAAATTGGAAATTTACAACAATATCTCGTCGTTCTTTAAATCATTATACAAATGATGAAACCTCCGTTTTGGTATACCATTAACCAGCAATTTTTTTACATTAATCACTGTGTAAAAACATACTGATTTTCCAAGAGATAAACATCAGTTATGTAACACTATACTGGTTTGATAAATCACAACGAATGATTCGTTCGCACCAACCAAAAATTTGTGTAGTGGACTATTCTCATCATGTAAAATGAGAAAATTATTGGTCCTATATCTGATAAAAATAATTAGGATGAAAACACATACAAAGGACGCCCTAAGTGAAAGCTCCAAACAATTCTTGGAAATAGGGTTTATGGTTGAGTGGTTCTTGAGAATGTGCAATAAAACTCTCTATGCGTAGCTAAAATGCATCAGTGACCTGTGAACAAGTTTTAAAAAAATCGAAGTAATAAAAACATCTGAAATATCAAGCTATCAGAATTATATTATCTTATAGTATGAGATGCGGCATATATTCAGCAACTTCGGATTCGATATCTTAAAAGTAGTCCATGACCAGAGAGACCCGAAACTGGTGAAAATAAAAGTATCCAAGGGGTCTTGGTCTATATGATATGCGTCACAGAAACAAGATATTGCGCTGCTGTGTTTAAACTGATGGAAAGCCAGAGTATAACCAAAAGCAGTGTTATCGTGCGGGTCATACGATTTATCAACGACAAACTTTTTAAGTTTGTTTTTCGTTTATTACGTGCAATCATAAACTCCGCATAAAATCCTGAAGATGAATTAGATAGACCTATGATATTTTCATATGAAAAAAGAGGATAAACATATAAATACCAGCAGTTGCAAAAATCTTTGAGCGGTGTCACTTCAAAGTCAGATTGACAAGTCAGTGACAAAATGAGTTATAAAAAACAATTTTCGGGTTTTTTGCATCCACAAGCGAAAAAAAATGGTATTAAATGTAATAAAATATTACGAAAATAAAAATTCACCGGCCAATATCCAAGAGACAGTAGCAAAAGCTCTGGGAATCGGTATAAGGACTGTGCAGAAAATTGTGCATAAAAAAAGCATAATTTACTACCGAAGAAGATTAAGAAATGTACATGAAAAAAGCCAAAGACAGAAGAATTAAGTGACAATGTAAAAATGGATGTTCGTAATGCAATTCACGATTTATACCCATCAAAAACTAATCAAGTTTTAAAAAAAGCTTTATAAAATCCAGGCATATTGGAAATTGGACTAGAATCGCTGTCAAAATTAATAAAAATGTTGGGTTTTCGATATAAAAAGAACTGTAATCGAAGATTTTTATGCGAGTTGCCACATATAGCAAGTCAGCGTATCCAGTTTTTAAAGAAATACACGGAAAATGTTAATTCAAAATTTAGAAAAGTGGTATTTTTAGACGAGACTTGGATATTTTCTAATGGAAGTGGTTCGAAATCTTGGCAGGACGAGTCTGTAAAAAGTGTCAAGAGAAAAATGGCATGTGGGACGGGAAAACGGTTCATCATTTTGCATGCAGGTTCTTCAACAGGATTTCTCCCAGCTGAAAGTTCACTGTTTTCTTCAGCATCTAAGAGTATGGACTTCCATGATAATATGAACTGTGAACTGTTTGAAAAGTGGTTAAAAGAACAACTGATTCCAAATTATGATGCTCCATCTTTAATCATTCTGGACAATGCATCTTATCATTCAAGAATCTTAAATAAACAACCTACTTTATCCTGGAAGAAAAGTGATATTTATGACTGGCTAATAAAACAAAAACAAAATCTTTTACCCAATATGCTGAAACTAGAACTTCTTTTAATGACAAAATCTATTAAAAAACCAACAATATATGCCGTAGATCAAATATTACGGGAAAATGGACATGAGGTTTTACGACTGCCGCCATACCATTGTCAGTTTAACGCAATAGAATTAATATGGGCTGGGGCAAAATCATATTACGAAAAACACGTGAACCATCAGATGTAGTGCAAATTGTTTGGCAAGATTCATTAAATTATATTACGGCGGAGTACTGGAAGAAATCTGTGGAACATACGGAGAAATTAATATGGGATTGGTAGAATCGAGAACGAGTTCTAGGTGTCGAAATAGCACCAATGAGTATTGCGCCATTTGAGGACGACTCAGAAGATGAGGACTTTTTAAGTGATGATGATATTTTTTAGTCTATAATATTAAAAAGTTTCTGAAGGATTATATTAGTCTTTGACGTGTATAAATCTTAACTTGCATTATGAATATCCATTTTTGCATTGTAACTTAAGTCTTTTGCCTTTGGATTTTTTCGTGTACATTTCTTAATCTTCTTCGGAAGTAAATTATGTTTTTTTTTTCATGCACAAGTTTCTGTACATTCCTTATACCGATTTTCGGAGCTTTTGCCACTGGCTCCTGGATATTAACCAGAGAATTTTAATTTTAAATTTTTTTTATTAGATTTGACACCATTTTTTTGCTTACTTTTTTAGTACATTTGTAATTCTGTAGGCAATAAATAAATAATTATGGAATACTTGTTCCAATTTTACAATTTTAAAGCGTTTTTAAGTAAATTTTTTTTCCGGCTTCTAGGGACCCTTAAACGTAAAGATCTGAAAAAATCTCACGAGGGAAGTAATAACTAATTATCTTGTGTTTTTAACAAAAGTGTATAATATTTTTGCAAAATAAATTTTTTTTGTTATCACAATACACAAAAAAAACAAGTTTTCTTTGCACAGGGGTGGCCCGCATTTAAATAAATGACACTGTATAAGTGGTTAGATTTTTAGGTCAAGCGGGGCTCATAATTTTTGGTGATTGATAAAAAAATCACCACTTCATTAAGTGGCTGTATAAACAGAACATATCCTGATTGTTCCACTGATTCGAACCGCCTTCCGACGTTATTAAGGCGCTTACCATTTTGTGTATTTTTGTTTTTGCCAACCGAAAAATTTTAACCAAATACATATTTAGCGAATTTTCTTATTTAGTCCCTCGGCATTTAGTATATAAAATAATATTAAGTGGCTATCTTAATAATATTGCGTAATATAATAAAAAAAACTATTTTCTTTCTCCCTGTATATTTGTAAATATCCCATCGAGATTTAATAGCTCGATAAAAGAATCACACAACATTTTGGTATTCACTGTGTTTTCTGATTTGATTCGTAATTTTGGTGACCTTTGGACCCGCACGATAAGACCGCATTCGACTTTATCTAAAAAACAAACACCAACAATTGAATGGTTCCAGACATTTGCAACCGGAACATCATTGTTAATTAGTTTACTTTGTGAAGTTAAACGCACAGATGTTTATTAGGTTTAGGCCAGGAAAATAATAAATATTTTGTTCATAAACACTTGTATGACTGCGAATTGTTTAAATGCATTTCAATAATCTACCAAAAAATAATTGGGGAAAATATATAAAAATTCCATAGTGCCGAAAACTGATTTTTTTTACAATATACAAAATGTTCAGTACGGAAATTTGCAAAATAAAACTTTAAAAATGGCATCAAAAATATATATTAATTGTTTATAATTTCAACGTTTAATAACTTATAAATATAAACATCTATAATGTTTACGATCTAATCGAGCTGAAATAAACTTGTCTATGGAACGGCCACGTTTTCTCTAAAAATCGATATAAAACTCATCCCGATCCGCGCTAAGGCTGAATTTTAGAAAATTTTTGAAAAGGAGCCAGCACGAAAATTATTGTCTGGCTTTGATCCTCCGTCTGGAAAAAAAATGATTATCGAGATAAATAGCTCGATATGTCTGCTACTATACATTGATTTATATTTTTTTGCACGAGGTCCAAAAATTGCGTAAATATAGTTTAGAGAAAAAAGTGACCAACTTCCCATTTTTAAATAAAAATGTCACTTTTCAGTAGTTTGCCGTGCCACATGATATTTTGGCCGTCAGAAAGTACTTTGACAGGGCGGAATTTTCAACCCGACATCGGTCCAAAAAGTTGCAAGTATTTTCTCGTATGCGTTATAAGTAATAATGTTAATATACTTACTTTACGTTACACCAACGTCGTAACAAAGACACTACGATCCTTGTCTAGAATATGTCAAGTCCCAGAAATATGAAAGTTAGTGGGCTTTGTGTGACACTTGGGTAAAGAAAGTCTGGACTGCTAGAACAAAAAATAAGACTATTTTGCTATTCGCAAATTTCTTAAAGGGGGGTCGTCCAGAATGTTGAAGAAGTCCAAGAAAAGTTTTACTGGCGGAAGAGCTGTTCAGATTGGAGCTTGCCTTCAGTAAGAAACCAACAATCCACACTTCTGGCAAACTGAAACGCTATAACGTAAACAAGAACGTCGATTTATTAGGAATTTTATAAAAAAAATTACACACATACAAGTGTGGAAAACTTAAATAAATCTAAATTTCGTATGGAGAAGTGTGTATTTCTTTAAATAAAACAAAACAATTGTGTGTTTAATGAAAAATTGGCTTAACCTATTTGTATTTTATATACTCCGCCGTTTAAAACCGGTGTTTTCGAAATCAACAACATTCAGTTTAATTTATCTCTGGTCTTATTTCGTTCCCGGCGAATTTTCTCTCAATTCTCTGTAACATCTAATTTTCTGAATCTTGAATTTCCTACAGTTAAGTCATAAAAAGTGTTATTACACGAAACAAAGGACCAAAGGATGTGGCGTGAGAAATAGTTGCACAGGGCGGCCAATAAGCTAGCGGTGGCCCTGAATAAGTCCTGTCCAATATGACAGCGTTTTATATTTATTTTGCGAAGTCATATAAAGTATTTCATTATACGAAACGGCTTCTTGTACTATATTAATACTAGGGGGTAACAGCAATTCGGTTCGGTAAAAAAATTTCAGGGGTACCGTTGAAATTATAGACAAATTAATATGTTCTTTATAGCCATTTCTTACGTTTCATTTTACACATATAGACACTGAAAATAATTGTATATTGTACATCAATCATGGTCTTTACCAGCTCTCGTTTGCAGAAAATTTTTTATTTAAACAATGCCTTCCAGGATAAACAAATAGTCAGAACTCGTTAACATATGTAGTCACAGGGTCAATATTTTGCGAACATATTTAGCATCATCTAGGCACTATTTATAAGAAGTTGTAGATCTATATGTTGCCAATTACATATGATATTGACATTTGTAAAAATAGTAATCTACCTTTCCGGAAAATACTGTTTTTTTGAACGACTAGACAGGCTTGGTGTCTGGGAGGCAGAAAAAAAAAGTTTCTGGTCGTGTTAAGTACACTATTGTTTCGGCAACCATGTGGAATAACAAATAAATAAAGCACGTTTCTTTATAATATGTATAGTATCCACTTCCCGGACGCTTTTTCTTTGAGAAAGTAGTGCTTTTCCAGCTTAGTCCGGAAGTACGCATTTCTCGGACTATGCCGGAAAAGCGCTACTTTCTCAAAGAAAATGCGTCCGAGAAGTGGGTACTTTCGGCACGGTTGCCGCAAAAGCTCATTTTTAAAGATGTTTTGCGATTTTCTCAAAAGTCTCACTTTTCAAAAGCTAGAGTTGAAATATCTATAATTAAAAAAAAACATTTTTCTTTTTTAATTTAAAAGGAAAAAAGCTATTTTCTTCAATTTAGGTCATTTAGAGGCATTTACACACAATTCGCAGAGTCAATTTTCTTATAGCATATCATAAATGATGTTTGTACTATTTTCCTGGCCTAATTACGTAATTTCGGTAATGGTAGTACATTCGAAAGAATTTCTGACGCTAGAGCCACCATTTCTTTAAGCTGGTTAAATCTTGGAATGTGAAGGATAATAAGGAAGGAGGATACAGGAGAACGCAGCTCACAATATTTTTTTTAATAGTTTATTGGCTCATGTTAATTAACATTCTAAGGGAGGATGTACAAAGGGCCAGTAAAAGATAATTGCTATCAGTTAAATGAACTTGCCTCTCCTATTACCGAAATACAGAAGCGTCGTTTTACTATAGATATTTTTGGCATAGATACCTTTTCGATATGCGTCATTTTCTTAAATTCTTACTTTTTTGTTGCAAGCACTCTTTTACTACAATCCTACTACATTAAATAACAAAGAGAGAGCTCACAACATAATTTTCTTTGGCGTATCGTAATATCTAATATATCGAACTTTCCTCCAGGTCTTCCTAGTATATCTTCTAACACTAATCTTAAGAAAAAAATATTAATAGTAGAGCGGGAACAGAAAGAAAATGAGTCGACAAAATATGATGACTGTATTCTGTCAGTGGCTATAAGTTCTAGAGATGCTAAACTTTTATAATTTTGATATTAACCAGAACCGGAAAATGTGATTCTTTTTTCATGGGAATCATAACCGGTGTAAAATTTTAAAATGTTTTTCTTTATGGGTATATATAATTTATAACAATAATAAATAATACTAAAAAGATATCTATAAAATAAAATAATAACAAAAACGCCATGAAAGAAAATCGAAAATTTCCTTTAGCCGGAACTTCCCTCTTTATGAATCTTTCTTCTTATTAGGAATAGTGAAGTGTGACCCAATTCAGTTCAGTGCATAGTCATTTAGTAACACATATACTGTCTTTTCAAATATTTTTATTGGGTGCCATTAAATTATGCTCAAAAATTAAATGCAGCATAGGTAGAAACTGGTTAAATATTGATACGAATCCAAACGGTTTGTTCCACCAACTGGTTAAATATTGATACGAATCCAAACGGTGGAACAAATCGTTTGGATTCGTATCAATATTTAACCAGTTTCTACCTATGCTGCATTTAATTTTTGAGCATAATTTAAAATAAATGGAAAAAGCACCTTTTTATATTGATTAAAAGCAAATCATTAGACCACCATTTTGTTTCGTCATGTTCGTACCAAATTTGTATCTGTATATCCTTATATCACATCCAATTTTTGTGCAAAATCTAAAGTCAATCGAATAATAAGATTTTTTTACGTTGATTTTTAAGTATTTAATTCGGCCACCATTTTCTTCCGTCATTTTGAATTCGTACCACAATTTTACCAGTTTGTCCCTGTATCAGGTTTAAGTCCTGCACAAAATTTTAAATCATTCTAATAAATAATTTTTTCAGGATGATTTTTTAAATATTTTATTTAGCCGCCATCTTGGATTCGTACCAAAATGTTACTATCTCATTCCCTTGTAATACTTGATTTTGGCTCAAAATTTGAGGTAAACTAGATAATTAGTAATATATTTTTTAACATTTCGCTAGGCCACCATTTTCTTCTGCCATACTGGATTTTTACCCAAATGTTACCAGGTCGTTTACATATGCCTTTTACTTAAAACTTGAAGCTAATCGGGTAAATAGATTTTTTTAGTTATGCCGCGAACTGTCAGACAAAGGCAATTGAGGAAACATGTTTTTTTTGCATCTAGGGACTCTACAGCTCAAAGATTTGTAAAATTCTGGGAGGGTGATTTTTCACGATAACAAACATTTTATTTCGCCGCCATTTTGTTCCGCCGCCATCTTGAATTCGTACTACAATTTTAGCAGTTTACCTCTATATCACATATAATTCTTACACAAAATATGAAATCAATTTAATAAGTACTTTTTAAGGCTGATTTTTAAAATGTTTTGTTAAGCAGCCGTTTTGTTTAGTCATCTTTGATTCATACCAACATTTTACTATTTGATTCCTAGCTAATACTTGATTTTTGTGCAAAATTTGAGGATTGGAAAAGTAATTTTAGTAGGCCGCTATTTTAATCAGCCATAATATTGGATTTCTACCAAAATGTTACCAGGTTATCCCCTAATGGCCTTTAATGTTTGACCAACATTTGAAGTGAATTGGGTAAGTAGTTCTTTAGTTATGCCATGAACAAACAAATATAACCTAAAACGCAAAGATCAGTTGAAACCCAGGAGGGTGATTTTTGACGATTACAATAGGTACTTCCCTTTTACGAGGGAAGATAATCCCCCAAAGATAATCGTTTTTCGCACATATTATAAATCCCTATTTTCCGTTTTTTTTCTGACATTTTCTTCTTTCGCTAATAAGGAACTAATAACAATTATTTGTTCTTCACTGTCACTCATTGTTCAATTTTGTAATGAAAAATCCAGCTTCACTCGATAACTAACTAAATGCGGTGCGTACGGGTCTGGACAGCGTGCGCTCACCTTTATACTTCAATTTTTGTTTTTTTCTAAAATTTAAGCAGTTGCGCATTGCGTTCCCTTAATGCTAGTCGAAATGATTCCCCGATTCGATGAATGATTATTTGCCTTAAAATAAATTTTTTGAATTCAAGTGAGCTCAAAGTATAGTTTTCCTTTACCAGGAACAAGGTTTAGTTATTATATTTTATCGTCTGGAACTTATGTTATTTGTAAGTCACTATTTTAAGTAATTTAATATGTTTTAAATTAATCTCTTTCAGAGAATATAAATATACGTGTGCAAACCATTAACGACCATTTCACATTTAACCTATTTAGCAACGTATGTAGAAGCCTGTTTGAAAAACATAAGCTTCACTTTGCGTTTTTGATGTGTATTAGAATTTTAATGGATGAAAACAAAATAAATCCCCAGGAATGGCAACATTTTCTCGCCGGTGGATCGCCATTAAGGGTAAGTGAAAATCCATTGCAAAATAGGCAATGTATGGTCAGTCCTGATTGTCAGCGCTGATTGCTCGTTTCGACGTACCTGCTTTCAGGTGCAGTCAGCGTGTAGAAGTATGAAAATGGGTTATTTTAATAAACGGAGATTCTTATTGTTGGAAAGCCAATTGTTTTTAAATATCGCGCTATTTTGTTCAGCCTAGTATACTAATATATATTTTATTAGTTTGCTGAAAAATTTAAATCCTAATATATTTCTACAAATATTAGGTTGCTTTATTGGTTTTTGCCTGACACATGACAGATGGATCAAAACTAATCTACGTAAGAAAAAAATTATAATTTCTAATACAAAATGATATGCTAGTGGCATTTCTATAGACAAGTAGTAATTTGTAAAAACGAATTTCTTTAATATCAATATTTTAGCTCTAAAATGAATCGGTTTTTGCAGAAATATCTTTCGTTTTCCGAACAGTTGGTGGTACTGTCGTTATTGAAATTCAGAGAAGTAATTATCAGCTCGACAGTCTACTCTAGTATGTCATTCAGTTTCCACATTCTTATTTTTTCCTTAATTACATGAGCTACATTAGGATGACTAGAAAAAATTGAATTTTTGATTTACTTAATGGATTTCAAAAGTTGTAGTTTACCTACTCACTCGTCTGAGGTTTGTGAGGTTAGATGTTGAGTCTGTGCAGACAGCTTAAAATTTGCATACTGAGGAAAATATTGTGGTTTTTCAAAAAAAATCCGAAAACCGCGTTTTTTGTAATGATATAGGGCATCGCATAGTTCTACTTGAATAATAAACAACATATAAAAAAATATTCAAAAGTAATTATGTTATGAGTCTGTGTATTTGCCTTAAAATTAATTTTTTTTACGAACATTTGGTGAAATATTACATTTGTTTCGACGTTGTCAATTCTATGCCGCTTTTCGCTAAAAGTTTTAAATAGCCCCAGCCACTTCTTCTTGGGGATACTTTATTCTACTAAAAATCTTGTGGGGTTTTTTTTGTAATCCATACCCTATATCATTATAAAGAAAAGGCGACTTTCGGATTTTTTTAAAACTTTTGCCTCAATATGCAAATTTAAGCTATTTGGCAGAGTCAAGATTTAATGCGACAAACCTCAAGTGTTTCTGGAATGATAGGGGAGGTAAACCAAAACTTTTGAAATTTTGTATTTTGTGCAACGAGGCTTTTTTTAAATTAACACTTTCAAGTTATTTTTTCTTAATCATGTCCTCTTTACATGTTATCTAGTTTAAAGTAAACCATTTGATAAAATTTACTTTTTCTGTCAGAAACGTTTGGCAGTTTTCCAGCTTCATAGAATAGTCACTAGACTTGTCCATAACGATAACTGACTGCTTAAAATATTCCTCGAAAACATCTGCATTCATATTTTCGTGACAACAACTAGTTTTATATGACACATTTTTAACCAACAATATGTGTGATTATTAACGTGCAATATTATTCACATTTCTCTGGAAAAATTAAAATATCCAATGCAGAAACACACAATTTGTTTTTTTCTTTAATATTCGTTGTCATCAAAACTACATAATATATTAATAATAAGATTATATTTCACCATCATGACGAAATATTGGGAGGGAAAGATCTCCCCACCCTTCTGTATGTTAAATAAGTTTTAATATAGATTTTATTTCTTTGATACGAAAAGCTCAATTAAAGTTTAGAGAAAAGCAACTCGTCAAATCCGAAAGCTCGGTTAAATTCTAAACAGCAAAAGTTTTGTGCAACCGGCTGTAAATAATATTATTAGTAACCAGGCGCGTATACAACTTGCAGTTATAGGAGGGGTTATTTATAAGCTTTTTACGCATTGAACAAAACTGACGACAAAAAAAAAGTATAGCACCAACCACTCTTCTTCGTATCGTGTAATATTATATGACTTCAATGTTCAAAATCCGAAGACGTAAATTTTAAACATATTTGTCATATGGGGAGGGGGTAATTACCCCCCTTGTATACGCGCCTGTTAATAACTTTTATTAAATAAGCCCTAAAACTAAAGACACAGGATCTCCTACGCATCCAAGCATTAGGGCACATATAAAATAGCGCTAAACAAGTTTTCTTTATACCATTCTGAACAACAATGTCACCTTCTGAACGGATGAACTGATTTATATCATCTTTACAGATTAGTAATGGGCACTAAGTTAATCAACAAAACTATCACGTGAAGGTGTCACTATACATAATTGTATAGAAACTTTGTAGGCCAGGAAAATAGTACAAAACTTATTTATGACATGCTATAAGAAAAATGCCTGTGCTTGTTTAAGTGCATCTAAATGATGTTATTTTCTAAAAATGCAATGAAAAAATAATTGGAAAAAATATATAACCAAATGCTTAAAAAATGATATTTTTTTTTCTATATACTAAAATGGGTAGATCCTAAAAATGTGTTTTTTTAAAGCGCAGCCGACTCTTCGGAACCTCGCGCTCGCAAATATACCTTCTCTTTAACAGTTATTAACTTTATTCCAGATTTATAAATTCAGAAACTTTTCGTGTATAAGATATATATTAGAGTAGAGAAAATCCGTACTTATAACAATTTTCTTAAGAATCCTACCTCAGAAAATCTACAGGCTAAAAACGAGGGACGAAATCATTACAATTTAATTCCCGAAGCCAAAAATGCCTTCAATACATGCATAAAAGGCAAAGTTTTTTTTTGTCAAAATGATAGTTAATCCTTTTGGTCGCTTGCCAAAAATATTAATTAAAACTTCTGCGGAAGCTCCTTTCCACCCCAAACTTCTGGTGATGAAATCGTCTCCACGTCTATAGCAAAAGCTGATCTGCAAATTCTACTTTAATTCCTCCTCTACACTTCCCCTTCCATCATTACCAGCTTTGCCATACAATATGCACGAGCTGCGAAATTACCTTCAGGGTTAAAAAAGTACGACTTATTCTCAAAACACTTAATACAATAATCCTAAAAAAGTGCGCTTCTGAATTGGCTCCTATCGTCACCATTATTCCAAATGTCCTATGACAAGGGCATTTTTCCTAAAAGCTGGAAATCTACTCGTGTACTATCCCCAAACAAACTCTTCCCTCTAACTACAGACCCATATCCCTCCTCCCAATTATGAGTAAGGTAATGGAGAAGTATATCAATAATGAACTCTTAAATTACCTTTAAAGGTATAAACTCTTACACTACAAGCAATACTTCCGTTACCAAAAATCCACAGCAGATCTTCTTACCTTGGTAACCCACAAGTGGAATAAGTTCAACGAATTCCACGGAGATTGCCCTCGACAGGTCGAAAGCATTTGATCAAGTCTGGCATGTCGCACTTTTTAACAAAATAGCCTTCCTCCAAAGCTTTGTACTTGGATTGCCAGTTTTCTTTTTAACAGACGTATTTCTGTAGTGGTTGGCGCTATTCATCAAACTTTCACCAAATCAACGCAGGCGTCCAACAAGGTTCAATGTTGGGACCTGTACTATTCCTTCTGCACATTAATGATCTGCTTTCTTCTACCAGCAATTCTATTCACAGCTATGCTGTCGATAGTACACTCCACTCCAATATACAATTTCCCAAAGCTGTATCCGAGATTGAAATTGATGATAAGCGTGACTTTATCCCTAAACGAGGACCTCATTAAAATCGTAGAATGGGGGGCAAAGAACCTTGTCCAGTTTAACGCCACTAAGACACAATCTTGTTTACTATCACACAAATTATCTCCTACCATTCAAAGGAATAATTAGATGCTTGAAGCATTGAATATTCTTTTAGCCTAGTCGGTATCATTCTTAAGGAAGAACTTGGCTGGCAGGTGTCATAGCAGCCGCGAATAAATTGGGTTTTCTTTATACTTCGCAAATCAGGCGCTGCCTTGAGTATTGCTCGCATATATGGGGAGCAACGTCTCCTTCAATCCTTAATTCTGTCCGAAGAAGAGCGATTCGCCTGATTGATGATTCAAACACCACAAGACAGCTTACATCACTAGAGCATCATCGAATTGTGGGCGATCTGCCTCTGTTTTACAGATACTACTCTGATGAATTATCATCTATTGTCCCCTCTTTAATGATTTCTTCCAGGGAGATCCGACCATCGAGCTACATACATTCCTTCACCGCCCGACTACAAAAACCAAGAACCTACCACTTTGTTCGCTTCTTTATTCCCAGAGTGTCTCGATTATGAAATGCATTATCAGCAAATGCGTTTAATTTTTTTCCTAATCTGCAAGTCATTGCATGTATCGCAATATATTTTTTGATACGCAGAAAATACCAGCTACTCGAGTATCAAGTCAGAAACGTTATCTATATATTTAAAACACTAAGCCAGTTTTTTCAGCAAGTTCGTGAGAAAGTTGTACTGCACCAATTCACATGATTATTTTTTAATGATCGTCTGGTTACCGAGACCTTTCAACATTATTTTTGGTATCGTTTTATTGCTTATTTTTTCTATAAAACCAATATGTTTTTCTTCAATATACCAATTTTAATACAGAAAAATACGTCCATTTCTAACAGTGGGCAATTATTTATATATTTTTTGGGTAGATTTTTGTGAAATAACATTATATATATGAATGTAAACAATTCCTGAAATCAGTTAAGGCGTTTATGAAAAAAAGTCCTATTATAATATGTACTATTTCCCTGGCATATTGGGAATACCGCTTTAATAGCGCATTTTCTTCCAATTGTGTTATTATGAAATAGCATTTCAGTGCATTAACACAAGAGTGCATTAATTTTACAATTAAACCAAATTAACGGTTATTTATTTCTATAATTTAACAATAATTCTAGGAAGCCGCAAATCCAGCTCCAGCTTGGTTGTCCAGCAAAGCTTGGAACGAAATTTTGGCTCTAGAGGTCTTGCCGGCTTTCCAACCTTTCGTTAATACATTTAGTAGAAATATTGTTTTTTACAAAGCCATATTTGACAGTGCCGAACCTCATAGGTAAGTTAAGAATATATGCAAAGTGCGAATTGCAGCATAAATCTGAATGATTACACAAATAACACCTGAAAACTACAAAATAGAAAGTGGTCCTTATATCCCAAGACTTGATGGTGTGTATTTTTACAAATCACTTTGTGCGGTTTGTAAATATTTTTAGTAGAATTGTATTAAGTTGTATTTCAAGTTTTAAAGCTTGAAATGGATAGATACAAAATCATCTTCTAATAATAATCCTATAATGCATTACCCAGTACAATAAAACTAAAATTTCAAAAGTAATAAAATAGAAACAATAATCAAAATGATAACACTCCTGAGAATCTCTTCTTAACAGAAATATTTTACATCTCAATAATATTTCTAACTGAGCGGTTAAAAAAGATACCGATTGAACTGAAATTCAAAAAACGAATGTTATGAATAAAAAGAATTTTCTCTAGTTGGCGTAATAAATGAGCCACTGCGAAGCGTTGCTATCTTATTTATTTTAAGGGTTACTTCCCTATTTACCTTTGAGATACGTTAAGGCCAAATTGATATTCTCGTCTTTTTGAAGAGAGTAGTAGTAATAAAATTTTTGTCTAATTTAATAAATAACTATAAAAATTAAACATACTATACATATATAGTCAGTAGTGATAATTCGTTTATGCGGGTAGAGAACTTTAATTAAAAGAAAATAATTTTTCAAATTGCTCAAGTAGTGGGAGCATCTGGCGAAACCGAGGAAAAAATCACTTTTTGTTTTATATATACGGATTGTCTGAATAAACTCAACCTTACTGAAATGTTTTTTCTCTTTATACGTTTTTGACTGTTGTTATTGCATTAATCGTAATACCAAGATGTAATTGGCGTTGTCAACACTATATTAGAATGATAAACCACAGGATGAAACACAGTATGTTAGTGTCTATAGCCCAGATAGAAGAAATATTCTTGGAAGGGATCATTCCAACTTTCTTAAAATGCCAGTTACGCGACTGACATGTTTTTTCTCATTTCACCAATCGAGAATAAAATATTGGCAGGTAAAACAGTTTTCCAATTTAAGAAAGTTTACAGTTATTAAATTTATTCCACTTAAAATTACACCATGTATAATAATGTATATTCAAGAAGAACGTGTTTAGTCATCTGCGATCCGGAACAATTTGAAACCAAAGAAGGTCTACAGATTTTCTAATACACACTACCGAGAAGACAAATAAATAATTTAAGAACTTGCAGGCGATATCAGAAGATATCAAAGTAAAACAAAGAATGTAAGACATGAAAAACATTAAGAAGTAACTAGAAATCTTAACGAATAATGCTTAAATTAATATCAGACAAAGAAGACATTAAAGCAGAAAAGAGTCAAATTGGGAATAGAAAGTAGTCGGACATCCAAATCTTACAACTATATACAAAAGATACGCAACCAAAACTCATTATGATCCGAGAGTAATAAAGCCATCAACGATTAATGGTAAAGTATCCAGGATACTCGGAATAATTGAAATCCAGTATGGAAATTCAAGCAATACAGGTTTTGATAAAAGATAAAAAACTAAGAAAACCATTTAAAAATGCACCATGGCCAATCACATGTACAAATTGCAACTAGTGTCAACGATATAAAAATATAATATGTAACGAATATGAGGCCGATATCACCCATTTAAATAATTTTGTTTCAAACGCTTAAAGAAACATCCACAAGAAATACTACAAACTCTAAATTAAACATACGAACATCTAACCTCAAACGAAAATACTTTAAAGAAATAATAGAGTGGCGTGACGCTGAAATAAGCCTGAGAGCCCTATCTTCGTACATGTTGCGCTTGTCGTAGACTTCACTTATGATAATGAGCCCTTCGAACGATAAAAGAAGAAATATCAATAAAACTACTATATGAAGAAATTATTCCTCTGTACATGTTGTGTACATTAAAATGAAAAATTAATAAATTTGATTTGAACTAGTTAAAGACTCCACTCCATGCCAAGGGAATTTTACCAGCTAGAACCTAAAACTCAAAGTAGAATAAAAAAAAGTTTGTCGAAATAATGAGCCAAAAAGATTATTCCCAGTAAATAAAAATGGGTGAAAAGATCGGAAAATGTTAATCAAATGTTAATCTGCTTAGATAGACAAAATCAAATTTTAACTCACTTTGGTTTCCAAATTTCTGCATCTGAGAACGTCAATTTTGGATTTCCTGTCGCATTTGGTTAAATAAATAAATAAATAAGGCCCTTATTTTGCAAAAATCAAAATATGCTAGTTTTCTATAATATAATTATTCCAATTTATTATGTTGTTCAACACCTGGCGCAGTCTAGCTTTAAGCTACTCCACTGAACCAAGGGTTAACCAGAAACTTTAATCAGAAAAATTCTTAAAAAAAGAAAAGAAGTATATCTTAAGTTGTATTAAATGGCGTATTCATAAATTAAAATATATAATTTTGCACTTAATAAAAGCAATAAATGAAAAGATAAAGATTAGACGCACTGGCTAAGACAAAAACGTAAGGAAAACATATTTATACACTTAGTTTCTATTTTGAATATTTAGTAGATATTTTTTATATTGGTACTTAAATGCAGAATTACTTAAATAAAGAAACTCGTTGGGCAATGAATTATAATGATTAAAAACATTAAAGCTGAAAGATCTCCAAAACAAAACACTCCGATGGTGAGGCATTGTCAAACTATTCAACTGCCGAACATTAATAGTGTGTATATCTGAGTGAAACACAAGGCGGCTTTTGAGTGAAGCAGGAGAAGTTGGGTCATTAATTAGCTTCAAAATAAAAGACCAGAATAAAGGTCTCTTCTAAAGTCCTAATGCATTTTATCTCTTGAAATTTTAGTGACACTTTTCAACACTTTCAAGCAAACTTTCTGAGGTTAAATGTAAATCTTATGCACGCATTCTGTAACTTCTGTATCCTATGTCTGCCAGCGACATCCAAACAATGCCCATAAACAACATCACAGTTATTAAACTGATAGAGAACCAAGGATTCGAAGCTGTAGGGAATAAAACGCTCTCTGGATTATATTTTTGAGATGTACTCGAAATCTAAGGTTATTATCCAATGCAACACTCAGATTTTTACTCCAGACAAAATCGGCACTTGATCTGAAAATCGATCATCCGAATAGATCTTTTGATAACTGTCTGTCAAATATGATTCAATAACAGCACAGGATTCTGGGAAAAAAATATATTATTTTAATTTCGAAACAAGTCGATGATTCATGGTATGGAAAGCCTTGGAGAAATCTAACACTCATGAATAAGGTTTGTTAACGCTACGGTAGTGCTGAAGTTCTTTCTTAAGCCACATTAATATTGGGGGATTATTTTGTTTTCAACACAAAATAAATATATTTGGTTATATAATACCCTGACAAGTACTTTTGACAAAGCTGGTAAAGTACTTATAATTCTTAGTTCATTAAAATTAATGGGGTTTGAAAATTTTGGAAAAGGTCTGCCGATTGATTTTTTCCATAGATTTGGAAAATATTGAGCCTCTATGCAACAGTACCCAACATAATTGTCAATATAGAGACTACAATACTTAAGAATCATCGGAGATATGTTGTCACCAATCGCGATTGATTTAATACTATTAAGAACTCGATTCACCTCAGCAGTCTCAGCTTATTTAAATCCCAAAGTAGTGGATTAAATTACGGTCCGACGTGCTCTCTAGGAAAGTACTAAAGAAGTTAGTAATATCTTTAGAGTCGCTCAATACTTTTGGGATCGAATTATTTTTAGTTGGGACAACATTCAAATCTCTAAGAGATGACCATGTATTGCGAGGGTTGTGCTGTGTTTGCTGTGACTCAAGATATGTTTTCTTCGCCTTCCTAACCATGGACAATGAATTTCTCTGTCTCATAAATGTTTTGAGGTTTTCTGACAACCATGGAGCTCTCAGCTTCGTTACTCTGGCTTCACGAAATGGAGCGTGAACATCAAAGAGCATCAGAAGGAAATCATTAAGAAGCAGAATGTTATTATCAATATTAGGTTCATACAACATATCATTTAACTGTCTGGCAGCTGAGATTAGAGCAGTCGATGATATTCGACAGGAATCAGAAGATTAACAGAATATCGAGGCAGTGACCAACTATAAATATATATAGAATAGAGACTGAGTCAGTCTCTATTCGGACGCAAGAAAGAAAGCTTCGAAAATGCCAAATGTGATTTTGGCGAAACGTCAGCAAAACTGTTCTTTTCAGAACGACAGTAGTGAACGGATGTACACCCGGAATGAAAACATATTGTATTTTTCCATCCGTGAAGGAGTAAAAATCAACATATATATATATATATATATATATATATATATATATATATATATATATATATATATATATATATATATATATATATATATATATATATATATATATATATATATATATATATATATATATATATATATATATATATATATATATATATATATATATGTGTGTTCCACAACTCACTTTTTTTTTAAAAACATGTATTTACTTTAAATGCTACAATATAATAAAAGGTGGAGCTCTATTAGAATAATAAAATATGACTTTTAAGTATTAACTGAACTGACGCTGCTAGGCCGGTTCCTCAATTTATAGGTGACTTACTGAATTCGGATCGCGAGAATCTCCTACTAGATTCCGCTGATGATGTGTGGTGCTGTTTACTTGAAACTTGATATTGCATCATCTTCGCTGATTCTGCTAGTCGTGTGGCTCCATCTTATCTGGGAATGTAACTTGATATATTGATAAATAAACACATCTTAAGTTGCAAGTACTTCTCTCTTAATAGTGGAATATCTGGTTTGTGCACACGTAAGGTTCCTGAGGCACAGGCAATGGGTAATTTTTTTGCAATAGGACCTTGTTAAAAACAGTGTCTATCGCAAATGCGCTAGCATCAGTTGTGACATGAAATCGTTCTTCAAAATTTGGTTATATAAGTATTAGGGCAGATATTCATATTTTTTTTTAATTCTTCGAAGACATTTCGACAATCTATATGAAAGCCAAATTGAATGTCTTTTTGAAGTAGTCTATTAAGGGGTTTTGACATTTTTACAAAATTCGGGATAAAGCGACGGTAATAACCTGCTAAACCGAGAAATGATTTGATATCTTTAAAAGATTTTGGTTTGTTGGATTTGGTTTAACTCCTTCTTGGGTAATTAAATGACCAAATTATGCGATTTCTTTTCTCAAAAATTCGCATTCATCAAGTTCTATTTTAAGATTAGCGTTTATTAAACGTTTAAATACTTCGGTAAGTCTTAGAATATGCTCATGAATAGCAAAGGAATTGACTATAATGTCATTCATATATACGAGACATCTTTCGTTTGAGATACTTATAGAATGTTGTCCATTATACGTTCAAATGTGGACGAGGCATTTTTAAGTTTAAATGGTATTCTTGTGAATTCATAGTGAGCATTTTCTACATTAAAAGCAGTTTTAGGGATGCCTTTTGGATCTATTTCAGTCTGATGAAAACCAGACATTTTCCTAACTGAACTAAAAGGTCATAAATATTTGGTAGCAGTACATTCAGTTTTCGGTAGTTGATAACTACTCGCCATTTTTGTTTTCCAGAATAATCAAGTTTTTTGGGAACCACCCAAACTGGAGATTACCAAGGAGAAATAGAAGGTTTAATAATTCCTTGCTCTAATATGTTATTTATTTGAGATTTTACTTCTTGTTTGTGTATTTGAGGATGTCTGTAAAATTTAGTAAAGATAGGCTTGGTATTGTTAGTGTGAGTTTGATGTTTAATCTCATTAGTGAATGTGAGATTTCCTTCAAGATAAAATATATCATTTAATTCTACAGAAAGGTTTGTAATTAATTTATAGTTTAAATAGTTTTTTGTTCATAGAAGTAGATAGGTTTCAATTAGGATTTTTAAAAAATCAGTATTAGCTAAGTTACAATTTAGTTTAAATACGTTTTCTGTTCTACTTTCGATACCAATTTTGTTTTTATTTAAAAATTAATTTCTTCTTCGATTTTCGTTTGTTTGGGAAAATTCGTCTTCAATTCAATATAACGGTAAAGTTTTAAAATTTGTTATTAGTAGTTTGTTCTGTAAATCAATATTGCATTGATAGTATTTTAGGAGGAGTCTATATGTAACTGTACATTCTACTTAATGAGGGTTTTTGTCATCAAAATGTATTAATGTGGATTCGGTAATTAAAAGTTTTTCGTCTGTTATTCCTTGTATGGAAACTTGTTCAGGGAAATGTTGCTTGTAGTTTTTTACAATGCTTGCTTGAGGGGTCTCGAACTTACAATAAGAACAGGGCTTAGAGACATTTCTATTCTGTGCTGTGGACGTTTGGGTTCAAAGAGGGGTGATTCAGGTTTAATGCCTGAATTTGATTTTGTATTTCTTTTGTTTGGATTAACTGATTAATTAAATTGATGATCGAATTGACGTTTGATCGTAATCATAGTCATTATGACTATAATAATTTTCTTAATTTGAGTAATTATTGTCATAATCATCTTAGTATTTATTATTAAGAGTCATATTTTTGATTATACTGGAAATGTGGGTTCCTTTGAATAATTGATTGTCTTTGGTTATTCTTATTTGATTGATTGGGTATGTAATGGGATTGCGTTTGATCATTAAATCTTGGCGAGAAAGAATTTGTGGATTTGTGTAAAAATGTGGTTTTTGAAAGTTATTTGAATTTTTGAAATTATTAGGTCTTTGTTGTGAATGGTTCTCATTAAATGGGAAATTTGTACATTGTACTTGGAGATTTGAATAACTTATATGTTGTACTTAAGGATTTAAACGCAAATTTCCGATAATCCTTATTTGTTGATTAGTTTTAGGCAAATTAGGCTTAGTCGCTTGTGTTTCTCAAAGTGAGATAATGGAAGTTCACGTCTAGTTCGGACTTGGGCTTCGGGAAGATCTTGGGGATTACTTGCTCTTATTATGTGTCCTAGAAGGGGTTCTAAGCCCGTCAGGAGAGTGCTTAATTCCACCGAATCAATTAAAATTAAGCGTTTTATGTGCGTTTCTCTTCAGCTGAAAGTTTAGAATTTCGTATATTCGCATGCAGTTATTTTATATATATATATATATATATATATATATATATATATATATATATATATATATATACAAATAAATATATATATATATATATATATATATATATATATATATATATATATATATATATATATCTATATATACAAATATATATATATAGAAATTAGAAATTTTCTTTAACCATGTATTTATATGTGGGAGTTTATTTTCTTGGGTTGGATTAACAATGAAAACAAAATTGTTCACATTGAATCAACTTTTCGCTGCGCAACTGGTTGATATTGCCGTGTCCAACAGTTGCATCATGGTTTAGAAACATCGAGAGAAGAAGACTAAGAGATACCCGTCATAGTATCATCAACGGGTTTTATACCCCAGACCTTGATAAAAAGTCTGGTAAAAATGAGACTCCATAAAAACAGCTTTATGGACAGAAAGCAGTGATTTTGAATTCCAGAAAATGTTTACAGGAAAAACATTGATTTAGATTTTTCTTAACCTACCTACTCCTACTACTTAAATCACTCTATCTTTTTCTAAAAACTATATAAGCACGCCACAAAGTCTTTTTTTATCAATTTGAGATTTTAAGGTGCAAACAAGTCGAACGTGACAAGTGTTTGAGATTACCTTAGTTACGTTTAAGCTGTGTTTATTTTTATTGTCTTGTACCTGTGTTCAAAGTAACCAATATATTCAAGAATACCTTATTTCGCAATTTCTTTCAATTTTTTTTTAGAGAATCTTTGCCCTCTCCGTTTGATACAAGACTGGATGATTTCCAAAAAATGATTGTTCTGAAAAGTCTTCGACCAGATAAAGTAACAAATTCAATGCAAGATTTTCTTTCCCACAATCTGGGTCAACAATTTATAGAACCTCAGTCATCGGACTTGTCAGCCATGTTTAAAGAGTCAGGTCCCATGGTACCATTAATTTTTGTATTATCAACTGGTACTGATCCAGCAGCTGACCTTTATAAATTCGCCGATCGTATGAAAATGGGAAAAAGAATGTCTTCAATATCATTAGGCCAAGGACAAGGCCCTAGGGCTGAAAAAATGATTAAAGAAGCACTTGAGGTTGGATCCTGGGTATTCTTTCAGGTAGGTATTTTTATTATGCTCATATGCAATGCTAACAATCAAATTCAATCACATACTTGAAACAATATTTTCGACGTTTAGATAAAGATAAGTTTGGATTAATAAAATTTGCATTTGGACTATTTTCAAAACAAAACACGCCGTTAAATAATACTTGCAAGAAACAAACTCAAAAGCAATAGAATAATAAGTAAAATTAAATGTAGATATTTGTATTTAGAAGTTTTTTCGTCCAGATTTAAAAATTGCTTCACCCTTTTCTGCTACATCTTTCTTCAATAAATTCGAGAATATCACACAGACCGTTTGATAAATGATTATATCAACGTTTGAATTATAATCTGAAACACAACGCTGAGACACTTAAAAGGGACTAAACATTTCGAAAAAATCGAATTGGTGCTAAATCACATTTAACTTGCTTTGTCGTTCAACTTCATCGCGGTTATATTGGAAAATTGCTATACGTGGAATACTTGGAACTATAAGAGGAATAAGACATTCACATGAATGTATCAAACCGCTACAAGTACGATAAGAAAATTCTTTAGGGTAATAAAAAATAGCGTGTATATTCATATTGTTGTCACATACATAGATTTCCCGAATATGCAAAAAACAAAATACATTGGTTATTTGAAGACACAGGGAACATTCTTACCAACTGCAATTCTTGCAATCAGTGGCGAAATCAGGTTTTTAGCTTGGGAGGGAGCTGGGCAGACGAAGTTTAAGGGTACCTTGAACCTGATACCGTGACGAATTTAGGATTTTGTTTCGAGAGGTATTTTGTGTTCAAAATTTTTGTTGATGACTAAAAAACAAGGTCCTCACTTTCATATAAATGGTCCACAGCTTGCTCGATTCCCCCCTGTGTATGATACTCATATATACAGGGCTGTTCAAAAGAAACGCATAATTCATATCTTCTATATGAATCATTTTTCACAAAAACGCTGGATCACGTGAAGTGGTTTAAATGGTTGTTCGTCTTTTTGTAATATTTTCAGCCCCCTCCCTGCAACCCGTTAATTTGTAGGCACCCCAACTTTTTTTTTCAAATGGCATCCTAGGTCATGTACTCCAATACTGTCAACAAATTAGGGGTCAGCTCAATTCGTCTCAGTAAAATAAATCCACATAAAATTAATATTCGAGGGGGATCCTTAGCACTCACCTGATTCGTCTAATGTAACATAATACTTTCTGCTGGTAAATTAGTTACCTCTATTCTTATTCTATCTTTTAGGTCCTCAATGATGTAATGTCCGGAGACCTTGGTGGCTATTTAATGGGACCCCGTCCCCCTATCCACTGATTTCGAAAAAATTCGTTTTAAGTTCCTTCGAACATATATACCAAAATGAGGTAGTGCGCCATTTTATTGATACCATATTCTCTCTATATATCTCGTTAGGAAAACATTACTGCCAATGCAGGTATTAAATCGAATGAGAGGAAATCTAAGTAACGCTCAGTAGTAAGATTTTCTTCAAAGAAATATGGTCCAAAAATTCGGTTATTTTTTATACCAGCCCACACATTGATTTTTTGGGGAAGTTGTATGTGTCCCTCATGTATTCACTGTGGATTTTAATCAGACCAGAATCGATAATTATGTATACTGATCAATCTATTTCAATAAAATGTAGCCTCATAGGAAAAGATAATATTTTGAAAAAAAAATATGTTTTTATTTCTACACAGAATTGTAATCTCCTTTCGTAATCATCTTCAAGAAGTTCCTGTACCATATGCACTTTATACGGGTTGTCTTTAGTTAAATCGGGTAGTTAGCCCGTTTTAGGTAAATCCCTAACTGTTCCATGCTCTTCAAATTTGTGAAATATCCTACTTACAATTGGCCGGATAATTGTATTATCGGGATACTTTTTATTGAACATCACACAAACCTCATCCTGGCTGCATACTTTGTCTCCACAACCCAACAATATCAAATTTTCAATATGCTTCCATTCCAAAATACTAACACTTGCTGACAATTCAATGACCAAACTGAAAGAAAACTGCATTTATTATTTTGTGAGAGTAGGTATTTACCAAATAAACAACAAAATGTACGAAAAAACTGTCCTAGAATTTCAAGAATTTGCAATGTAAAAATTTGTGACATAAGGAAGTTTCATCTTAACGTATGGAGCAATAATAAATATCACTATCGTTTAATCATTCCTCTTAAGATAAGTCACTGGATAGGCTGATGGGGGTCTAATAATTAATGGTAACCAAGGTCACATAATAAACATCTACTTTGATCGTTAACTTTAATTAAAAACTTTTGTGAACTCGTTTTACTGTAACGAAATGAGCAGACTTCTCATTTGTTGGTAGTATCGGATTCAGTTTTAGAACACTTCTCGTAGAGCCCCCACATGACCTAGGTTGCCATTTGGAAAAAAAAAATTGGGATGCCTACAATTTAAGAGGTTGCAGGTAAAGGGCTGAAAATATTGCAAAAAGACGAACAATCATTTACACCACTTTACGTGTTCCAGCGTCTTTACGAAAAATGACTCATACAAAAGATATGAATTTTGTACGTTTCTTCTGGGGGTACTTCAACTCATAGCCCCCCTGATTGCGCCACTGCTTGCATTGTAGCGAATGTGCTATAATGTAAATAGAAAAGTCACACATCACTTAGCACCAATGCTCATAAGAGCGTTTTAATTAAGAATAACGTTAGAAATAAAATGCCAGAGATTCGTAAGCTCAAATATTTGGATTCTGTCATATTTACGACTGCCGTTTGGAACTGGATAATTCTAATATACTCATATTTCGGGGATAAATTAGGGTTAAATGCACCTTTCAAAAGATACGGAATATGACTCCTTTTTATGTATTTTTTTCTTTAAATTGACGCCCACCGCCTCCTTCAAATCATCAATCACGAATCCTACACAGAAACATAGCGTTTAATTTATATTATAGTGTGCTCAATTTCAAATTTTTATCTTAACTGGTTCAAAAAATAAATTGGGAATGGACATTAAAGTGCCACACTGCAGATTAGGTTTATAGTTACACCTTTAAAGCGGTAACGTTTTGTAAAGATAGAGATATATTCATTCATTAAGTTCTAAGACACGACTCCGAGAATTCTTTATAGCGCAAAGATACTTTTGTCATTCCTGCTTTATGATCAGACGTCATATTTAGATCCTGATATGTGATATTTGAAAGTAAATAAAAAATTACTTCTAGAGATATTAGTTACATACTTAAGTCTTTTTCTTTGTACTACTTCATTAGATCTCAATACTGCATATTTAAGCCTTTTTGCTTAAGGCGGCAGAATAGATTTCTGTAGTAAAGTAACTTTTGATTTTAGGGTATTTAAGTTCTAACCAGTAAAGGGTTTATTTAAATTAATTTAAAAGAGTATCAAGTTATATACTTAAATTAATTTTTAGAATTGCCATTTAGCTCCAAGTTGGATGCCAAGTCTTGAAAGAATTATAGAGACTCTTCCTCCAGATGTAGTTCATCGAGACTTTAGGATATGGCTTACTTCAACCCCTAGCCCTTATTTTCCCGTATCCATTTTACAGAATGGTAGCAAGATGACAGTCGAACCGCCATCAGGTATTCGATTTGTGTGATATATTTAGTCCATATTTTATGAAAACTTGTGTTATTTCTTGAGACATTTTTCGGAAAAAATTGACACGTCTATTAATGATTTTTAGAGGACATAAACGACATTCCAAATTGAAAAATTAACCGAAGCCCATAATCCCCTTTTATTTAAAAAAATCTAATGGTCAAATAATCGTATTTAGACAGCTGAAATCTATCATTTTGAAATATTTGATAATAAAAATAAAATGCTTTTAGCACAAAATTGTTCATTTAAAAAAAATAAGTTTGGGATTTGAATAATTGTGGTGTCAAGGTATATAAAATTCAAGTTTTATCTACCTTGACACAATCTTAACCAAAAATCGAAATTATTTAATTAAACATTTTCGCAGACTACACATGTAGCAAAACTAAGTGGTAATAAGATTAATAAATTAATTCATTATAATTACATTGCTGCACTATTTCCAGGAATAAAAGCAAACATTCTACGAGCGTATCTTAATCAAGTATCAGATTTTGCTGATTTTATACAATCTGAGAACAAAAAAGCTGCCCCTTTTAAACTATTGTCATTCTCACTTTGCCTGTTTCATGGAGTTTTGCTAGAGAGACGAAAATTTGGACCGCTTGGCTTCAATATCCCATACGAGTTTACTGATGGTGACCTGAAAATATGCCTGTCACAACTTCATATGTTTTTACTGGAATATGATGAAATTCCTTTCAAGGTAATGTTGTTATGAAAAAATGCTGCTTTCTAATATGCAAATTTGCAGTCATATAATAATGTTTTCTAATGTATAAAGCACAACAATCTTCAAAATTTTTGTTTTATAACATTATTGGTCGTCAGAATTGTGTACAGTGTCCCTCATAATGTTTATGATGTTATATATTACACCTAGTATATTTAAATTATTTTAGTGTTCTACAATTTTTAGTCCTTTGTAAAAATGTGCAATTCCCGTAATTCTTGAAACCAAATAAAAGAAAATACTATTTTGTAGTGATGAATTCTAGAATTTAAATCCAATTTTTTTAAGCGGGTCTACTTTTTTGCCTCTATATGGTTTAAGAAATTAGAAAAACCCAAGAGACCCTGGTTTAAATTAAAATTTACCTACAGTACGTCCCTAGATAGAGGTGAAAAGATGACAAAACGACCAAAAATTTAATTTTTCGTCAAAATATCACTCTGATAAACGCTACTGCTTTCACGTTGCAAAACTTTGATTTTTTTCGTACGGAGTAAATAAATAATTACAAAAGTACGAAATATTGTAAAGAGTAAACTAGTTTTATTTTAAGGCAAAATGACAAAGAAAAACGTATTTCGAATTTAATAGACAACTTAAATGCAAGATTTTAGATAAACATTCGGAAAGATTTTAATATTTTGTAAATCTTATAATTTTGCTGTTTTACCCCTCTTACCTGTTTTACCTATTTGTTTAGACAAAAGCGTCAAAAAAGTTATCGAATTCCGAAATGCTTTATACAGCACAAAAAGTATTTTTAGTACAATGCTTCAGGGGAGGGGATAATTTCACAGGCATATCATGAAACAGCCGCCATGTTGAAAATTATAACTGTAATTTTTATATCAAAAATTTCTATTTGGCAACCTACTGAACTCCCCCAAATTGTGTTGGAATGTCGCTAGTGGTTCAAAAGAGGTGGGACATTTTATCTCCTCACTTTATAACCGCATATATGCTAGGATCGACAGTTTAGCTCACTCCGCTAAAGCTCACCTCGGATTCATCAAAACTATCGTATAATTCATCATTAGAAACCTCCAAGTAAGGGTGCCAAATTCCAAAACTGTTAAAATTATTTTTAGGCGAGAATCTATTCAGCCTTTCATTGACTTATCTAAAACATTTTATTTGAATTAAATAAATGAATTGTTTCCATTTAAAGTAAACTGTTGTTTATTATATGTTGTTAATTCTTTAAAAATAATAAAATAAATAAAACTATAAAATTCATACAGAGGTATAATTGTTTTTATTATTTCGGCAGAGAGACACATTTTAATCGCTTTTACCATTTTAATCCTAATCACATAGTACACTACCAGTGAGTTCGTCATTTTAATCTTGACGTTATTCTTTTTATGCAATGAACTCGCCCCAGAAAGGATGAACTATATATATATATATATATATATATATATATATATATATATATATATATATATATATATATATATATATATATATATATATATATATATATTTCGAAATGTGGCTATAAAGTTTGAACGAATCTGTATAGACCTCACAAATCCTATATTGGGTGAATTTGCCAAAAAGGGAGGAATAAATATAATAATGTACAGGGCGTTCCATTGAAATTAATCGACAAAATCTGCATCCGGGATTTTTATTTACCCTGTTTACAGTTATTAAAGAATACTAAAGAAAAATAGCGCAGTTGAAAGAAGATCACGTTTGGAAGTTTTTACCATGCCAAAATGATTTATGCTAACGCACTAAAAAAAATATTTTCGAAAAGTGGCCATAAATCTTGAATGACTCTGTATAGACCCCACAAAACCTATATTGGGTTATTGGCCAAAAAGGGAGGAATCTGAAAATATTACTGACTTAATATTATGGTCTTATTTGCCGATTTTCTTAAAAACTGCACATTATTTTGCCAACCCTAGTAGCAGAGGTTTATATAAAAAAAATAGAATTAACCCTAAGTGTTACTATAAATTACAGGTACTTACTTATACTGCTGGACAAATCAATTATGGAGGAAGAGTAACCGATGACTGGGATAGAAGATGTCTTATGAACGTATTAGCTGATTACTATAACCCTGAAGTTGTTAATGAAGAATACGTTTTTGATAAAGATAAATATTACCACCAAGTATGTATATTATACGAGCGTTTATCCGTTTTTATATTTATGTTCTGAAGAATTTAATTACCACGGATTAGCAAGTATTTAACATTACCAGTTTGAACAAATATTTCTTGCAAGAATAACGTAATTTAAATTATTTCTTCACATCTTTTTAGCTGCCGATCATATCTTTGTTTATCGACTATATGGATTACATTAAAACATTTCCTATTAACGACGATCCAGAACTATTTGGCCTGCATCCTAATGCAGATATAACTTTTGCACAGTCTCAAACATATAAGTGTTTATCCACATTACTTCTGTTGCAACCCAAGATGGTAGGGGGTGCTGCGGCTAGTCAAGAAGAAGTCACAACTTCAGTATCAAAGAATATACTAGATCAGCTACCTAAATTATTTGATTTAGAACTCATATCACAAAGGTAATCTATAGCACATCCATATTTTAAAACGTGTGTTGCTCCATGGTCGTCAGTGGCCGACGTCTGCAACTCAAGCAACGACTAATTCTAATGTAAATTTCATTGTTATGTTTTCCTCAGTTTGCAAAGAAATTATGTATTATATGTGCTTGTAATAAAAATTACCGCGAAATAGCCAACTGTTAGAGGCAAGGTTGACGATGAATAAAGTCGCAGCGACCGGGGACTGGCTACCATCGTGGATAACGCGGTTTAATATTTAAACAATGCCAATATGTTTCAATAGGTGGACAATCTCTCAGATGAAAAGAGACATAGTAAAATAATACTAGTTTGTCTTATAAAAATGCATCCTTAACCGACTACCAGTTGAGATATTGGGGTTTAAATCTAGAAGTTTAAAAAAATATTAAGCCGTTTATAACAAAATAGATCCGGACAAAGATCCAGAAAAAAAGCATATTTAAGTGAAATATTTTTATACAACTAAAAGTTAGGTATTAAAAACATTTAAAAATAATTCATCCTATTATTTACAAGCATCCGTTATTAGTATAATTAAGTTACGTCAAACCACACCATTATTGTTATAAAAAATACGAAACGAGAAGACTAGGAAAAAATCTTATGACAAACTACTGTGATTTTTGCTTGGTGTCTTTGCATCTGACAGATTGGCAAACTTTTCTGGGCCATCGTGTTCATAGTCATACAAGCTTCATGTATTTCTATGTTTACCTGTATGTTCAATTCAAGAATTAGACCGCAATATATATTTTATTTAATATATACTAATATTAATTTATAAATTTATTAAAACAAATTTTTTAAAGCCTTTGGCGGAAATTGCCTTGCCCGCACCACTGTGCCACAATGTGGCTCCTATAATTTTCTACTGAACCTACACACCTACACCGTGGTACTGGAAATAAAGAGGGGAGATTCAGTTGCCGATCAGGAATACAGCAGAAACAACTTCTAAACCAATCACATTCGTAATTCTTTAAAAGTATCAAAACTATTTCTTTGGTAAAATCTATTTACTATCAATATCTGACGCCAAAATCTTACTTAACTGGTAAAGCTGAAAGATATAATAAAATATAATAGTATTAAATTTCTTCACATATATCTTCTTCTTTTCGTCAGGTTCTCATTTATGAATTAAAAATTTGCATAACTTTGTGTCTAAAAATATTTTTGCTGGCAGTCCTCATTTCAACATTTTTGACTATTCTGTCTCTTCCAAGAAGTGTTTGTAACTCTGTCCATTGGCCTCACCTACAACTAAAACTAAATAAGTTTCCGTAAATGAATTGAAACGTTTAAGCCTTTGGTTCAATTCTGGTACATATTGTTTTAGCCATTAAGCCATCTCTGCCAGAAGTTAGTTGTTGTAGCTTGAAATGATTTCTATTATTACTTGGGATCTAATTGAGTTGAATCATTACAGGACAGTGTACAAGTACCAATACGATAGTACCTGCAGATTTAAAATGTCATTTACACAACACTTACATGCCTAAAGCAGTAATTGGCTTCATTTTGTGTTTTACAGATATCCAGTACTATACGAAGAATCTTTAAACACTGTACTTATTCAAGAAGGTATTAGATATAATAAACTTCTTGTTGTTATAAGAGCATCGTTACTTGATTTACTTAAAGCCGTAAAGGGTCTTGTGGTAATGTCAGAAATGCTGGAAAAGATGTCATTGAGTCTCTTCACTAATATGGTACCTCAAATGTGGGCCAGTAAGGCATATCCGTCGTTAAAACCACTAGGTAAGCAACAAATACTAGTTTAATAACACGTTTGTAATGGCAATACGGTCCAAAAGTTCTTGGCCGGAAAGATATATGTAAAAGCAAAAATATGCAATTTCTGCAGGTGCAAAAGGCCTACAAGAAGAATTGCTTTCGATTATGTCACAGGGAACCTTCCTGCGATCATGATTTCTGGGCCTCTACCCTCGGAGTGGCCTCAGATGGGCTGCAGACCCATAGGTATTTTATCAAAGTATGCACGGAAATCCCGGGAACCCCAATAAGTGGCGATAAGTGTTTTACACATAGCATGTATATATGTGTGTATGACTGACGTTTCGTTTTCGATTTTGTCATATGGAGCAATCTGTTATTTCCGATCTCTCTGGGTACAAGCCTGCCTGATGAGGGTAGAGGCCCAGAAATCATGATCGCAGGAGGGTACCCTGTAACATAATCAAAAGCAAATCTTGTAGGCTGTTTTGCACCTGCTGATATTATTTATTTTTGCTACTTTACATATATCTTTTCCGGTCAAAAACTTTTGATAAAGATGTGTAAAAGCGCATTTTTATAGATTTTAGTATCTACTCTCCGCATGGTGGGGCTAGTGCATACTTTACCAAAATACCTATGGGTCTGCAGCCGGAAACCACCGGAGCCCCAATAGGTGGCACTAAGTGTTACACTTAGCATGTAGTACTGTTCCAGTATCACTGACGTTTTGTTTTCGATTTTGTCATATCGAGCAATCTGTTATTTCAGATCTCCCTGGGTACAAGCCTGCCTGATTAGGGTAGAGGCCCAGAAATCATGATCGCAGGAGGTTACCCTGTGACAATCGAAAGTAATTCTTCTTGTAGGCCGTTTTGCACCTGCAGAAATTATATATTTTTGCTTTTCCGGCCAAGAACATTGCATGGTGACGTGCGATTAGCACGCACGCGCACTAGTGGGTGTGACAGCATGCAAGACACGCGCGAACGTGTCAGTGGAAGCATCGTGACGCTTAGGTTTCAGAAAAGAACATCTTGTTTTGCCGCAGGATGGGCTACGGCTCATCAGTTGCAAGACAAGACACAAACATACACACACACACATATATATATATATATATATATATATATATATATATATATATATATATATATATATATATATATATATATATATATATATATATATATATATATATATATATATATATATATATATATATATATATATATATATATATATATATATATATATATATATATATATATATATATATATATATATATATATATATATATATATATATATATATATATATATATATATATATATATATATATATATATATATATATATATATATATATATATATATATATATATATATATACACCCTATATGAAAGACCTTTTTTGTGAGCATTTTCTTTTTTATTCATCTTATCTTATCTCTAAAATTAACCGAATTACAGCTTTTTTGCTGAAACTTTGCCAGGCTGTTAGTGGAAAAACTTAAATATTGCCTTTTTCCTGTTGTTTGATTCATCCTGTGTACTATTCGAGCATTTGCATAGCAAATTCTTACACTCTAGATGAAAGATCCGTCTTCTAAGGCAAATTTGTTATTCTGTTCAATAAATTTGTCTTGAAAATGTGTAAATTACAGCTTTTTTATTGTAACCTTGCATTTTGCCAAGGTACCTACTTGATTTTTCAGAAGTGCATACTTGAAATTGGGTTTCTTATTCTTTTCATTGGCATACGGTCCCATTCTTCTGATAACGCATCTGCCAATTCTGCTGCATTTATGTCGGATCATCTCGCAGGCCACTGTAATGTGGCGATACCCACTGTTCTAAGAAATTCTGCACTATTGCAGCGGCATGCGATCGGGAATTATCCTGCATCAGAATAAAATTGTTACCAACTAAATCAGCAAGAGGAAACACATACTGCACTAAAATGTAGTTGGTGTAAATTTGGGCTGTCATTGACTGTCTAATGGGAAAAACATGAAGAGGTGTACGTCTATTCATGGAAATTCCACCCCACACCATAACTAAACCACCAAAATTATCGCATTATGTTATCAAAAATTTATTGGATTTTTCGCCAGTTCTTCTACACACTCTTTTTCTCCCATCCACCATATTAAGGCAAAACCCTGATTCATCAGTAACCTTGACCATTCACGATTAGTCCATTCTCCATAATTTTGTACGAAGTATATCCGAGCAGCACGATGTTGAGGTAGCAATTTAGGACCTTTTGCAGGCCCCCTAGCGTCTAAGTTCATTCTGACTAGATATATTATATATCGAATTTGGCGAAGATCTTCTTGAACTTTCACAGCCGTATTCGATCGATTCCGTAAAATCCGCAATCTTAAAAAGCGATCATCTCTAGGAGAGGTTTTTCGAGGGCGACCAGAACCCACCTTCCGAGCAATGCTTCCTGTTTGTTCATAAGATCGTCCTTCGAGCTGTTGCTTCAAGGACCCCCACAGCATGAGCGGCGTAGCGTTTACTACGCCCATCATTCACTAAATCAATTAATCTTGCCGTTTGGTAGGGTGTAATTTGCATCATGCATCATTGCAACAATCATGAAGTTAGTGAAACACATAACTGACAAATATGGTGGACTATAACAAATTAATTGCCATGTCGACGGCAATTTTTTTTTTATTTAAAGTCGATTATGATCCTACATAGCCCATCCGCTAGCTAAAATTTTTAATACATAATTTCCAGTTCGATTAAACAGGGTTTTATATATATATATATATATATATATATATATATATATATATATATACAGGGTTATTCACGCAACCCGTTCATTAAAAGTTTTTGATGATGCCATTTAGATAAAAATTTCAAATTTTGGGTTTAAGGTAAGGTCAAGGGGTACTTCTTTTTTGAAATATTTTCAACTTCCTGTCACTTCCGGTTTAACCGGAAGTTGGTATCAACTTGCTTATTTTAAATGGAACATCCTGTATTTTATAATATTTTTGGATTCTACGGAGAATTTTAATGCTATTTTATGTAGCATGTCCTATACCTAGGTTCAAGCGTTGTTAAGATACTTGACCTTGAACCAAAAATGAGCCTTCGGGGTATCAAATTTTAAAATCTCATATTTTTGTAAGGTTTGAAGATATAACCTTCATATTTTGCAGACAATCGGTAAATAATCTTAGGTTTCTATTTTTTTTATTGAATTTGTCTATTTTTATACAGGGTGTCCCAAATTCAGCGGCAAACATTCACATTTACAAAGCCGCTAAAGTCCGTTTTTTTAAATGGGACACCCTATAACTTTATGCACTATCAAATGTAGAATTTAATTTTCTATCGAAATGTATTAAGGTTCCCTATACCTATTCGTAACCATTTTCGAAATAATCAGGTTTTTATTAACCTATCATATGTATTTGCTAAATGCTTACACTTTCCCGTAGTAAGCCATGGAAAAACAATTGTTGTGCTTTTCTATTCAACATGACAGCTGATTTGAAAGTTTTAAATTAAAATCAAATAACACTCAAAAGCTGATATTCTCAATTTATTTTATATTCGCGGAGAATGTTACAAAATATTGGAGAGAACGTGCGATGTTTTTAATGAAAAACATCCTCATTTATCGCCAATGAACAAGAGAAAATTGAAGAGGATTGAAACGAAATTTTTTCGTTTCGGAAAAGTTAAAGTTATAAAAAATGTAATAAATTGTTTACATTATTTTTAACAATATCTACTAAGTTCGAGACTGTTCTAAACTTGTTTTAGTGAACTTAAAAATTATAGCAATCTAACAATCACCAATAAATAAATAAAATAATAAAATTGAATTATAACAAATGTTCTATATGCTGTCCGTTCATTTGAAGACACATTTCAATTCTCTTTTGTACAGTTGCTGTGGCCCGTTGAATTTGTCCGTTTTCTAATTCGGCAAAAGTTGTTCGTATCCCATCCAGTAAATCTTGTTGGCTGGGGAAGCATAGACTTTACCTTTGATAAATCCCCATAAATAAAAGTCTAGGGGTGTTAAATCAGGCGATCGCGGGGGCCATCTCCAAGGGCCATTGGGACCAATCCAGCGATCTTCAAAAATTCCAGATAATTGGAGATAAACTGCAGCGGAATTATGTGCTGGTGCCCCATCTAATTGATACCAATAATTTTGCAGCTCACCAATAGGAATTTCTTCTATAAATTCAGAAACCGTCCCTCGTAGAATTTCCAAATACTTATCACTGTTTAACCTGCACCTGATCATTTAATACTATACCGAAAACATTGAAGCTAAACCTCTCTTGAGAACGCGTTTCGCGTAAAACGTGCGGATTTTCTGCTGCCCAGAAATGTTCATTTCTTCTATTTGTTATTCCTTCTCTAGAAAATTTCGCTTCATCGGTCCAAAATATTTTTGAAAGGAATTGAGGGTCCTCTTGAATTTTCAAAAACATGAATTCGCAAAATTCTACTCGTCGGACGTCATCACCAGGTCTCAAGGCTTGCACGTTTTGGAAGGAATAAGGGTGCATATGATGTTCGCTCAAGATTCTTTGGACAGATGAAGAAGAAATTCCCAAATCGTTTTCTGCAGACGGTATTGAACTTTGCGGGTTTGCGTGGAAATAAGCTAATCTGTTTATTACGTTATCCTCGGCATTTGTCACTGGTTTCGGAACATTTTTTGTAACTTTAACCTTGCCAAAACGCAAAAAGTTCGTTTCAATCCTCTTGAATTTTGACTTGTTTATTGGCGGCAAATCAGGGTGGCGTTCATTAAACACACGACACGTTCTCTACAAAATTGTATAACATTCTCCATGAATATAAAATAGATTGAGAATATCAGCGTTTGAGTATTCTTCCATTTCGATTTAGAAGATTTAGCTTATCACTGACAGCTTTCGATAAATAACGCATACTAATCATCTGTCATATTGGATCTCAATTGTTTTTCCATGGCTCACCATTGGAAAATGTAAACAGCAAATACATACGATATTTTTATAAAACCCAATTATTTCGAAAATGGTTACGAATAGGTATAGGGAACCTTAATACAGTTCGATAGAAAATGAAATTCTACATTTGATAGTGCATAAAGTTATAGGGTGTCCCATTTAAAAAAACGGACTTTAGCGGCTTTGAAAATGTGAATGTTTGCCGCTGAATTTAGGACATCCTTATAAAAATAGACAAATTCAATAAAAAAATTAGAAACTTAAGATTATTTACCGATCGCCTGCAAAATATGAAGATTATATCTTCAAAACTTACAAAAATATGAGATTTTAAAATTTGGTACCCCGAAGGCTCATTTTCGGGTCAAGGTCAAATATCTTAAGAACGCTTGAACCTAGGTATAGGATATGCAACATAAAATAGCATTAAAATTCTCCGTAGAATCGAAAAATATAAAATACAGGGTGTTCCATTTAAAATAAGCAAGTTGATACCAACTTCCCGTTAAACCGAAAGTGACAGGAAATTGAAAATATTTCAAAAAAGAAGTACCCCTTGACCTTAATCCCAAAATTTGAAATTTGTATCTAAATGGCATCATCAAAATATATATATATATATATATATATATATATATATATATATATATATATATATATATATATATATATATATATATATATATATATATATATATATATATATATATATATATATATATATATATATATATATATATATATATATATATATATATAATGTTGCGAATTTAGCCCTAATTATAGATTCGTTAAGTTTTAGATGGATTTATTTATTATTTGTTATTCTAATGGAGTAGACTTACCTTAATTTTTATCAATGTAACGACTATGATTGTGTCAAAAATCGTTCTAGAATGTTCTGTTAGGCTTAATTCTCTTCACCCTGTAGTATTTAGATTATTCTAGAATTTTCTAGATCATTCCATCCTTTTCTAAAGGCTATATAAGCTCGCTGCGAGGCCACATTTTGATTCAGTTGTAATTGAGATTTCGAAGTCTTAACAAGCTGACATTGCCAAGTTTAAAGTTACCTTAGTTACAATTGTTAGGTATAACCAGTGTTTACCTGTGATACCTGTAACCTGTGTTTTGAATAAAAGGAGTGCATTCAGAAACTACGTGTTTGTGTACCGGCCAATCCGGAACATTTGGTGTCGGAAGCGGGATAAGGATCCAGTCTGAAGTTGGAGTAATCTGAAGACGAAGAAGTAAGAACTGTTTTTTTTTAACACCGCAGATATAGAAATTATCATTAATTATGGAAGCAAAATTTGATTCCTTAATGAATGTGATAATGACAATGCACAACGATATGAAAGACCTAAGAAATGACCAAGACGACGCGAAAAACAGTCAAGAAGACATGAAGAAAATGGAAAAGAATCAAGAAGAAATCACTAGAAAAACGTTGCTTGAACTGACACTAACCAAGGAAGATGTAAAAGAGGAATTGGAAAAAATGGAGAAGAAAGTGCAAAAGCAAGTTCAGGAGGTTCATTGCAGCAAGAAGTCCAAAATCTACGTTCCCAGATGCAGAAATTTGGAAACCAAAGTGAGTTAAAATCCGACGTTGTCTCTTTATCACATCTGATAAAACCACCTTAGTTTGATGGTAAAGTGCCGTGGGTTACTTACCTGAAACAATTTGAAGCTGCCGCAACTGGAAATAATTGGAATTCCACCGAAAAAGCAAGAGCACTGGTTTGTTCCGTGCGTGGTGAAGCAATGGCGGTGCTACAAAATAACTTTGGGGCATTAGTAAGCAATCTAGAAATGTGTTATGGTGAAGCACATAACAGGAGGTTTATAAAGCGCAACTTCAATGCCGAAGACAAAAATATAACAAAAGTCTTCAAGAGTATGAGGCAGATATTGTGCGACTAATCAACTTGACTTATCCATCCTACCCTGAAGAGATCAAGCAAGAGTTGGCAGAAAGCAGTTTTATCGAAGGCCTTCGTGATCCTCGTACCAACCAGCCTTTAAGAAGGGCTGAATAAAGAAGTTTTCAGAAGCTCTTACATATGTCCTTCAGTTTAAAACGGCTAAACAAACATCCAGGAGTCAAGGAAAACTACGAAGACTACAGTACACTCCAGAATACCGGACTACAAATGAAAATACTTCGACCATTATAAAAGAACTTCAAGACATTTTTCTTAAACATCAGAAAGACGAAAATAAAACTTTAACTTTCCGACAAAGAAAAGGCATCCGTTGTTGGAAATGTGGTAAAGAGGGACATGTGCAAAGCCGTTGTACCAGCAATGGGATTTCTGAAGATATTCAGGAAAAACTCCCATTAGCCAGTTTTAAAGGGCGAAAGCTGGCTAGCTGCTACCATGCCCCATCATCAATAAAAATTAAAGTATCCCGGCTGCAGAATAATGGCTCTAGCTTGGTAGTACCGGGAAAGATATGTAGTCGGGACTGTGAAATGGTACTGGATATCGGCTCAACCACACCATCGTAAGGCCACACATTATAGATCCTTGCAAGACAGAAAATCCATACAAAAAATATGTCTTGGAAACCGCCAACGGTGAAATTATACCCGTGAAAGGCATCCATGAAGCTGGGGAACACTAGCTTCATACACGCTGGGGAACACTAGCTTCATACACGCTGTTTTCGTCGCAAATATGATGGATGACGTCATACTTGGTCTTGATGTTATGAAAGAACATAAATTTCTCCTTGATATACCTCAACGAGTCCTCCGTACGAAAAATGAAGAAATAGTTATAAACCTGCCACGAAGAGATAATTCCACTATCCGAGAAGTTATTTTGCTAGAAGATGCTACTTTACCTGCGAGGTCGGAATGCGTAGTGAAAGCAGTGCTTGATGACTTAGATGAAGAAGTTATTTTGTTCGAGCCAATTCAAGACTGTCCGCTACATGCAAAGGGAATTTTACCAGCAAGAACCTTGAGTCGATGTAGAAGAAATACAATATTTGTCAAAATGATGAACATTAAAGAATAACCTCAGCAAGTCAAAAAGAGTGATAAGATCGGAACCTGTCAACCTGCTAATACAATATTTACCTGCACAAACTTGCCACCTTCAGGACCTGCAAATACTTTACCTAAGGTACTTCAAGACCTGGTGAAATCATCGCAACATTTACTGAATAAAGTTCAGGTGTCCAAATTGGAAAAACTTCTGAGTAGAAATCAAGATGTCTTCTCTTTGGCTGACAGCGACGGATTGAAGTTGATCGGTTGCTTGAGGATATGGAAAAACAAGACATTATAGAACCATCGCATAGTCCCTGGTCATCACCAGTAGTCCTGGTTAAGAAGAAAGATGGTTCCATCAGATGCTGCGTCGACTCCGGCAGGCTCAATGACGTCACAAAGAAAGATAGCTTTCCCTTACCAAGAATTGATGATACCTTGGACACTTTAACAGGATCAAAATGGTTCTCGACCTTGGACCTGAAAAGTGGTTATTGGCAAGTTAAGCTTAATCCAGCGGATAAAGAAAAGACAGCGTTTTCTACTGGAACTGGACTGTGGCAATTTAAAGTTATGCCTTTTGGATTATGCAACGCTCCAGCGACTTTTGAACGTTTAATGGAACTGACATTACATGGAATGACATGAGAAACATGCCTAGTATATTTAGATGACATCATTATTCTTGGCAAAACATTTGAAGGTCATTTGAAGAATACTGAAGCTGTTTTCCAGAAACTAAGAATGGCTGGCTTAAAACTCAGTCCCAAGACGTGCCAGTTTTTCCAAAAGGAAGTGAAATATCTAGGACATGTTATTACCATACATGGAGTAAAAACCGATCCAGAGAAGACTGAAGCCATTCAAAATTGGCCAATGCCGAAGGACAGACATGAACTAAGGAGTTTTCTGGGGCTTTGTACATATTACAGACGATTCAGAAAAGGTTTTGCTAATATCGCTAGACCGCTACATCGATTTACTGAAAGCAATTACAGCTATATATGGACCGAAGAATGTGGAGAAGCATTTAAAGACCTAAAGAAAGCCTTGTGTAATCCCCCAGTGTTGTCATATCCCGCGTCATCCCAGATGTTTATCGTAGACACTGATGCAAGCAATGCCGCTATTGGTAGTATTTTGTCACAAGTACAAAATGGCGAAGAAAAAGTAATAGCCTATTTTAGCAAAGTTCTTTCTAGACCTGAACGCAACTATTGTGTAATAAGGAAAGAACTACTGGCTATCGTTAAAACATTGGAGCACTTTCATAAGTATTTATATGGGCAAACATTCCTTTTAAGAACGAACCATGCGTCACTTACATGGCTGCTACAATTTAAGAATCCAGAGGGACAAATAGCCAGGTGGTTGCAACGCCTACAGGAATATGACTTTAAAGTTGAACACTGCATCAGACACGAGGAAAGAGAAGATCCTGACGATTTTTATTGCCGAAGAACAGCACTTCAAAGCTCTCAAGAATGGGACACAAAAGTTTTATCCAAAGATCAGCAAGAAGACCCAGATATTGGTCCTATAACCAAGCTGAAATTAGAAAATTGCCAAGACCTTGCTATCAAGAAATTGCAGCCAAATCCCAAAGATTTAAAGGATACTGGGTATATCACTCTTTGGTGATAAAAGACGGTTTGTTAAAAAGAATCTTTCTGGAAAGTTCTGACGGCAAAAATAACAAATATCAAACTATTTTACCCTCAAAATTCCCCTGCGCCGCCAGTAAAGGACCCCAAACTCGTACTCGTGGCAAAATGAAGCAGTTGCTGACGTACTATTTCATAAATGGATTTGCCGATATGGAATTCCAAGGGACATACACTCCGACCAAGGCAGAAACTTTGAATCCGAGGTATTCAAAAGCCTATTCTATTAGGAATTCATAAGACAGAACAACACCTCTTCATCCACAGTCAGATGGAATGGTTGAAAGATTTAATAGAACTACCTGAAAACCCAAGTTAATGAACAACAAAGTAATTGGGATAAATGCATTCAACCATTTTTACTGGCCTATCGCTCTGCAGTTCATGAATCCACTGGAAAACCACCTGCCAGTGTAATATTTGGATCTGATTTACAGCTTCCAGTCGACCTCTTGACTGGACGCCCTCCTGATAATAAGATAACTACTACGGATTATGCCAGCCAGGTTAGTAAACGCCTCAGAGAAATCCATGAAGAGGTCCACCATAAATTACAGATAGAAAGCGATAGAATGAAGTCACATTATGATCTACGAGCCAATCACACTGGATTTACAGTCGGTGAAAAAGTTTGGTTATACAATCCAAAAAGAACTAAGGGACGCTCGCCGAAGTTGCAGAAGTCATGGGAAGGCCCATATCGTGTGGTGACCCGACTCAATGACTTGGTATACCGGATTCACAAGAGCTCTCACGCAAAAATGAAAGCGGTGCATCTCCATCGACTAGCCCGTTACCAAGATACCGAAGATGTTTGATGGGGATACCGAGTTACCGAAGATGTTTGATCGGGACGATCAACTCTGGGAAGGGGGCAATGTTGCGAATTTAGCCTTAATTATAGATTTGTTAAGTTTTAGATGGATTTATTTATTATTTGTTATTCTAATGAAGTAGACTTACCTTATTTTGTATCCATGTAACGACTATGATTGTGTCAAAAATCGTTGTAGAATGTTCTGTTAGGCTTAATTCTCTTCACCCTCTAGTATTTAGATTCTAGAATTTTCTAAATCATTCCATCCTTTTCTAAAGGGTATATAAGCGTGCCGCGAGGCCACATTTTGATTCAGTTGTAATTGAGATTTCTATATATATATATATATATATATATATATATATATATATATATATATATATATATATATATATATCGCTATCAGTTATTATTTCTTTATCTTTAATTGAGGTCGAAAAAGCAAGAGTTCGATTCGATGTATTTTTTATGTATGTGCAGTCGTGTACATATAAAAGTAGTACACATAATTGTTGTTTCATATTATTCAAATTAGTATAGTTTAAGAAAATTCGTAAAATTACTCAGATACTAACTTACGGACTTTGTAATAAGCGTCTTTTGCATTTTTTTCTATTGAGATGTTTTATTAAATATGTAGATGTTAAGAAAACTTAAAAAAAATATAATATTTATTACTTTAAATTGTACAAAGAATTTCCAAACCAAATACCACCAAACGAATAATAAAAAATTTAAATTATTTTTTAGTAATATTAATATTTTGGCATAGCTCCATTGCTTTATATTATTTTGTTAAGTCTATTCGGGTAGATGCGTAAAGGTTTTTTATAAGATCGGGTTTATTCCATGTTTCTTCGATGAACTCAATCAACTTGTTCAGAAGTTCACTGTCTTCTTTCTCGTCATAAGACCGCAGGCCACACTGGAGATTCTAAATTGTTTTAGTTAAACTATTCCGTTATTCGCTACATTATGGACCTGGCAGTTATCCTGTTGATATATTAAATTTTGATTAGGAAAATTATGGAATACTTAATATTTTGCAAATATATTCCTGTAGGTAACCGCGTTGAATCTTTCATTTATGATCCAGCACACTCCCAGGCCTCGGAAACTTAGCCACGCTCATATATTCACAGAAACTTTTTTGGAGTTATGTTGGGGTCTGTACACTCTTATCTGACTACTTGAATGCGACTTTAGCACTTTTTCGTTGGTACAACACTATTCCAATTTTCACGTAAAATGTCATTTAAAGCGAAAATAACCTTTGCTGTTTGTGTTCGCTTCCTAGGATTACTTCTTTGGAAACGGCACATAAATCACAATTTTTTTATACTGCGGCTTGCTGTGAATCTTGATGAAAGAAAATTTGTTTGTTGAATGGTATTCCGTGCTACTTCTAATGTATTATTTTCCAAATACTGCAAAAGTGCATTGTTTTCATCATGAGTAGTTATTTTGAGTCTTCCGATTGGCTTCTTTTTATCCACGTGTCCTTCTGCTCTTTATATATGACACGGTCTTTTTATTTACATTCATAATATAGGCTATATCTCATACGGGGATGTCTTGGACATGCATGACTATTTGAGTCCTTTTTATCGAGCTTAAGCCATTGCACTCTTTATAAAAAACCGTGTGGCAAGCAACTGCACGTTTAAAATAAATAATTTTTATTCCGACAGTTTTATCAATCATTATGTTCAAACTGACCAGGTTGATTTACAGTAGGCTCCAATCGATATAAGAGTTTTATATATACCAATTTTGATGAATGTTTAAAATAATATTCAGGCTATTACCGGGGTAGTCCCATTGGAAGCATATTGAAAAAAAAATAAAAATCGCGAAATGGTGCAATTTTGAATTTTCTTCTGAGAGTTTCGCGATAACTATGAAATCCTTTAACATATTGCCTTAAAATTTGGCCTACGAAATCAAAGGCAGATAATACTTCGTATAGTTGATCTAGCCTATGTTAAATATAACATCCCCAAAACGGATGCCAACTTTGCAATTAGGCCATTGCTCCAAATTTAGGGCAGCCTTAGAGCTAAAACCAGATGCAAAACCAGTTTTTTCGTCGAGCTCGGCCTTTAACATTTTCCATTAGAGATAAAATACAAGAGGAAATTAATACGATTAGACAAAAGAGTGTTTTAAAACCTGTATCGTATCCACAATAAGCAGCTCCAGTTGTTCCTGTGCTAAAGAAAGGAGGACCAATTCGCTTGTACACTGATTTTAAAACATGGTTCAACAATAGTTTAAATATCTACCAATATCACCTTCCCCGCCCTGAAGAAATTTTTGAAAACCTGAATTGGGAAAATGTTTACAGTGATTTACTTTGAATGAATTTAATTATTCTAGTAAAGACTTTTGTGTGATAAATACACATAAAGGACTAATTCAGATTCCAAAGACTTCCATATGGAATTGCTTCTGCACTTGGTATACAACAAACTTTGATGAATCAAATGTTATATGTATCATTACGAGGGAGAATGAAAAAGTAGACTTACAAAATCTAGAAAGATAATATCAGAAAATACAAGATTTTAGATTTCGTATTAAATTAGAAAATGCAAATTTTTACAACCAAATGTAGAATACTTAGGATTTACTATTTCGTCATATAGTCTTCACAAATCACCAAAAAAGATTGAAGCCATATTAAAAATGTCAGGGCCCAACAATTTGGAGAAACTACAATCATATTTAGGCATGAATAATTAATTATTACTCCAAGATAATAAACTCACTTGACAGTGGCCCGACGAATATGATCATTCATCTATATAGGTTGGAGCAGTTATTTACCACTGCTACTTTCATGGTTTTGAAAAATCAATCGCGCATGCGTCCAAAACACTAAAGCCTGAAGAACAGAGACGTTCTCCGATAGTGCGTGTAAGACTAACGATCGTCTTCGGAATTAGGAAGTTTCACCAATACTTATGGGGCAGATATTTTCAACTACTGACAGATCATAAACCTTTACTTTCTATTTTTGTGCCAAGAAAGGTGTCCTAACTATTACAGCTAATAGACTACAGCGTTGAACAATACTGCTTATGGGTTATTCATTCGATATGAACTATATCCCAACTTCAAAATTTGGACATGCTGAGGGATTGTCTAAATTACCGATGGGACCAGATGACAGTTGTAATAAAATTGGGTATAATTTTGATTGTGTAATTTCAAATATCATAGAAACTACACAAAACAATATTCCAGTAAAATGTGATGACATAATACGAGAAACTTCAACAGTACACTACAAATGATATTTTTTTATTTTAAATGATTGGGCTAAAACTTATCACGATGATGACGTGAAACCATAGTTTACAAAACGAAAGAATTGTCAATCCAAAATAACTGTATTTTAAGGGGAGTCAGAACGGTTATTCCGAAATCTTTATGTTCACAAATTCTTAAAGATCTCCGTTCAATGCACGCTGGGAATGTACGTATAAAAGCTGATGCACATAGATACCTATGGTTGCCTTTCTTGGACGCCGACACAGAAACAATTTTTTACAATTGTATTTAATGTGCTTCGATAATTAAAAATCCTGTTAAATTATCAATAAACATAACTGGCCCACCGTTTCAAAACCATGGTATAGGATTCATATAGACTACGATGGACCTTTCAAGAACGCAGTGTTTTTTTTTTATCGGGTAGATACTTTAAATGGTTAGAAATCATACATCATCATACAAGCTCTGGAACTACCATAACAATTCTAAAAGATCTATTTATCGACCCTAGATTAGTAGTACAGGAGATTGTATTAAGACAATTGTACAGCTTTTACTTCTAGCGTTTTCCAAGAATGTTGTAGCCATTATGACATACATCATATTATAACACCCATCTTTTAATGGTCAGGCTGAGCGCTGTGTGCAATCGTTCAAGTCAGTTAGACAGAAAATATGTTTATTAGTATCGGAAAATCTTGTACCACAACATATCAAAAATTATCTGGTTAAATAAAGAAGTACCACCCATCCTACCAATAATACTTCACCGGGTGAATTATTTTTGGGAAGATTCGCACTAGTTTAGAGTTAGTGAGACCTATTTTAAATTACAAACTAAGTTTTTCTGCAAGTAATTTCTAAATTGGCGAGAAAGTGTGGATAAAAATGTAAAAAAAAAATATGCTTTAGCGTGTTTATCAATAGAGCAAAAACTTATTCGGTCGATACCTGACTTTAACGAAAGGGTTATTGACAAGTTTGCTTTGAAAAAGGACAGACACATTGACTTTATTTCATTTTTTTTAATTTTTATTGTTGATACCTACACTCTGCAGCACTGCGTCTTTAACAGGTTTCGAGCCGACACTGATTGGCTGATTGTACTAATATATTAAGGTGTCATGGGGAATAGCTAACCTAAGACGCGGTATTTTAGTAGATATATGACTTTCTTATACTAAATTTTAGTAATATTTTAATACGCACAAGAATAATACATTTAAATCCTTAGAACAAGTCATTATAGCTGTCAAGTAAACATGATTTACAGGTCTATTTCCAATATATTAAAAAAAGGAAATCTTCCCAACATTCAACCATTGGAAACCATCAGCGTTATATCTACAAATCATACAAAATTATCTTTTTCCAAGTTTAGAATCATAGCCGGCTTTTCAGTCATTTGTATGGAGAAAGAAATACGCGACGTTTTCAAATTTTTATTAAATATTTTTAGCTTTAATTTTTTATGTAATTAGCGTATGCTTATTATACAATGGTAATATTGATGAAGCGCGGGACGTACATATTCATTATTTTAAATTTATTTAAACAGATTTTAGCTAAGTCCTGTTTAAAGAGGGCACAATTCACGGGCTTACTAGGTAAAGAATAAAGTATCTATTTGTAAAGACTACATTGTTATATTTGTCAGCTCATGTGTAGACATGTTTTTGGATTATTACCACGTTAATTTGACAAAAAAACTACTTAATGGGAAAAATCGCACCAGTAAAATTTTAAGGAGTAGCAAACATAACAAGACTAATCTAAATATTTAAATTGTAGGTGCTTGGGTTGCGGATCTAAATGCAAGATGTCAATTTCTCAACAAATGGGTCGACCAAGGTATACCACCCGTATTTTGGATTTCGGGCTTTTACTTCCCACAAGCCTTCCTAACAGGAACATTGCAAAATTTTGCCAGAAAATACGTCGTCTCCATTGACAGTATCAACTTTTCATTTCAGGTACTAATGTAATACTGCTTCCAGATAAGGAACGATTTAAAATTAAAAAAATCTTTTTTTCTACAACCGTCCTTAAAATCCTATTTTACACACTGATTGCAGTAGCTAAAGCTTGTTTTCAAGCACCGATGCGTGAAATACAATGCGTTCCCTAAAGGATTTACTTCACGCACCGGCTCAATAAGAAATGCATGGGCCGCCATTAATTTTAGGCACCGGGCCCGCACTGATAATAATTTTATTAGGCGGCCGTGCCTCGCAATTTGTATCGTTGTCATGGTAACGAGTTGTCAAATTGCCAATGCAAACAGTTTAAAATAGACACTTTAAGTTCGAATAGTAATTTGAACAGTTTATTATTTTAAGTTATAATAAGCAATAATTATGGACTCTGATATAGAAATGTGTACTCCACCAGATATTACGGAAGCAGCGAAAACAGCTAGTAATTCTCTGTTACCTCAGAAGTCAAAGGAAATTTATGAAAACACGTACAATAAATTTATGACCTGGCGCAGTAAGAACAATATTAAAACCTTTTCTGAAAATGTTTTACTCGCATATTTATCAGAATTGTGAAAAAATGTGAAATCATCAACACTATGGAGTCATTATTCAATGCTAAAAAGTACTATTAGCATTAAAAATAACATTGACATTGGTAAATATCCAAAAGTTCATGCATTTTTAAAACGGAAGAATGAAGGATATATTCCACAAAAATCTCGAATATTGGAGAAAGAACAAATTTTCAAGTTCATAAATAAGGCTCCTGACGAAGTTTTTTTATTAACCAAAGTGATATTAATATTTGGGATTGCTGGTGCTATAAGAAGAAGCGAAATTTATAAGCTAAAAATGTGCGATATTCAAGATTTAGGAAGTGTTCTTGTTGTATCCGTCCCTGATACAAAAACCAAAATAACAAGAAAATTTACCATTACCGAGCATTTAGAATTATACAGAAAATATGCCGCCCTTCGTCCCCAAAATTATCAAGAAAACAAATTCTTCATCAAGTATCAAGGAGGAAAATGTACTCGCCAAGTCGTCGGGATAAACAAATTTGGAAAATTGCCTAGTGAAATAGCAAAATTTTTAAAACTACCACATCCAGAAAAATATACAGGCCATTGTTTCAGACGATCATCTGCTTCCTTGCTAGTTGAAACCGGTGCAGATTTACTAATGTTAAAACAACACGGCGGTTGGAAATCTTCAACGGTAGCTGAGGGTTACGTAGAAAATTCCCTTAACAAGAAAAATGATATTTCAAATAGACTTTTGTCAGTTCAAAATCCAAATATGACCTCGATCACAAGCAGCAATATTATTAACAAATCATCATCAAAGGAGGTTACAGAAGTTAAATTTAGTAATCTAACAAATTGCAACATTACTATTAATAATTACAATAATTATAAAGAAGAAAATTAAATAATTTAACTATAATTTCTATTAAAAAGTTACAATTATTATAAAGTAGAAAATTAAATAATTTAACTATAAGTTCTATTAAAAAGTTACAATTATTATAAAACAGAAAATTAAATAAATAGTTCATTAGTTTAATTTGTATTATATAAAGGAGAAAATTAAATAGTTTAATTTTATTTCGTACTTGTATTATTTACGGTTGTAGAAAAAGTATAGTGTGCAATACGTGCGTGAAGACTTTTATACCCTTGTGTGATATACTTTTATACACGCTCGTGTATAAAAGTTAACTTCACGCACTTGTTACACAATATACTATTTGTAAACATAGAACTTCCTCATATACAGGGTCCTTCAAATTCAAAAGCCTTATTAAAATTATCAGCAGAACCAATGAATATAAGTCTTTGAATATTTGGCTCTGAACAGAAATGAATATAAACTCTCTTTTTAAAATATTTTAAATTGTGTGGTATTGCCGCTTCTGCTTTAAACCGGTGGCAATATCCGTTTTCTAAATGGAATGTATATTTATAGCATTTTTGTATTTTCCTGGACATACTTTTTGTGTTATATATATATATATATATATATATATATATATATATATATATATATATATATATATATAACTAAATTCAACTGTTTTCGAGAAAATGACGCTTGAAAATTGACGTTTTTTGAGTCTTTGAAGATCTGTAACTCCCAAACGCCTTAACTTTAAACGAAATGGATTGCACTTCCCTATCTTAGTTTTTAGTTATCTATCTAATAGCAACAATGTTTACTTCGACAGGAAATGCCAAATTATTCTGACACCTTATATCAACTGTAAAAATTAAAGGAAAATTGGGGACGAATCTGACTTTAAAAATTGATTTGAAATCAGAGAGGGTTATCAAGTTATCAAGCAGAGATGCTTAGACCATCGAAGAAAGGAGTTTGCTTGTTTCATAGATTGCAAAAAAGCTTTAATTAATATCAAAAAATGCTATTGACTCCACTAATGGCCTAAATTTGTCGTTACCAGTTATAGATTTAAAATGACCCTTTCCTAAATCTCACAAAATATAATGGTGATGTATGCAACTGCCAACTGTTGCAACAAATCGAAATGAATGACAAAAAAAAAACAAATATTTAATAGGAGTTCCAGGCAAATACACTGAATTTAAAAAAGTTAACTAAAAAATTCGTAAAACAAGCGCCCCAAAAAGAATAACCGATTGTTTCTATTTTAGTAGCATCTTCATCAAAATATGCTATGCCTTGAATGTCACTGTTTGTAACAAGGGGGTCGAATTTTTATTGACGTATCCGCGAGGAAATTTTCTGAATTTGCTTATAACTTTTTACTTACTTAATGAGCTAGAGAAGGTTCAAATTCATAATTTGTTTCAAATTCTTTTAAATGCTGCTGCTACCCTTATCTTTAGGACACCTGATAAATTGAGAAAAACCCAGTCGTAAGAAGCAATGTATTCCTATTGACTCCACTATGTAGAAAAAAGTAAGTTTCTCTCTAACACACTGCCTCTTATGGTTTCAGGTATCAGACCTGGTATAATTATAATCATCAATAAGAGACTTATTTGATGAACGTATACTATATAGGGTGTTACATTTAAAAAAAAACCAAAGTTGATGTTGATTTCAGAAAAACTAAGCAGCTTGTATATTTGCACCCTACGCTAGAAAGAAAATCGTATAATTTGAAGATAATTTATATTTAACTTTTTTTGATATCTGGGGAGTGCATTTATAACCAAAAACTCCTTCAAATTGCTTTAACCCCCATATATTAATATAACACAAGAAACCATTACTAAGTACTAAAGGGTATGACACTACTTTGTATACTCATTGATTATTTTAATATTAAAATTTCGGCATAAAATAACGCTTCGAAATTTACAAAATTTTGATATTATCGATGAAATATCGGTTTTTACCGCCTTTTCAAAATAAAAAATTGCATTTTTATCGATTTTAGTATCTACTCTCCGCATAATGGTGCTAGTGCATACTTTGCCAAAAAGACCTATGGGTTTGCAGCCGGAAACCACCGGAGCCTCAATAGGTGGCGCTAAGTATTACACTTAGCATGTAGTACTGTTCCAGTATGATTGAGAGCCTTTAACCTTTGTGTCCTACGCTTGTAGGCTTTTGTTAAAATATTTTTCAATCAGAAATATGTGTTATATTGCAAACACCGAGGATAAAGGATTAATAGAGTATATTTAATATTTTCCCAATAACAAAAATGGTGTAACAATAATATTTATTAAGGTACTGAACTACTTTCCAAAAGAGAGAAAGAAGGACGGATGTTGCATTTGGGGACTATTTTTGGAAGGAGCCAAATGGAATCCCTCGAAGAAAATATTAGATGAATCTAACCCAAAAGAGCTGTACACAGGTAATGCTAATATTAAATATAGTTTTAAATTAGTGGATATTTTCAAAGCTGCTTCCGAGCCTATTAGGAGTCAAAAACAGATTAAAACAATAATAATACTAATCATAATAAATAATAAAAATACCTATATTATTCTTCCTTAATTCGTTTTTCAGATTCCCACTTAAACTGTCTTCAAGATTCCTCCAACCCAGAGGGCTAGAATCGAAAATTATTAATCCGAGTCAAATTATCTATTTCTTAACAATGACACCTCAGAAAGTTATTTTTATGTTTAGATTCGCACAGAACGTATAGTTTTTTATCTAAAAAAAACCTAAATACTCTACTTTTTTGATGGCACGTTGGATATCGTATGCTCGCTTCTGTAACTTTTACCAGTTACCTTAATACATTTTTTTAAGTTCTGTTTTTTTTTATTCGGATTTAGCGATGTTAATTATCAATCTACCAACAGTACCAGCGACTATGTAATGCATAGTTCACTGACCTAATTACTGAATACTTCTAATAATCACCGATGTCTGGATCTATCCTGCTGATTAATGTTAGACTTTAAAAATAACTCAATAATTGTTGTAAATTTTCAGTAGGGTTTCCTGTTTATCGACAAATAATACTGCGCATCTGAATATGCGAGCATATTCGAGAGCGAGCTATACTGCATTTTTCAATTTAGTAAACAAAGAACCATAAGTATTTCTTTTACTTTCTTCTAAACTTCCATTTAAAGATCAACTAAAGTCGCTTTCTATTTAAAGGCAATATATAAAACCACTTGATTTAAACCGCTATATTCTTATAACTAAAAGAGAATCGGAAAATTATCAGATGCCCTTTGATTGCCGCCGTTTATGTCGTTTGCGTGATTCTCCAAGGTACAAATTACAAATGTAGCTTTTTTGGGTAAACTGTTTTAATAAATAGGAAATAATTAGGACGTTGAATGAAATTTGTTTCTAGCCCTTATACTGAGCTTTTTTATGAGCACGCAGAATTCATATTTGCCTTTTGGTTTCATTCATTTTTTATATTCTTAATTTGTTGTTTTGATTAGAATTTTGCTGTTTAATTTCCTTGTGTTAAATAAATATATTCGAAATAAATTTAGCTTACATACTTCTTTCCATAATTTTTCAAAGAAATTCAAGAAAACCATCAACTCTGGCCAGAATATAATTGCTTTTTTTACAAGTTAAGATTTATTCGCTGACAATTCTAGTTGTATTCATCCAAAAAATCCTTCTTTTCACCGATGTTCTCGATTTTTCGAAAACCATTTGAGATATGAAAAATGGAAAGGTACTATTCGAAAGGATGGGGAAGTGCGTAGGATCTAATATGTTCAAAATTCTATATGTTCTATCACACAGCTGATATTATATTCTAAATCAATTCTTCACTAAAGCTACAATCTTTAATTTCTGCATTGCAAAAATGTACGCCTACGATGTATAGCATTAATTCCGTTGATAACATGTGCCTTATATTTGGTCAAGTTTTATAAGGCATCTTTAATAACATACGTATATCTTACTTTATCTCGTTTTGTATAAGAAATACAACAAAAGATCTTCCAATTACAAAAATTCACATTTTTTTATCTCCTTGTTTTTAATTGGGCAGCTTTTGTTAATATCAAATATAATTTTGTCACGATTTTCATTTTTATCATATGTTAATAACGTTTATCGTGTACATATTGATTGTAGTTTTTACATATTTTTTATACAATTGGACTAAATTTGTGAAAAGAAGACAGTTGAAAACTAGTTGTAGGCGCTGATTAGGTATGGATAGCTCGGAAAATGGAACACCGACAAAAACTCTAAGTCATAATTACTGATCAGAACACTTCCAGTATTTCCCAAAAATACATAATTTATTCGCACAATGGAAGGTGGTACATCTCCGCACGACCCTATCTGTTTACGATCTAAGTTAGTTTCCATGGTTTATTCCTACAAAACCCACTTATACAAATAGTTTTTCAAGAAGTAGACAAAAAAACCTTTGTTTACCTCTTGAAATTCTACCCATATTTTCCATAAAGTTGATTTACCTGCAATACTAGGCAAAATGTCTTGTAAAGGCGTGAAAGAAAGGTAAAAGATAAGATTTACCTATGGAACGTTCTGGTAGGTGGGTAGATATTTCTGCCATAATCCAACCACAATCCGTCTAGATTCGATGGCTAGAGAAAGCACACATGTCAATCACTACAAAATCACTGTTTTAACTGTGACATTTAAATGCCTCGCATATTCAGATGCGCCTCAGTAGATAATGTTATTAGGAACTACGATAATTTGGCCCGTTTTTATAATTAAATCCGCATAATAAAATTTAAGCTCCGATTCGCCCCACTTTTTATCCAGTATTGATGGTGTCGAGGACTTTGATGTTTTTTAATTAGATAAATACAAGTTAGAATAAAATATCTTTTATTATAGTGAATGTTTAGAAAATACGTAAACAGAAAAAAACTAAGAACTATACCGGGTGTTATAGTGTGTATTTATGTAGCTGTAATATAGAGTAATGATTTTTTAACATCATACATAAAACGAATGTAACCCAGATATCTCTCCTTTTGTCAGTTCTTAACTTATCAGTAATTAATTATTGCTTCTTAATATTATTTAAAACAAGATATGAAAAATATTATATATATATATATATATATATATATATATATATATATATATATATTATTGTATTTTAATTTTGACTACACATTTCACACTGCATGATGGGAAGGTAGGTACAAAGTACTTAAACAATATATATATATATATATATATATATATTTAAATTCTTGGGTACGGGTTTATTTTCTTAAAACAATTATTTATTTCCTTAACGTTTCGCGCTTCATAGATATCAAAAAAGAAAAACATTCCGTAAATGATAAACAACATGTCAAGAAATTGAGTCAGATTTACCTCGGTTTGATATTTTAATTTAGTATGTTACATATAATAAAATGCCTATATACTACACCATCATAAATATAATTTCTATAATATCAACTTGATTTTACGTCAATATAAATAATGTAAACATTGTTAATCTAAATAATCACTTTCAGCCAAAAACAAAAAAAAAACATATTGGTAGTATTTATTTAATTTCCACAAGTTACAACTGAAACATCATTGCTACTATAATGCAGTGAGTTGTTTTATTTCCGAGGTGCGTATACCAATGTATTTTAACACGATTTTAACATTAATTTTAAACTGGAGTTTTAAAAATTGTAATGTCCTATTTTAGCATTTTATTGTAATAGTTTTAGTGTGTCAATTTGTATAACTTTTTACGACCAAGAACCGCACAGAAATTGAAATTTCTGTTTCTACACACAGATAAGTTGCATTTTCTCTATAGACATTTTTAAGAATTAAAAATTAGCTAACACTAAAATATGAAGATTAGTTCACAATATAACAAACACATTTTTAAAATTATACGTTTAGTTGGGACGAAAATAAATCTTGCAAAAAAAAACAAGTGAGAACGAATACTAAAATATATATTATAGCCACTATAGGTGTCACGAAAGGTAAAATTTCATATTTATTAAAGAACCCAACTCAGTTTTTCAATTATTGGTTTTCTTTTAATTTGTTTATTGCTTCATAACATTATGATATATTTTACCGAGTTCTTTTCTATCGGTTTTTGCATTGATAGGATTTTTATCTTTTTTGTATTTCTATCATTTCACAGAATTCCCTTTTTTTTTATGATAGTCGGTTTTTCAAATTTTAACTTTATTGAATGAAAGGGAATTTTATCAGCAAGAACTTTAGTTCGAGGTAGAAGAAATATGATATTTGTCAAAATGATGAAGGTTAAAGATTAACATCAGCAAGTCAAATGGGTGAAAAATTGCTAATACAATATTTACCTGTAGAAATTTATCACCTTCAGGACCTGCAAATACTCTACCTAAGGTATTCCAAGACCTGGTGAAATCCTCTCAACAGAACCTCTGAGAAGAAATCAAGTCGTTTTGTCTTTCTCTGACAATGACTTAAGAAAAACTAACCTAGTTCAACATCGAATTAATACTGGTGATGCAGCGCCGAAAAGTCTCCAAGACGAATACCTTCGGCAAAGCGACATGAAGGTGATAAGATTACCATAGAGTAAAGTCCCTGGTTGTCGTAGTGCTTGCTACGAAGAAAGGGGGCTCTAACAGATTCTGCATTGACTTCCGGAGACTTAATGATATTACGAAGAAAGACAGTTTCCTCTTACCAAGAATTGACTACGCCTTGGACACATGAGCAGGATCAATATCGTTCTAAACCATAGACTTAAAAAGTGGTTATGGACAAGGAAAGCTCAATTCGATCGACAAAGAAAAGATTAATTTAAAGTTATGACCCTTGATCTGTGTAACGTTTCAGCAACGTTCGAATGTTTAATAGAATTGACATTATATGGAATGACCTGGGAGATATGTGTAGTGTATTTAGAAGACGTCATTATTCATTGAATAATATTTGATCATTGTGAATATCGAATCCTACTACACCAAGATTTCCAAACCTCAACGCGACTACTGTGTGACACGCAAAAAACTACTAGTTATTGTAAAAAACATTGGAGCATTTTCATTTTGGACGTGCAAAAATTCCTATTAAGAACAGACCATGCATCACTTAAATGGTGGCTCCAATTTAAGAATCCCGAAGAACAAATCGCCAGGTGATTGCAGCGCCTACAAGAATATGACTTTACAGTTGAAGATGAAAGTGGGTTAAACCACAAAAAATGCCTTATCAAGATCATGCCCAGAAAATTGCAATCCACAATCCCAGTGTTCGGTCCATGCATAAGTGATTGCTTTCAGTAAGCCGATATAATGATCTATCGGTATTAGATAACTTTTAATCAATTGTCTGAAATATGTACAGAGTCCCAGAAAACTCCCTTCTTGTTGCTTGCTCTTTGGTATTGGCCAATAACTTCAGTCTTCTTTGGATCGGCTTTCATTCCAGGTGTCCTAGCTACTTCACCTTCTGGAAATCAGCTTCGATAGAGTCTAAGAGTTTAGTACCATCTTGAGCCTGTTAATGTATCCAAGGCGTCGTTAATTCTTGATAAGGGGAAACTGTCCTTCTTCGTAACATCATTAAGTCTTCGGAAGTCAACGCATAATCAGAAGAGCCGTTTTTCTTCCTAACAAGCACTACTGGTACAACCAGGAACTTTGGGATGGCTTTATGTAGTCTTGTTTTTCCCCATCCTTAAGCATCTTATCACCTACATGTCGCCTTACCGAAGGTATTCGTCTTGTACGCTCTTTTTTTCGGCGTTGCATCACCAGTATTAATTCGATGTTGAACTAGGTTGGTTTTTCCTAAGTAATTGTTAGAGAAAGAGAAAAAGTCATGATTCCTTCTCAGAGGTTCTTCTAACTTGGTCACCTTAACTTGACTCTTTTCGAAATTTTGAGACGGTTTCATCAGGACTTGCTTAGGTAGAGTATTTACAGGTTCTGAAGGTAGTTAATTTCTACAGGTGAATATTGTATTAGCAGGATGACATCCAATCTCTTCACCTTTTTGGCTTGCTAAGGATAGTCTTTAACATTCATTATTTCGACAAGTATCGTATTTCGTCTACCTCGAGCTAAAGTTCTTGCTGGTAAAATTCCCTTTGCATGTAGTGGGCAATCTTAAAACGGTTCGAACAAAACTACTGCCGTCTTCATATAAGCCGTCAAACGTTACTTTTAATACACATTCCGAACTCTTAGGTATTGTAACATCTTCTAGTAAAATAACTGCTCGCAGAGCGCAATCTCTTCTTCAAGGCATGTTCATTACTATTTCTTCATTTTTTGCACAAAAGACATTTTGTAATAAGTACAGTACACGGTGTCCGGATTTGGTTGCAAAAGCAGGGTATCTCGCTTATTTTTAAAGATAGAATCTTGCGGTTTTCACGAACCTGAGCTAATTTTTTGTGAAACTCATGAAGCCGTTAACAAAATTTTCATAGCCTTCTTCGTTTATGAGATACAGGGCGAAATAGAAAATTTTGCATTTTGGGACCCCCCTCGTATCTCGGTTATCCTTTAACTTAACGCAAAGGGAAAAATTGCTGTGTATGCAGTTTTTTACGCTGGATCCAGTGGCGTAGTCATATTTTTCATTTGAGTTGTTATGTTTTAGATATAACCCAAAGTTGTGTTTTTTTTAAATGGGACACCCTGTATATTTGTCCAGAAATTGATTTGTCTTTTTAAAAGTTTCTCAAAAATATATAATAGTATTGGTCTATTTTAATAAACAACAACAAAAATCCTAATTTTTATTATTATCATCCCAAATTTTGCAGCCATGCAAAACGATGCCGTTTTCTTTTGTTTTCTTGGAAGCAAATGACACTTCCCAATTTTGTACGCGTATATAAAATATAGCGCTAGTTTTTTGTATTTATTTATTGTGTAAAAATATATTTGTATTATTATGGAAGAAAACCACACTTTCGAACATTATAAAAAGTACGATATGTTAGCTTGTTTTATATTAAGTAATGAAAATGTTGAAGCGGCTTCTGAGATGTATTTTAACAGGTAAATAGTTAATTTTTAGGTATGTTGAAATACTATTGCTTAAATTTTATTTAGATATCCAGAAATGAGGCAACCTAATATATCCACTTTTTATCGGATAAAAAAGAATTTACTTAATCACGGATCATTTATCAAACCTCGTACGAAAACATATAATAAAGAAAATCGGGAGGCTGAGGAAATTACGGTTTTGGCTAATGCAGAAGCTTACCCTACAAACTCTTGTAGGGCCAGTGAAAAGAGCATAGGGATTCCAAAAACTAGAGTTCAAGAAATTCTAAAAAAGCACAAATACCACCCATACAAATTTAGGCTCGTGCAGCACTTACAGCCAGGGGATGCAGAGCGTCGGGTAGTCTTCTGCAATTGGTTTCGAGAAAGATGCGATATGGTTAGAGATTTTGAAAGGAAGGTTATATGGTCAGACGAAGCACACTGCAGTAATTCTGGTATACTCAATAGGCACAATAGTAGATTCTGGTCCCAGGAAAATCAACACCAAATATTTCCCAGAAGACAGCAGGGCAGGGTTGGTCTAAATATGTCCTGCTTCATATTAGGAACACATATAAAATTTTATATATTTGAGGGAAATCTAACAGCCAATCGCTATATAGAAATTTTAGAGGCAGCTATACCTGAATTACTTGACGATGTTCCTCTAGCGCAAATTAACGAAATTTATTTTCAACAGGACGGTGCTCCTGCACACAATTCTGGAATGACGAGATTATTTCTGGACAATAATTTTACCAATCAATGGATCGGAACAAATGGACCTATAAGATGGCCCCCTAGGTCCCCAGATTTGTCGATTTTAGATTTCTTTCTATGGGGATATCTGGAACATAGTATTTACAAAGACCACTATGATAATAAGATTTAGGAAATGCAATAAGATAAAATTTCCGCTATTTACAAAATCATCCCGTTATTTTGCTTAATTCCCTAAAACGAATACGAAAATTGTGCGAAGCATGCATAGAACAAAATGGAAATCAGTTTGAACAGTTCTTTTGATTTCCTTGGTTACTGTAGTTCTTATACGACAGTTGATTTTTGCTGAAAGGCTTGTTACATAATAATTTATTACTGTTTTGTTCTTGTGTTACATAAATCTAGGTAGGTGGTACTTTTTTGGTGCGAAATTATCAATACATATTTTGATAAATAGATTTAATTACATATTTATTTTGATTTATTGTTAGGATGTAGATATTGTTAACGACTTTAAATAAAAGGCAGCATTGTTTTGCATGGCCTACTGCAAAATTTGGGATGATAATAATAAAAATTATGATTTTTGTTGTTGTTTATTAAAATAGACCCATACTATTATATATTTTTGAGAAGCTTTTAAACGGAAAAATCAATTTCTGGACAAATATACAGGGTGTCCCATTTAAAAAAACACAACTTTGGGTCATATCTAAAAAATAACAACTCAAATGAAAAATATGACTACGCCACTGGATCCAGCGTAAAAAACTGCATAAGCAGCAATTTTCCCTTTGCGTTAAGTTAAAGGATAACCGAGACACGAGGGGGTCCCAAAATGCAAAATTTTCTATTTCGCCCTGTATCTCATAAACGAAGAAGGCTATGAATATTTTGTTTACGGCTTCATGAGTCTCACAAAAAATTAGCTCAGGTTCGTGAAAACCGCAAGGTTCTATCTTTAAAAATAAGCGAGATACCCTGCTTTTGCAACCAAATCCGGACACCCTGTACAAACTTATATTGATTCATAATATCAAGACCTAGTATGACATCATCCATTGTGTCTGCGACAATTACAACGTGTACGAAAGTGGTGATCCCCAGGTTTGTGGACTCCTTTCACAGCTAGGGATTCTACGGAAAAGGCATGAGCTCTGGTTTGTTCTTTGTGCAGTGAAGCAATGGAGGTGTTAAGAAACATACCCGAAGATAAGCAAAGGGATTCTTAGGTATTAGTAAGCCACTTGGAAATGCGCTATGGAGAATCACACCTGCAGGAAGTTTATAAAGCTCAATTGTTGATAAAAATATAACGAAAGTCTTCAGGAGTATGAGGCAGACATCATCCGGCTAATAATTCGCCTGACTTGTTGTCAATCCTATCGTGGGGAAATAAAACAGGAATTGGCTGTTAGCAGTTTTACTGAACGTCTTCGTGAGCCTGATGCCAATCAGGCACTAAGAATTGCTAGAGCAAAGATGTTCTCAGAAGCGTATGCCCTTTAGTTTGAAACAACTAAGCAAATGTCTAGAAGTCAAGGGAAACTGCCAAGAATAAACCATACATCAGACCAACGCACCACCATGGAAGACATATCAGACCTTTTGAAATAAATGCAAGAAACTCTTGTCAAGTAATAAAAAAATGAAAACAAAACCATCACTTTCCGATGGGAAAAATGGGGAAAAGAGGGTACATACAAAGCTGCTGTTCTGTGCTACCATGCCCCACCAACAGCAATAATTACTAAAATATCCCGACTGCTTGGTAGTACCAGGGAATATTTGCGATCGGGAATGTGAAATGGTAATAGATACTGGTCCAAAAACCGAAATGTAAAATAGAAAACTCCTACAACAATTATGTTTTGGAAACAGCCAACTACGAAATTCTACCTGTGAAAGGAGTCTATGAAGTTCAAATAAACCTGGGGACCACTATTTTTGTACATGTCCTATTTGTAGCAGATATAATGGATGATGTCAAACTTAGTCTTGATGTTATGAACAAATATATGTTTATACTGGACTTACCACAAAGCATCCTGCGTATGAGAAATGAAATAGTAATGAAAATTCGAGACAATATCTGATAAACTCAGTTTTTGTTCTGCAAAAGAGGGCAGTGAGGTATATGTGCGGGGTAAGTGGTAGAGATTCTTGAAAACCACTATTTATTAATCGCAAAATCCTAACTCTAATTTGTATTTTTATTTTCGAGGCAGCTTGTATGATGTTTAAAAAATTTAAAAATCGAGAGTATCACATTCATTATAATACAAGACAAAGTGGAGCTCTGCCACTGCTCATACCTCACACTTCACGAGTTAAAAGCTCAATACTCTATACAGGTAGGAAGATATTCAACCACCTACCAGAGAACTTAGAATAATATTAAAACATTTAAATCTTCTCTTAAACGTATATTACTCAAAAAAACGTAATATGGCCTTCTGGAATTCATCAATGATGTATTATGACACTGGATAGACTTTCTCACTCCAAGTCTCTGTTTAAGTCTGTATGTATATTTATATTATATTAGTGCTTCTGATGTGTATTTTTTTAACTCGCTGTTTTTATTTCTTATTGTTATCTGTATATTCTCTACTTTTACTTACATTTTTTTTACTGCTTGTTGGTTTATATATTTCTACCTTTGGCTTTGAACATTCCAAGAAGAAGATTCTTCCGATATACGAAAAGTTATTTTACTAGGTGCTAAAATACCCGAGAGTTCGGAATATATAGCGAAAGCAACGCTTGACGACTTAGATGAAGACGAAGTAATTCTGTTCGAATTGGTTCAAGATTGCCCACCACATGCAAAGGGAATTTTTTCAGCAAGAGCTCGAGGTAGAAGAAATACGATACTTGTCAAAATGATGAACGTTAAAGATTATCCTCAGCAAGTCAAAAAGGGTGGTAAGATTGGAACGTATCAACTTATTAATACAGTATTTAACTGTAGAAATGTACCACCTTCAGGACCTGTAAATACTCTACATAACGTACTCCAAGACCTGGTGAAACCGTCTCAATATTTACTGAGTCACGTTCAGGTGACCATGTTAGAAGAACTTCTGAAAAGAAATTAAGACGTTTTCTCTTTCCTTGATAGTGCATAGAGAAAACCAACCCAGTTCGACATCAAATTAATACTAGTGATGCAGCACCGAAAAAACAGCTTCCAAGATGAATACTTTTGGCAAAGCGAAGTGAAGTTGATAAGATGCTTAAGGATGTGAAAAAAACAAGGCCTCATAGAACCATCCCAAATTTCCTGGACGTCTCCAGTAGTGCTTGTTACAAAGAAAGATGGCTTTACCAGATTCTGAGTTGACTTACGAAGACTTAATGATATTACGGAGAAAGACAGTTTTCCCTTACCAAGAATTGACAACATCTTGAGTACATTAGCAGGATCAAAATGGATCTCAACCCTAGACTTAAAAAGTGGTTATTGACAAGTAAAGCTCAATCCCGGAGACAAATAAAAAACAACGTTTTCGACTGGAACAGGATTATGGCAATTTAAATTAATGAATTTTGGTTTAATGCTCCAACGACGTTCAAACGTATAATGGAAATGATTTGAATGATGATTTGAACATCATTTCAAAAATATCAAAGCTGTTTTTCAAAAGCTGAGAGTGGCTGATTTATAACTCAGTCCTAAATGTCAATTGTTCCAGAAGAAAGTGAAGTAGCTAGAACATGTAATTACCGAATATGGAGTAAAAACCGATTCAGAGAAGACAGAAGTTATTGAGAATTGGCCAATACCAAATGACAAGCATCAACTGAGGAGTTTCCTAGTACTCTGTGTATATTACAAACGATTCATAGAAGGTTTTCATTCATATCGCTAGACCATTACATCAGCTTACTGAAAGCAATCATACTTATGTATGGGCCGAGGGTTGTTGGGCAGCCTTCAGCCAGCTGAAGAAAGCCTTGTGTAACCTTGTCATCTCCCGAGAAATCTCAAATGTTTATGGTGAAGAAAAAGTAATAACGTACCTCAGCCAGGTTGTTTCCAAATCTGAACGCAACTAAGAATGGAAGAATAGAATGTATCACCTAAATGGTTGCTCCAATTTAAGAATCCCGAAGGAGAAATAGATTGCAACGCCTACAGCAAAATAACTTCACAGGTAATCATCGAAAAGGGTTAAACCACAAAAATGCCGACGCCTTTTCAAACATGCCCAAAAAATTGCAAACACTGCAGCAGACACGAGGAAATAGAAGATCTTGATGATTTTCATAGCCGTAGAACAGCACTTTAAAACTCTCAAGACTGGGACCCAAAAGTGCCCAAAGATCAGCAAGACCCAGATATTAGTCCTATAGCCAAGTTGAAAGTAGAAAATCTACAAAGGCGTAATCAAAGACGAAAACCTGGGAAAGTACTGATGGAAAGAACAACAAATACCAGACATTTTGACCTTAAATAAAATTGTGTTGCGTGTGTGTGGTGGACATTTTGGTGAGTCATACAGATGTGAAAAATTGATGCCGGACCTGCGAGCACTGTGCCGCTAAAAAATAAAGCACTACAATGTGGGGGCACCCTTTGAGCTAATTGCCATAGATGTAGCAAGACCATTTCCAGTTAGTGAGCTGGGAATCAATTTGTGTTAGTAGTGATGTATTACTTTAGTAAATGGCCTTTTGCTGAAGTCTATGCAATACCTAATCAAGAAGCCTTCACCGCTACAGAGGTACACTTTCATAATGGATTCATCTCTTAGGCATCCGTAAAACTAAAACAACACCTCTTCATCCGCAGTCAGATGAAATAATTGAAAAATCTAATAGAACATTGGAGAACTATCTAAAAATTCTAGTCAATCAAAAATGAAGTTATTGGGATAAATACATTTAAACGTTTTCAACGACCTATCGCTCTACAGTTCATGAATCAAACGTAAAAACACCTGCTAATATATTTGGATCCGATTTACAGCTTCCGGTAGGTCTTTTGACTGGATGTCCTCCTGACAATAGGATAACTACCACGGATTATGTCAGGTAAGTTAGTAAGCGCCTAAGAGAAATCCATGAAGAAGTTACCGATAATCAGCGATATAATGTAGTCGGGTTATGATCCAAAAGCTAATCATAGTAGATTTTCAGTCGGTGAAAAAGTTTGGTTATACAATCCAAACAGAACTAAGGGACGCACGCCGAATTATGAAGAGGCCCATACCAAGGCCATAGACTATAGTCGGTTATCAAGATTCAGATGCTTGATTTAAGCCCTAGTTATAGAGTTGTACAGTTTTAGGTTAATTTAATTATTTTAACTTTTTAGCAGTGCGATGGCGACTTGCGTTGGTCCGATTTCGGACGATAATCAAAGTAAAGCATCGCTGTGTGTTGCTAGTACTTAGATGGTTGACCACCCGGAGAAGACCGCTCTCCTTCTAGAGACGGGCTGCTAATAACAGGTAGTAGTTGTTGTAGATACAATTACGACCCAGGCAGTACTACCGCGTTCTCTATATCTGTCTACCGTGAAGTGCAAATGCTGATGTTTCGGTATTTAGAGAACATCGACGCAAACTCCGACCCGTACGTCAAAAAAAACTTAGGACTTTTTGGCCAATGCTACGACTAGAATTATTTTCACCCTGTAGTATCTAGATTCATCTAGATTGTTCTAACTAAAAGTGTGCTACATAAATAAAAACCATAAGCACAAACTATAACATTCGGTTTACTTCTTAGATATCCCTATTTACATATTTTACAAGCATTCAGTATAATATATTTGATTTTAAGTTCTATTTACCTAATTAATAAAACAGTAACGTCATCGAGGCACTCAATACGGGATAATAAATAAACAAAATTTTGATTTTAATATCTAGAGGTATGAGATTTTTCAGATTTTGTCTGTAAACATGTACAGGCCTCTAATTCCATAATTCTATATTCTTAAAACAAAATCATATACTCTGAAATTGAGAAAGCAATATGTCAAATAATATAGTCACTAGCTAAATAGTCATAGCCATTAGTGAAGAATTCACCGAAACCCTCGTTTCTTAATCCATCCCACGTTACCGCTGCCATAGATTTCTCTGAATCTTTCCCGACGGTTGTTTCTAAGTACCGTCGTTTTAATAAGTTACCAAACAATCTAATAGTGGTACCCGAAAGTGAAATATTTTGGTGGAATTTATTGCTAACTTCACCGACTATTAAGACAAATCCGCCTGTGGATGTTTACGATGTTAACTGAGATGAAGTTGATTATTATGGTTTAAAGACGATTGATATTGATAAATATCGAACATTAAAAGCAATAAAACCTTCGATTGATTGATATAAAGTTCACTTAATAATTCTTTGTAGTAAAATTATATTTAGGCACCCTTCTACCAATCTGTGGCATCTAGCTGGTTTTACCTCTTATCAATGTGATGATGAAATGCGTTTCAGGTCAAATGTCTCAGGTACCTCCATATATGTAGCCCAGGCAATAGAAACATTTTACCTTAAAAAAGGTCATGGAAAATTTATAAATGGGACAGTAATTTGCTTTGGCATGCTAATTAATATGTTGAGTTTTCGACTTTGAGCTAGTGGCGCCATATTGGATAAAGTGGGTTGAGAATATCTTTTACGCGGATAGTCAATATCATAGTGATAGTGTATAAAAATTAGTTTCCGACATTCAAGGAAATAATGTTCAATTTACCCCAGATTATCGAAATAGTTCTGTTGTCTCTTGAAATTTAAGTTACTATATTTTTCGGATTTCACCCATCTGCACACCACCATGAAGGTAGAGTACTTTGTTAGATGTGTATACAAAATAGGTTAAGTCAAACACTAAGGACACAGTCAAGGTCAAATTATTCAAATTAAAAAGATGAAATCAAGTGGAAGTGGTTAAAAATTGGCTTATAAAATTTGACATAGACAGGAAAGTAAAAGCTTGTAATAAGAAGTTGTTTGCTCTAGCGTCATAGTTATGTACAGATTGGTAAAAACCTTCGATTAAATAAATACACCCGTATACGTATACGTACCCCTATACCAAATGCATTGAGTGTTATGACTCAAGCACAGATTAACAACCAATACCCTAGGATAAACAAGATAATGCGGTAAGAGGCATAGCGGGCTTGTTTACTTATCGCTATTTACAAAACCTGAACCATGCCTGGCGTAAAAGTCTAAACGGATAAAAATATTTAAATTTACCTTACAATACTGTGTATTGTAAGGTAAAAACCAAAAAATAAAATAAATAGAATTCCGACAGACAAACTGGAATAAATACTCGACTCCCACTACTCTTGTATCTCAGACACTATTTGTCTGAAAGTTTATACAACTCAAGTATATTAAATAGTATGCCAAGGTCAAGAACTGTGTGTGACCTTTTGCATAATAAGGCCTTTTATGTGTTTCTATTGTTCGGGATAATACTTGAAATATGCATTTTCTACAGTTATAATTTAAAACCTTTTTTTTATACTCATTTTCTTTATTTAAATTAGAAATGCCCGTTATTTGGTTAGTACCAGAAGAAAATCATGTCCGTCCAAAAGGAGTATATGAATGTCCAGTCTATAAGACACTTACAAGGGCAGGAACGCTATCTACTACCGGCCATTCCACAAATTATGTTCTAGCAATCGAAGTACCATGTGAAAAGCCTGAGCCTCATTGGATCAAAAGGGGAGTGGCTTTAATATGCGCTTTGGATTATTAGATATAGGTTCTATTTTTCTGTATATATTACATTCAAATATAAATATATTGTATAACATAGAAAAATCATTTTCATATTCTTTAGATTATCCTATATCTCTCACGAACTTGTTGAAAAAACTGGCTTATTGTTTTAAATATGTAGATATTTGATTTCAAATTCTATTTACCTAATTAACAAAATAGCAACGTCATCGAGCTTAAACTTTCCTATGGGATTTTCATGTAAAAATAGCATAATCTATTTGAAGTCTAGCTTTCAAATATCTCCTGTATCAGAGACTCCTTTGAATCTTTTTAGCAAATAAACATTTTCGACTTAAAACCTAGGCTTCTAAGACTGTGTCTGTAAACATGTACTGGCCTAATTCCACAATTCTATATTCTTATCTCAAGCAAATAAAATAAAAATAATAGACCCAGAAATAAATAAAGCAATATATCAAATAATATTGTCACTACCTACATAGTCATAGCCATTAGGGAAGAATTCACCAAGACTTAGTACCGTTGTTTGAAGAAGTAATCAAACCACGTTAATACGTATATAAGCTCTGTGCAAAACCTCATACTAGTAATTGAAAGCTAAATATTTTGGTGGAATTTATTGCTAACTTCACAGACTATTGCGACAAATCCGCCAGTGTTTAATGAAAGTTATTACGATTTAAAGAGGATTTTGTGAGATCTCCGCATACCATCGTGGAACATTGGTTCCCTAAAGGCGCGTATTCACCAAAAAAGCGAGCAAGAGCGAACAAGAGCGAGCGAACATTCTGCATCAATAATCACCTAGTGTGTACCGCATAGCGAGCGAACAAACGTTTGCTTGTTCGCGCTCAAAAAAGATCGGGAGGAAGTCGGTACATCAAAGAAAATACTTTTTCATGCTTGTTCGGTGTGGACGAGATTTTTAAGTGCTCGTACTTCGATCGCTTGTGCTGCATGCATACGTTGCCGACCGTGTAGACCTATTTATCTTTTCAATAATAATTATTATAGCTGGTATTCAAAATGGAATGATCTAATGATAGTGTATTGCAACTAATAAACGCCTATCGAATTCGGCCGGTTTTGTGGCATTCTTTGGACCCCTATTACAAAAATAAAAATAAAAAAGAAGATGCTTGGAAAGAATTAGCCGATATGTTGAATACTGATAGTGCAGAAATTAAGAAGAAAATGCAGTCCCTACTTGCGTCCTTTAGAAGGGAGAGGCAGAAACTAAAAACCACTTAGGGAATAGGTGCCAAAGAGGTTTATGATACCAAATGGTTTGCTTTCAAAAGTCTATTATTTTTGAAAGACAAGAATCAACCAATAGAAACACAGAATACAGAAGGAAACGTAAGTAAAATAATAAATATTAGAATATTTTTTATTTAGAAAACGGTTGTTTTTTTTTGGAAAAACGCTTGAACACGTGTATTTCATTTTATTCTTTTTTCGTATTTTAAGATAATTTTAACATTTATACAGGGACAAAATCAGATTATTCATTACATGATTTTGCTCAAACCGCTTGACGTAAAAAGAATTTTCGCATACCAGTTGATTTTAGGTTGTAGAGGTTCGACAAGAAGAGATGTTTTCAAAGCTCAAATTTCAAGGGGGTGAAATAACCGACCCTTAAATAATGCAATACTTTTTATTTAAAAAACGGTAGGATTTTCGAAAAAACGCTTAAACAAGTTATTTTATTTTAAGATTTTTACAATATTCACGCTTTATATAAAGTTTTATCTTATCTACAAATATAATTCTTGCCATGGCACATTTACGACAGTTTTAAAATATTCTGCAAATTGTTTTCTGTTATGTTTAAAAACACTTGCAGATTTACGTGGATTTTTTTTAATAGGAAGAAGTGATGAAGTGTTATCTTCTCTTTCTTGCCTCCAACTGCCTTCTACAATTTCTCCATCAATCTCTTGATCAAAGGTGCCCTGTCTTGTATATATGTTTCGAGATGATGTACTCCTTCGTAGTTAATTATGCAAATAAATGTATGCCAAAACAACTTTTGCTGATTTAAGTGGCTCCAGTAGCATAGGTTTTCTCAATACCCTAAAGACAACAGAAAGAATACCGAACGCATTTTCCACTATTCTTCTAGCTCTCGAGAATTTATAATTAAAAATGCGTTCAATAGAATCTTTGTCGTGTGAACCTGGGTAAGGTTTTATAATATGTTTTTCCAATGGGAACGCATCATCAGCTACGAAAACGTACGGTAATACTTTGTATTTGGTAAAGCGTTATCGGAAGGCAAATGCAATTCATCCTCTTGCAGCTTCTTGTAAAATGATGTATTTTTGATTACACCACCATCTGATATTCTCCCCTGACATCCAACATCAGCGAAAGTGAAACAATAGTCTGCGTCAACAACAGCCATTAGAACAATACTAAATGTGGACTTATAATTGAAGAATTCACACTTCCTGTATTTATAGGAGCTTGAAGCACTACGTGCTTACCATCTATTGCTCCCACACAATTGGGAAAATTCCATAAATCATTAAATTGTTTTGCAATGTTCAACCACTCCTGTTCTCCTTGGGGCAACTGAAAAAAATATGAGTTCATTGTATTTAGTGAATTTAATTTCGGCAAAAAATTTTAGTTTTTTTGATAATATAAAGTAATCATTTTTTATACAGGATGTTCTATAACTTATCCGCCATAGAGCAGCAGGTGATTCCTGAGGTAATTTTAAGAAGAAAAGTTGAGGTTAGCTTATCATGTATGGATTTTAGGGCATACGTTTTTATTAACTTTTCTTCTTAAAATCACCTGGGAAATTACCTGCTGATCTATGACGGATAAGTTATGGGACACCCTGTATAAATCTTTTTTACAAAAACAAATATCTTAGCAAATAAATCTTTAATGGTCATAAAATATCAAAAGAAAACAAAATTAATAGGTATCAGCTTGTTTTATTGTACTAATTTTTATTTTTCCTTTACTTTTTCAGAATGAAAATGAGTCCATCGAAATGACACAAGATGAAGATTTGGAGGAGAGCTCGGATAGAGATTTGAATGAAACGATTAGCAATGAAAACCATGCGGATCATGAAGAAATTATTCCCAAGCGCAAACAATTTGTTTCTCCTAAAAGAATTCCAAAAAAAAAACTTAAACCTATTGAAGATCCTAGAGTAACTGACGCTTACGCAGTGATGACTGATTTAAAATCTAATATTTCAGCCCAAAAAAAAGACGGCTGTTCGGTATATGGCGAACATATTGGTTTTAAACTAAGAAGTTACAACTCATACACCCGAGCTATTGTGGAACATCATATTAATAATATTATCTTCAATGCCGACATGGGTTTCTATGCACCAAACAACAATTCCAACATCCAACTTCCGACAACAAACAGCACAGGATATTATTCCAGCCCTGCTCCGTTCCGTCTTATCCCCCGCTGCCTCATATTCATCTCATGGTTCCAATACTTCTAATTTTAACAATCAAATTCCAACAACAAACAGCACAGGATATTATTCCAGCCCTGCTCCGTCCCCTGTCTTATCCCCCGCTGCCTCATATTCATCTCATGGTTGCAATACTTCTAATTTTAACAATCAAATTCCAACAACAAACAGCACAGGATATTATTCCACCACTGCTCCCTCCCCTGTCTTATCCCCCGCTGCCTTATCTTCGCCTACTGGAGAACAAAATCTGAACATACCACAAACTGGTTTGACTGACTCAAACAGAGATATTATGAAGAATAATCTTGTATCATTTTTTACTAACTATAAAGATTAATATTTCATAAAAATGTAATGATTAGTTTTAAGCTTTGTTGCGTTCAATAAAGATAATTTGTGAGATAATATAAAAACTGTCAAACAAAAGTGCTTGCACGCAATAATGACACCACCTGTAAACTCCTTAAAATAATGTATGGTGTTATTGATGACGTGCAAAGACTTTTTATTTGTGCTTTTGTTTACCTACTTACCTTAACATGTTCCTGCAAAACTTCTATGTTGGCTTCACAAACTTCTGGTATTATTTTGGATATAACTTGTTTAGATATTTTAAAAACATACATGAGAGAGCTATATGAGTCGCCCGTCACGAGGAATCTTAGGGTTACAGCGAGTCTTTCTGCTGCAGGAATAGCTCTTCTGTAATTTGTATCAATCTTCATTATTTTTGGTTCCACAAGTTTCAGTAAAGCTTCAAAATCTTTAGCAGACATTCTGCAAAAATTCTTGAACATACCGTACTCATGTTCCACTTTTAAATCACGTAATAGACTACCGCCAGAATAAATACGTCTGTTTTTAAATATAGTCGCTTGCCAAAATCGTTTCTTCTTTTTTTTTCTTTTTCAATAAACTCAGTACAACGAAAGCGGCACTGGCTAACAACAACTTCTCAAAGTCAGCCATTTTCAAATGCTCGCAGAAAATAAATGGATCAATTGAGAACTTAAATATATTCGCTCTTAAATGGTCGAGATTTCAATATGACGAGCGAACACGAGCAAACATACGCAAACAAGAACAAATGCTCGCTCTTGCTCGCTTTTTTGGTGAATACGCGCCTTAAGAAACAGTTTCATGATTATTCCCCTGAAACACTGAAAAATAGAGTTTTGTAATGGAATGAGACAAAAGTCTCGAGACTGTCCGAAACTGGTTTTAGACGATAATAATCGACTTACAACGCAGAATGTGCGAATAGATACATTTTTTAACTTAAATACGTCTTTTTTGATATACTACATATACGTACACGCTACGTGAAATAAAAGCAAATCTGTCTGTCTAGTACAATGAACCCATATATCGTACAATTTTTACAAAAATTAGTCACAGAAAATTTTTTGAGGATGTCAACACTGCCTGTGACACAATCGAAAGAATTCTTCTGGTAGGTCGTTTTAACCCTGAAAAAAACAAACATTTTTGCTTTGTACAGATATCTTTTACTAACCAAGAAATTGGATGAACGATAAAGATGTATGAAAGCGCATTTGCATTTATTCTATATATATATATATATATATATATATATATATATATATATATATATATATATATATGTTCCTTAATCGACCCATATACTAGTAGCTTGGTATTTTAAAATGTATAGGACCAAAGTAACTGACCTTTTGGAAGGTCAATGAGCCTCGTGGTATTTTGATGGAATGCTCACTGATAATTTTTAAATTGTATGTTTGATTATATTTAACTAAAGAATATAATATATCTGTCTGAGAACATTTGAATACATGGTAATATATCATGCTCATCGACAATATAATAAGGTATAAAATGATGTTTTTCCACTTTTAATAAAGTCCACACATTCTGGACACGATGTATGAGCATAATTTGTTAGGACAAGGCACCAAAACCTTTAAAAAGTGGTTTCCGCTAAATTTTATAAGTTTCTGATATTTTAATTTGTTTTAACACCATCTTGAAAATTTGAAAGTTTAAACTACTTTATACGATTACGAAAGCCTCTAGAGAGCGACAAAATTTAATTAAAAAATTAGGTTTTCTTTAATACTTTAAAATCATCATATCATCTGCTGATGATGATCATTTTATATCATCTGCTGATGATGCTAACTTGGTTAGCGAAACGCGCGTCCAGAACGTAATAAGTTGTGGTGTAGTGTGGTTATAACTCTTCTGTTTTGATCTATTTTCAATGCTTTAAAGCCTAAAATAAACTATAACCAAAAAGCACGCCGTATGTACACGATATTCCGGACCTGCATAGGATAGTGATTCGTTTCGAGATACAGAGTGTGAACATTTGTTTAAAAAATCGGTTGATCATTAATATTTTAAAAAATGTTAGATCGATTTTGGCAAACCTTTACAAGTTTATCTATTATAGGTTTATCTGAACATAATAATTCATGTGTTGGCTTAGGAGGCTGGAGGATGGTTACATATTTGATATTAAATTTATGGAAAACACTTTTTACGCCACTGGATTTTTATGTGTTTCTAATTATTACAGAATAACTGGTTTAAACTGATCTTTTTTTTGTATGCAACTATCCTTTTCTCGTATCTTTATTTGTTTTCGAGAAAAAAAAAACCTTTTCGCTGCACGTCTCTGTACTTGCATATTAACAAATTTCAATTATAAAATTCACTTCCCCGGTTGCACAAAACTTAATTGCTGTTTAGAATATTTAATCAAGCTTTCGGATTTGACAAGCTGCTTACAGAAATCTAGGAACTCGCTGTCAAATTTGACATTCCGTTAAACATTCTAAACTTTAATTGAGCTTTCTGCAACCGGCCGCAAGAAGTTCGTACCCCATAGTTGATTTTGATTAAATAATTCTAACAGCAAAAATCGGTGTAAATTGAAAAATATTTCTACTGCCGTAGCTGAAATACTATTTCACACGTAGATCACAGTAGCTAAAGTTTTTTTTAAACAGCCATACGTGAAGTACAATGCTTTTCATATGGGATTTCTTTTAGCCACAGGCTCCATAAGAAATGCATTGACCGCAGTTAATGAATGTTAGGAACGAATTGGTAGCTTTATTTCGGGGGGAAGCGGGAGACTCAACCGCTCATCGTGGAAACTAACGACCCCGCTAGAAAGAGAGCAGACGCTGTGAACGTGCGAAGCCTAGCTGTTGCTCTATTCCATCCCGTTCGTCTGCCGCAGTTCTACATAGAATATTAGCGTAATGGCCGCTATGTGGCGGAAGTGGGAGGGGTAAGGGGATAGCTTGAAAGAAAAGGTCATCTCGTGAGATTAGAAGTACTCTCAAGGGGCATCTAGTCGAAGCCAAGATGCATTTCAAAAATTAAAAAGTTATTTAAAAGATTTTTGCATTCAGCGGACAGAACCACAATTTTCTGAATGTATGACATTTTGCTGAGGAGTGAATCCAGGTGGGACCTCTTGGAGAAAAAGATTGAGGATATCCATAAACTGTCAGAAGAGTTTTCCAGTTACAAGCCAGATAATATGCTGTTAAAGTCTCTAAGGGATATGGAACAGAATATTTTCAATATTTCTGAAATCCTCTTCAACAATGCCGAAGAAGCGATAAAAAACAAGTACAGGACTCCTCTTCTATTGAAGTAAAAGCAGGTATTGATAATATAAAGAGTAACCAACTAGTGTAACAGACTTGGTAAAGGAGTTATACTCCAAATTTGAAAACCAAAATAAGTGTAAGCCTCTCAGAAAGACATACCCTACCATCATATCTATGGAAACTACCTGCTTCACCGCCTCTACACAAACTGAGTCTACTCCAGCGGATATTCCCATTATTATTGAAGGCTCCAAACACTAGCCTGTAAAAATACGCAAGGTGGCTCTACGTAATCGTAAAAAATACCTAACAACATAGTTCACTACGTAATAGAAAAGTTGGGCACTCCAGAGCTTATCCGCTGCTACCATCTAATCAATCATAATTCAAATATTGATTTTAAAATTGGGGCCCAATCAAGAAACTCCGCTGAAAAGCTTTTAGACAGCAATTTATGGCTCCATGGCGTTGTAATAAAATGGTCAGCTGAAACCGATCGTTCTAAAAAATCTGCAGCGAACCACCCACCTCCCACCACAACGACGAAACTGCACACCAACTCGAGCTCCGGCAACTCATTGGATGTATCCTCTCCAGTGACTCAAAAGGGCATTATAATAACTTCAGAGACTATTGCTGCCTGCAAATCAAATGTCTTTTTGAGCAGCAAGTGCTACAGTCTTTCCAAGAAGGCTCATCATGTGCAAGAACCCGCTTTTGATCCAATGATTCCCCCAACAGGGAAGCTTACGTTGGCCGAAAAAAGTTCTGATAACCGTTTCTTTATGTCAAGACTAAGAGAGCCTGCCATTTAGAGGCCTTCAAGTTATATCTCGCCCTTCTACATGATCAACCTGCGTCAGTTGACTTTGAAGGATTTACAAATACCAGCACCAGGCTGTTTTGGCTTCTGAAGGCATTATAGACGATAAAACCCTGTACTAAGGATTCAGTTCAGTAGAAGTGGAAGCCGACCTCGCTGCCTACAGATCGTATGTAACTTCGGAGAAAACGATCCATCTTCAAAGAACCAGGGAATGCCACAAAAACAACTTTTCCAGCAATTCCCCGAAAAAAAATTTTTAGGTAACTTGACGTGTCCTGGGGAACTAGATTCCTTAAAACCCCCTGTTGTTACGGGTCTTAGTATGGTTCTAATTAATAGAACAGCGAAGCAAGGGAGAGGTGAGGTAAAATCTAGCCTGTTTCCTGTCTATGCATAGGCGTGCCTAAATACTTTACCTGAAATATTAAAATACAGAATTTAGGAATTATTGTGTATAAGTGTATTGCTATACAATTCTAGCCTGTTTGCTGTCTATTCACATGCGTGCCTAAAACTTTAGCTGGAATATTAAAAAATAGAGTTTAGGAATTGTGTATTAGTGTATTGCCATATAATTACAAGAAAAAATATATCAGTTGCCAAAATATCTGTCTAGATAATGTATAACATTTTAAAATCGTTTTTAATTTTTTAAGAATATAAGTTTATATACTTAGGTAAAGAAAAAAACATAAACTAATAACTCACTTTTAATAAGCCGTTTTCGACTTCTCATAAAAGCCAAATATTGAAATCGTTAAGAAATCGCCCTTTCAAGTTTTTACAGATCTTTATGTTTTAGGGTCCTCCTCCATGCCAAAAAACGTGTTTTCTCCATTCCCACGTCGGTCAGTCTGTTCACAGCATAACGAAAAACTTTATCCGATTGACTTTAAATTTTGCTCAAACATTTGATAGGTAGATAGATAAGCATTTGTTTATATTCCAAAATATAAGAAATAGTTACACAAAAATCCCAGTGGGTGTGGAACAATGTCAGCAAGTATTATTACAATTACTAAATAGCGGCATATATAAAATACCTTGCTTTTTTCCTGCATCTTAGAATCTATCATCATATCACAAATACCTACCTATGTATCTGCATTGAAAATAATTTTGGATTAAGAAAAAAAACAAAAACAAACATAACAGTAAGATAAAAATACTCAGTTTTCACATTTGTACTTACAGTTTCTACAATTACAGAATAAAATACATATATTTACAGATTAAAATACCTACATGTCTAGTGTGTTGAGAATTCAACCTTTTTTTGTAAATATGCCAAGTTGTATTGATCACGAAGAAGGTACTGATGGAGAGACCCAATATATTTGATTGGAGGTATAGGTATATCCATGACATAAGGAAATATCGCCAAGATGGTCGAAATATTGTTTATATTGATGAAACTTGGGTGGATAATGACTTGACCTTTAAAAAATGCTGGCAGAGTAAATATGTTGTTTCTGGTGGGATATTGGTGCCTCTCATTAAAGTTATTAAAAAGATCTCTATTATTTGAAACAAACATAACACAGTCCAAGATATACATACTAGTAAGAGTTAAAATATTATTTTCAATAAATACTTTTCTTGAACTATCCTGCGGTCTTAATTTAAAAATAGAATGAAGACACATTTTTGCAAAAAAAAGATTCTAGCAAAATCAACTGAATTTCCCCAAAAATAAGGTCATATCTGATACTTGATTGAATAAATGCATGATAGGCAGATAAAGCAGCAGCCTGACCAACACTCCCAGCTACAATTTTCAAGGCATAACAGTACTTTTAAGGCCACACCCTCAATGTGTACCCTACAGTCCAGTCTTCTGTCTATTTCAACTCCCAGAAAAGATATATTTTCCTTTGATATTAACTGTTCATTATTGGACAAAATATTGAATGCACTTAGTCTTTCAGCTAAGGGTTATATGGGGATGAACTGGTAAACATTTTGTTAAAAATACAATATGGCAGAGCAAAATGGCGACCTAATAAAAAGTGTAAAAAGCTACTACTAAAAAACTACTTATCCAATTTATCTCAAATTTTGCAAAAAAATCGAGTATTACGTTGAAATGAACTGGTAAAATTTTGGTACGATACTAGGATGGCCTAATGAAATATTTAAAAATCAGCCTGGAAAACTACTTATTGGATTCATTTGAAATGTTTACGAATCCAAGATGGCTGAATAAAATGGCGCCCTAGTAAAATGGTAACATCCAGGTATGAATCCAAGATGCTAGAACAAAATGACGACCTAATAAAATATTTAAAAAATCAGTTCAAAAAACTTAAATTAAGCCCAAAAAAGTTGAAGAGATAATGATAATCAAAATATTCGAAAATACTATGTATATTGGTTACTAAATGAAATGAGCGAAATTAAATCGGGTCACACTTCACTATTCCTTGTAAAAGGAATCATAACCAGAGAAGGTGTTTAAAGTAAAGGAAATTTACCGATTTTTTAAAATATTGAAGTAAATTATGTGATAAAAAAAGGTATTAAACAACGGTAACAGAGATTAAATGTATTAAAAATATTTACTATATCACTAAGTATTATTTTGCGCCATATTAAATAAGCCACGACCTTATTTCGAATTCGAATAACAAAACATAAAAATACAGCGAAACACTTATCTATATATCTAACTCACTATATGTGTCACTCTCGTCTGTATCACTATCACTACCATCATTTCGAACTGTAATAATTAAGGGTTCTATCTCCTCCATCATATAATCGGTTTCCCAGAACTTATTTTCGATGTCTGCAACCTTTCTCCCAGTCAGCGACAGTAATTGATGCGATAGATTCCTGTACTAATTCTTTTAGTACTGCTATGCTGAACTTCCCGGATGTATTACGGCTTCTTATGTAATATTTAAGTTGGGCCCAAATCAACTCTATTGGGTTTAACTCCCACATAAATGGTGGAGTTCTAAGTGAAGTATGACCATGTGACTTAATTATGTTGTAAACTACGTAATTTTTATGGTCACCAGGTGGCTTATGTATTTGAACCAGTTCAAATAATTCAAACTTTCTGGCGGGTGGATCATGATTTATTCCTTAAACAAAAAGCGTACGTTCAAATTCCTCTACCAGAAAACTCAAAAATGGCTTATTGGGATTTATGTTTTGAAATATATTTACAGAAAAAATATAGCAGATTTAAATATTTTAACCTACTAAATGCTATAAGATTTACCTTTTTTTGGTAACCAGGCAATTATCTCCGTTTTAAATGATGATTTTGTAGGTGTTTTATCAGATTGTACTGAATGGTAAGGGGCGTTATCCAATACAATAATGCTGTTTTTGGAATATTAGGGAGGGGTTTTTCAGTTAGCCATGTAGTGAAATTTTGTTGATTCATTTGACCGTGATAGTCGCCAGTGCATTGTCCTGCTTTAAAAACTAAATCAGCATTTTTTATAAATCCATTTTCTGACCCATCATAAACTACTATTAGGCGGCCTAAAACATAAAAAAATATTTAGTTTAACTACATAAACAAAGTATATTTAAGGGTAGACTGAGCATGTTTAACTAAACCACTTTAATATATTTTAATTTAGGGAAAAACACTACCTGTTGAGCTAATATTACTAATCACGCCAAAAACATTTTCACTCTGCCAGTACTTCTTAAAGGTCAAGTCATTATCCACCCAAGTTTTATCAATATAAACAATATTTCGACCATCTTGGCGATATTTCTTTGTCATGGATGTACCTATATCTCCAATGCAATATATTAGGTCTCTCCATCAGTATCTTCCTTTTGACATTTGCTCCAAAAAAAACCACGGACTTTCAGCAGCCTTCTTAGAGCTTCCTGGAATATGGGAAATCCATTTCTTCGCGCAGCTTTTGCAAAAGTTTTCTTGTCGTTGGAACAACTTTTAATTCTAAATAAAATTTCTCTACTGTGCGCCCTTATAATGCCAAAATCATAGTCGTCTATTTTGTCACTTATACAGAGGCGAGGTCTTTTTTTGCCAGGAGAGGATAGCAATTGATTTGAGTTATTTTGTCTTCTTTCTTCATCTTCCTTATGAATTTTCCTAACTCAACTTATGCTAACTCCTGTATATAAGGACACACGTTCCAATTTTCATTTGAGTGCCAATTAAACCTATTTTCATTTGCCTCTTCATCAGAAATCCTGTATACATTGGCAATCACCTCCCTGGTCTGGCTATGAAAGGTTTTTTTTTGAGTGTAGTGATTCATTTTATAGCAAGATGCCCGCTGATCACAAAAGCACAAAATATTCTACGAATACACGGCAGATATAACGGAAGCCGCGTGCGTCGGCGCCACGCTAGTACAATTTGATTTTTGAAAAACATGATACAAGTTCAAAAGCCTATATAAATTGGTCAGTGAGGCGGCTAGTTTAAAATATTCGTTCGGTTCAAAAGCGTATTTTACAACTGTATAAAGTTCGGCTGACAATACAATAATTTGGCACTGGATGGTACAATGGTTTGATATTTTGCAAGTGTACGCAATTCATAGTTATTGAGCAACACACAGAAAGGGTGTTTCACGAAGAAATGGACATAGTGAAATGGTGGGTAGTATGGACCAAGGGCCTTTGATATTTGAAAATAAAAAAAATTTAAATTCATCTTTAACGCATATAATAACGCACATCATATCAGTTTTAGTTTAGTCCCAAAGATCTTTAGCATTTTATAAAATTTCAATAGAATCGGGTCAGTAATGTTTGTAATGTTAAGTTTTGTTTTACATAAACTGATAGAAAATTATTATTTACAAAAAATATTTTTTTCTATCTAAAAAACCAAAAGAGGCGCAATCAATTTATTTGCATTTTTATTAAGTACGTTTCATTGGTTTTTTTGTGCTATGTTTAAAAATCCAATATGTAAGTTACAGTGTTGATTTTAATAATGTACAGGGTGTCCCATTTTAGGTACTTTTGCGGGGTATCTCCGGTATTTTTATAGATAGAAAGTTGCGGTTTTCGCGACAGTGTGCTACTTCTGCTATGCCGTCATATCGTGTTTTATATACTTCATTTTGTATATAGCCCCACAAAAAAAAGAATCTAAAATTGAGATATCTGGAGATCGTGGAGGCCATCTAACAGGTCCGTTGGTACCTATCAATCTGTGAGGAAAGTTATTATTAAGAAATTCTCTTAAGAGCCTAGAGTTGTGAATTGGGGCACCATCTTGCTGTAGGTAAACAACATTATATTGGGCTAATGGATCATTTTCGAGTGGTTTTGGAATAACTTCCTCAAAGATTTCTGGGTATCTACGTGTTGTAAGACCTCCTTCAAAAATCCTATAAACTATATAAAACGCCAGCTCCAAAGCGTCCTTGTTGTGCTCTTTCAAACATTAAATGCTAAATTTCACCAGTTCCTGGTATTGTGACGATTAAAAGTTCTCGCACTTGTAAAAAAGCATTCATCTGACTACATAACAAGTCTGCCAAATAAATCGTTAGCATCGATTTGTTGCAAATACCACTGACAAAACAGTGCCCGGCGCTCGGCATCGCCAGGTTGCAAATGTTGCACTATATTAAATTTGTATGGATGATACTTATATTTTCGCACACCAATTTCCTTCTCAATTTTTCTATAAAGGATGAAGGTGTTGCTTCTATATATCCTAAAACATCTATCTCTTTTCTTTCCCTGTTCTCTTTGTTGTATGTTTCAGAACGCGAATGAACAAATGATCCGTGCTCAACTAAATTTGCTTTTAAACGCGCAAATATCTCAAAAAATGGTTGCCTTCTTTGTGGATATCTAATAAACAAAAACTTATAATGATAATACATATTTTCATAGCCATAATAGCTTACTTACCTTTGGAAATATAATTCCGAGGCTTCTTCAGAATTTTCATTACTCTGTATAAAATATACCATCATATCATATTTTTCATCCGCTACCATTATTCGAAGAAATTGATAAATATCAATTAAATAGAAATACCGAAAGAACGTTTATAAACTGCTTTATAAACCAAAAGTCGTTCCAAAAACCGAGGAGACAAATATGTGACATTTATTTTTGTTTGTTGTCATAAACAATAGCCATAGCCTACTATTAATATATGCATTTAATTTCAGAAAATTGTCATTTATTTGCTTGTGCCTGAGAAAAAGTACACACTATTATATATATTTGAAAAGGTGAAAAAGACAAATTTTATAGTCTATAAATATACAGGGTGTTCCATTTAAAAAAATAAAGTAGGGAGCGATAACTTTTTGATCTGACCCTGAATACTAATTCCTAAGGGGCAAGCGAGTTCTACGGGAATTACGTAAGAAACAGCTTTCACATTTTCGATAAGTTATCTGATAGTTTAGATACGTGGGGTGCCTGAAAACGCAACATTTTCAATTTAGCCCTGTATCTTAAAAACTAAAAGGGCTATGAAAATTTTGTTAACGGCATCTTTAGTTTTACGAAAAAGTAGCACATTCTCACGAAAACCTCAAGTTTCTATCTATAAAAATAACGGAGATACCCCGCAAAAGTACCCAAAATGGAACACCCTGTACAAAAAAATAAAAAACATTGAATCCGAACCTACTTTTTTTTCCAGTCGTATACCAATTTTAGGTTAGTCCCAAGTACCTCTAATAATGTGCTAAATTTCATTAAAATAAGTTCACTAGTGCCTGAGATATTTAGTTTTAAAAATTTAGGAGGTTTTGATAAATCACCCTGTATATGCGTTAAAGATGAATGCAGACATTTTTTGTTTTCAAATATGAAAGGCCCTTGGTCCATACTACCCACCATTTCACTATGTCCATTTCTTCGTGAAACACCCTGCATATGTACTGTACCTTCAAACAATTTTATTAAATATGAAAGGGGAAGGGCTGTGTGCACGTAGAGGTAAATAAATTGTGAAAATCTTTTCTTTGTATTTCGTGCAAATCAATTTATTAATATGACCAACTTAAAATACTTGAGAAAAATTTTTCCCCTAATAATTCCTTACTAGATTTGAATCTCTTGCAATTTATTTACAATATATACAAATATATACAAATAATATAAAATATTTCCACGGCCTCCACATTCAATTTGATTAATTTTCTAATTATTTTGGTTAAAATTTGCTTCTTCATTGACACTTCTTTTCCTACAGGTTTAAATTTTAAATATATTGATAGGTTGCCAACTTCACAGGGCTAATTTTCCTTGTAGGTTTAACCTTCAAACTCTGTTATTTGAGACCATCACATTTCAGCCTTAACTGGAACTAAATGATAATTTAGGTCGCTAAAAAGGGGGTGATCCCTTGTTTTATAAAAGTTTTAAATGTGATTTGTTATATATTTGACATGTAACTTACAATTTAAATGTTTACTGTTTTTAACTGTTTGTGGTACTATATGGATTTATTTCCTGTGCACACTTGACTAAGTAAGTAGATCACTTATTGAATTACTATTACAGATTGCTTTTCAATACAAATTATCTTCATAATTACTCTTTTTTACATAGTTTCTTTGTCCTTATTCAATTTCACTTCTACATTAGTAACTCTCTTCATAAAATACTTATAGAAAGAAGAAAGTGATTTCCTTCCTTTCAGGTGGCACTGATGATGGCGAAAGCCGAAAGCGCTTTGCTACGTTTTTAATAAATTGATTTGCACGAAATACAAAGAAAAGATTTTCACAATTTTATTAAAGGCCATTTTGTTCCATCATATAGAATTTCCTTCAATATTTTACGAGTTTCTACCTAAACCAGTAAATATGATGTTTTTTTTATTCTCATGTTTTAAGACCGCCATCTTGTTCTGTTATGTTGATAAAGATTTTAATATTTTTGAAAACAATTATTTAGCTGCCATTTTTGTTTCCCTATCTTGGATTCGTACCACAAATTTACCAGTTTATTTCTACATCACATTTATTGCTCGCACAAAATTTGAAATTGATCCAGTAAATAGTTCTTACAGGCTGATTTTTTGAATATTTTATTGGGCCGCTTTTTGTTTTGCTATCTTGGATTCATACTAAAATGTTAGCACTTCATTTCTATGTAACATTTGTTTTTGTGGTAAATTGGAAAGACGGTTTTTAGTAATATTTCCAAACTATCACCAGTTCATCCTCATATAATCCTAAATTGTTGTCCAAAATTTGAAATTAATTGGGAAAGTTGTTTTGTAACTATTTCTAGAACCGACAGATAGACAGACAGACTGACAGAAATGAAAATATATGTTTTTTGATATCAGAGATAAAACATAAAACCTGGGAGGGTGATGTTTTTGAAGATTGCTAATATTTTATTTAGCCGCCATTTTCTTCCGCTATCTTGAATTCGTACCACAAGTTTACCAGCTATCTATCGCTATACGTTAATTAAATATCGCACACCACTGGTCAGAGATTCTGGTCCGTCCACAATTCAATCCAAGAAATCTTTTATTCTCTTCTTTTCCACGTCATCCGCGCCGAATAAACCTATTTCTCTCTGACAATAATTGATCATTGAACGGGCTGGGGTTTTGAAATCTGTCTCAATCACAGGCATCCTGACTACCTTAACGTCTACCGATACCCATCAATATTATTTTTGCTATTTCATTTCAATTCCTGATGCATTAAAAAAAGTAATTTGAACGGACCCCATAACAATAAGGATTTTTTACCGCATTCCTTTCACGCGTTCAGACTTATGTGCCAGACTTTACCTATTTCTAAAAGAACTGGAGTTCCCCCAACTTGTTGCTATTACTGAGCACTGGCTGAATCTAAACGAACCCTTTTATATGGAGAGATATTCCACAATAGCTAGATATGACAGAAATAACTCAGCTCATGGAGGAACACTGATTCTTTCTCTAAATAGGGAGGTAACTAAATATGACCATTTGTTAGCAGATAACTTTTTTGAATTTTTTATAGAATCTTTCTTTAATTACCTGCTAAATTAGTCTACCAGTAAAAGGCAGGAAAATTCTATGTGGGGACCTTAATATTGACTATGCTACTGTTTGTGCCACCCAGATATATTTAATTTCTATATTCGACTCTTTTGGTCTTGCAATGCAAGTATCGTCACCAACTAGAATTTCAAAATACTCTTCTTCTATTATTGATTATGTGGCGTCTGATTTTTCTCCATCAGAGGTTCAATCTCAGGTTTGTAGCATAGGTCTTTCCGATCACGAAGCAATATTTCCCAAATTTAGTATTTCTCTTAGGCCCTTACCGAGACCTCGTCATCAGGACATAAAGTTCTCTGCCGCCAATTTTTTTAGAATTTCATAATATTTGCTTAAACACCGACTGGAATTTTGAATTTGAAAATGTTAACTCAAATTTTAGAGCTTTCTTACATAAAATTTTAAGTGCTTTTAATAAGGCCTTCCCTCTTAAGACTATCAAACCTAAGCGTCATAAACCGGGGACCACGAAAGGACGAAGCATTTCTGCTAAAAATATGCGTTCTCTCTTATATATAAAAAAATCACCAAATTCATCCTTATTCTCGACTCTATCTCTAATTATAGAAGGATCTATATTAAACTAATCAAATCAGCAAAAAACATATACTATCAAAAACGTCTAACAATGTCTAAAAACGTTTCAATTAAAACCTGATCTATTATCAATGACCTCAGAAACAAATCAAACCCTTGAGTATTATTGGTGTAAAATCAATCAATCATCAACTTGAATTTACACCAATATAAATAAAGAAAACATTGTTAATTTGAATAATTGCTTTCAGCAAAAATAGCTCTCTATGAAGCGCGAAACGTTAAGGAAATAATTCTTTTAAGAAAATAAACCAATACCCAAGAATTTTTTACAAATAACACTATATATATATATATATATATATATATATATATATATATATATATATATATATATATATATATATATATATATATGTTTCCGACTTAACATCTTCATCAATACAGTCAACTACCACACCAGAGCAGGAGTAGCAAATCCGACATTGGTGGTTACCAAGAAACCATCCGAAATTTCTTTACATTCTGTGAAGGGGTCCTTTCACTTAAACTTAATAATTCTTAGACTGCTTTCGTCAAGCCTACTGAGATATGCAATAGATTAAAACAATATTTTTAATGACCTGTACATATTTAATTCTCAAATAAAATTTCTGGTATTATACATAGAAAAATATAATCCAATAAAAATATTTTTGTAGTTGATTTAGTCAAAGCTTTTATTATCTAAAAGCAATCACTATACTCCTTACACTTTGAGGTTTTTTTAAGACAAAATCAATTATTTCTACATAAGAATTTTTATTAGAAACAAATATTTTTACAAAGAAACGCAAATCTTCGAAGCATCCAAATGTTGAGTCTTCCTGTTAATTTAACCTGCTTGAAGTAAAAAATATTATAGGTCAAAATTCTCTAAAAGCATAAAAGATGTCTCCACCATAAAACAACTTAGTTTAAAAATGTGGCTTACCTTATTGGTTTTATAGACTTACAGTAATATGTGTCACTTTACGTCTATTTAAAAATCTTAAAAACACCTTTTATTAAGGGTCTACAACATTAATTGCAGATATTTTAACTTATAAAAAAAGATGAAGAAAGCCTTAGAAATCATGAAACAAGCAGTCATTTTCGTCACGAACAGAAAATATTTTTCTAGCTTTAAATATTAGACACAGACAGTAAACTAAAAAACGAAAAATAAGTGACCCAATGTAATATGCGAAAGGTGGTTTGCGACAGTCAGTTTCTCTAAAGGATTATAATGAAGGAATATTGAACGTGAGAACATCTTTTCGGTTTCATCTTTACTGAAAAAGTGATATCATGGGCATTATCAATTCATCATTAACACTGAATCAGTCAAAATCCTTGAGCAAAGCTGACTGATCAGACCGTCCATAAGACTTTAGTTTAATAAATAAAATTAAACTATGCATTTTGCTCTATATATTATATACAGTTAATTTTAAGCATTTAGAAACTGAGAAATATACTTAGAGAATTTGACCTTCCAGTAATACCTACCTAGGGCATAACATTTCGTTTTAATTCCTCCAGTTTCTAACTCCTCTGTTGCCTCTTTGACCACGATTGCCACCACCTCTGCTCCAATTGCCGCGAGTACTCGTCCTACCTACAATTTTAAAAAGAACTAATAATTTGCTAAAAATATAAACAAGTTAATTCATAATAAAAATATGATCCTAAAATGCATTGAATGCATACAATAATATTGGCCCTTCAGTTTTGATGATTAAATATTACTGACCAGGTGACCTTATGTGAGAAGACGCGATATATTACTACTTTTATCTATTCTACTTTAATATAATATTCCCCTTATGTATGAATCCAATAACTTACTTTAAATTTGTTCAATAATGACTTGATTTTTTATTATCTCTTCATTGGAAATAAGGTATAGGCATGTAGCCAGGGGGGCATGCCCCCCGAAACTTTGAAAATAGGTTGGTAACGACCCCCCCCCCCCACGAACTGAATTTCTGGCAACGTGACTGATAAGGTACCTAAACATATATCGTTTTATTTTTTACCAGTGGGTTTATAATACTTATCAAACTACGTCAAATGCGCGCTAAACCGGATGACGTGATTCAGTTGTTACAGCATCACCCGGCCTCGCTTTGTTTGCATTTGGATGGGTATTATATCAAAATGAATTTGTTTGCGATATATTGGTAAATTTGAGTTTGTCTATTATAGAAAACAATAATCCTATATACTATAAATACTTTACTAGAAATTTGTGTATATAATCATTTTAAAATGTAGTTAAAAAATTTGACATTTTTAGATTTTGAACTTAGTGTTGTTAGAATTAAATTTTTTTGCTACTTACCTTTGTTGTGAAATGTTAATATAATACAAGAAAATATTTTTGGCTTTTTCGATAGAGAACTAATTTTTAGAACAAATTATGTACACTTCATTTTTGCAGAGATTATAACTAATCTGTTCTCATATCAACGCATTAAACTCACTTGAAATATTATTATAGAATTGAATAATGGTGAAAAAAATAGTTGGAGGATTTTCGAATTAAGAATCACAAAGCACTCAAAAATTCAGAAGGAAATCTAATGAGCAAACTAATTGCTGCTGAAGTATTTAATACAGGTCGATACCAAAATATAAAGAAATAAAGTAAACAGAACGATAAACTACGGCCTAAATACAACTAGATTGTCACTGTTATGTACAAATCAAAAGTTGGTTAATGTTGTTAATACTGTGGTACAGTCTGGTCTTTTATATTTTGTTTTCGCCTTTTACTTTTTCCCATACAAAAAAAGTACATACAAAACTTGTAGACTTTGACGTGAAATATCGTTTAGTGATATCACGAAAACAAAGAGAATCGGAAAGCCGCGAAAATAACATGATGTTTTTTAAATGGGACTCATTATATTTTTATGAAGGTTAAAAAGATTATTTCTTCCCGATTTCAAAATTATATGACATTTTCTTTTAATTGTTTTTGAAAGATCAAATCAATCCGTGACTGTGGCCCCTCTTCCAACAATTTGCTTAAATTATTAACAAATTTCAGAATATAAACAAAGTTGTGTGTTCGTGTGCTCTATTCCTGCCGGGCGATGGCTTTTTTGTTTTTTTTTTTTCTTTTCAAAACCTTTATTTTAGTCGTGTTTTAAATATCGGACTGCGTTTTTGGTTACGCCTTTTTGTTTTTGGGTCGATGTAAAGTATGTTTATATAGTCATATACATGTATGTGCATAAAAAGTAATAAAATAATAAAAATATATTCGAGCAAATCCACGAAGGTAAGGATTTGTTTGAGATTTAATCGCTCCTGCAAAACATCCATTTTGTAACACTGCATAATATGTTATTAATAAACAAAAAAATCCTGTCGCATCACGTTATGGTCGACAAAAATTATCTTTTTTTTTGGTAATATGTTTCAATATTATACTCTCTTGTGATCTATAGTAGTTTTTCATATAAAATAAAAAAAAACTAATACTAGTCGGATAAATTTTTGCACAAGGCATCTTCAGGAATCTGAACTACATGAGATTATTAGAGTTGTCAAAAAAAACACATTCAAAACTGAAAAAGGTTTGCAAGTTTTGGTTCGAATTTTGAATTCAATTAAGTTGCGATTTAGAGAATATGTTAGATGTAAACTAAGAATAGATTATGAAAATCTAAATCGATGGATACAGCCACTATCTCTCTCACGAAAGTTAAAAGTTAATATTGATACTCTTGTACTGTCCCATTTTAACCAACTTATTTATATGCCCTGCCTAGAGGCAGTGGACGATTCGTGTCGGAGACTAATATACAGTGAACGGAATCCTAATCATATAACTAACTCCCTTTCTTATTTATTATGGCTAGTTAAATAATCATTTTCAATCGGTTTAAAATTCATATTATGTAAATGTTTTACGTTAAAATTCGCCGTCGTATTTTTAGAATATTTACTACGAAACGTTTAGAAAAATCTTCGAAATTAATAGAAAAAAGCGAGCTTATTTTAGAAAGAGGAAAAAAGTAAAATGTATTGAAGAAAAAATCAGTTAATGGAGGTACAAAGAAAATGTTTTTGAAACATCAAATTACCGTAAAAAATATATTGAATAATGGGTCCAAAGCACCTTTTTACCGAAGAAACACAAAAGAGCAACGAAGATATAAAGATATTTTGTACTACATTAGAAATGGTGATAAAACAAGTAAGTCAACCAAGAATTTCTCAATAATTTGTAATTTGATAGGCTGTAGACAGGAATTTGCCACTTTTTGATGGACGTCCCGAAAATAGGTCATTATTTATAAGCCAATTACAGAGAAAAAATAGAAATTTGTGACTTAATTGATGACGAAATTCTTACGAATTTACACAAAAATTTAAAGGGAAAATGCCCTAGAAGTAGTTAGGAGTTATGTTATATACCGAAAATGTTAAACGTTAAAGCGTAGAACGTAATGTAAGACGCATCAAAGAGAAAATTTTCAAATATGGAATATCTGTCAAAGGCGCCAATCTCTAAAATTCAAACACTAAAAGTATTAAGGAAGAACATCTCAAAGGAATTATGAAATTTTCATGTAAAGTAAGTAATCTAGTGGCGATAATTGACGCAATGGGCGAAAAATCGACATAAACATGTTTCTTTTCAAAACCGCTTGTAGAAAATAAATTCGAACAGATTGGAAATCAAAAAAGTGACAGAAAAAACAAATGAATAGCAGCCAAATAAACCTCAATGATTTTGAATAATGGCTTTCATCAATGCCTTCAATCGTCTCGAGTACATATACACCAAAATTTCAGCACTGAAATCACTCTCTTGGGTTACACAACAAGAACTACTACTGTGATGATTCTAGCCACAACATTATGGATTATACGGGATTAACAAGTGACACTAGTGATGTGAGATGGTCGAAAATGGTTAAAACAAAACGTGCTTCCGATGTCTCAACAAGAGTCACAAAAAAGTGAATTGCAAGGTGCAAATCCCAAATCTGGATGCTTTTATGGGACAGAGGAGTGTTTCTTAAAATTAAAATTAGAACACAAGATCGTCATTCTCAAAGAGTTCTATGGAGAATCCAACAAAATCAGTAGAATAGTGTTAGCATTCGTGTACAAATGCTAAATACTACAATCATTTAACGAGGCAGGAGGAAAGAAAATTGATAAAACTCGGAAATAGATTTGTAAATCTAAATTTGTTTTGTAAATAAAAATAAAATAAAATAATCTTTATTGTATAGCACAAGTAGTATCAATAACCACTCTAGAAAGTAACATTAAATAACTTCAATAATATAACATAAATTACTATATTAGGTGACAGTTACAAACATATTTATTAACATAATTTTTAAATTCAGGTAAACCTAACATTTGAAAATTACTTGGGAAAAAGTTCTAAACCGAAGCAGCCAAATACAGGAAGCAGTTCTATGCCTTAGTATTGATATTATGACGAATATCTCTATTAATTACCTTATAAATGATTTAACTCAGGTGAATGAATCATCTCTGGGGCCATATCGCATTTAAATATTTCACTGACAAATGACTAACCTTATAAGAATTGTTACAAACCAAACCCCTAAATTTTGCAGTATTTGATATTTATTAAAGTTTGTAAGAAAAGCATAAACAACATTGAGATAATTGGGTATTGAAAGAATCAGGCCCACATATTCACCTTTTTTTTTTAACTTTAGGTGGAAGAACAGAGCGATACTCATATAATAACTTGAGTAAAATAAGATTTCTGGCAAATATTATTAACATGCTTCTTAAATGTAAATTTTCTGTCCATAACTAACCCACGATTTTTAACTGCATTGGACCAATCTATCTATATAACCCATTTTATCCAGCAGATTAGAGTGGTCAGTGTCAGTATGTGAATAAAGCATTGTCTGCGTTGTATTTGGGTTTAATAGGAAAGAGTTTATCTCAGCTCATTGTAATATACTCATAAGATCTTCATAAACTAAATCTACTGTATCAGACAGACAAGGGAAGGTATCTCCTCACCATCCTGCAACAGCCTGTTGCCTACTGTGAGGATAGCAATCAAATCATGGATCTATAGCAATTTTATAATGTGGCTGTCAAAAGCTTAAGTCATATCACTCAAAACAGATGGACAAAACCACCCAATCAACTGACATTGTGATGTCAGTTGTTATTTAAGATGTAAAATAAGGTTTACAAGAGGGGGGAATATTAAATATTTTTTGTAAAAGGGTGTTTTTAATTGATAGCGAAAATGAAGGATTTTAATTTTTTGCCTCATTTTAGGACTAAAAAAGTTCATATAAAAGTCTCGCATTCGTTTTTTTATTTTTCATTCTAATAATATTATATTATGGTTTCAACTTCTGGTCTGAGCAGATATAAAAGTTATCGTTTTATATATATAAAAAAAAAAAAATTGTGCCCTTTCTCATTTACAAAAAGAAAACTAAGATGGGTATAGGCTATTAGTTTTGCCATAAATCAAATCACTTAGACGTTACATTCTTCCAAAATTGCCAATTTCAAAAAGGATAGAGGCGTTACATAAAAAAAAGTTTTTCAGTTTCGGCTATGCATTTTTGTTTCTTTTGGCAGAAGACGGGAGAAAAGTTATTTTAAGAAAAATAATTTGATTAGCGTTAGTATTTCCAATATTTTCTCTGATTCTATGAAATACAGGACCAACTTTTTTTTAAATACTGACCTACCAAAATAGATAGTATAAGGTAATAATAAATACTCACCAAAATTACTACTGAATTTTCCACTAGGAGGTTGATATAGCTTTCTGTCTTCGCCGCTCTTGTTTGTTCTTATATGTTTTGTGCTTGCTGTCCCATTACTAGAGTCAAAAGTAATAGGAATATGCCTTTTTTGAACAACTGCTGGCTTTTCGGTCGCCTGAAAAAGTTTATCCCAATAATTTAATTTAGTTGATTTATTATTCCATTGAAAATTCTTTAGAAGAAAATGCAATGATCTCTAAGAATTGATATCTGCACACATAAGAGTTAGCTGTACTGAAATATTTAATAAAGGGAAAAACTAAGGTTAATCTATTTCTAAAGAAGTGTTCTTGAAAAATTTCCCATCACTTGGAATCTTTTTTGTCAAGTAACTCTAACTTTCAAATTTAACTTGGGTAATAGCTTGCTTGCTTTATTGAATATAAAAAATAACATGTTGACTTTTTTTCACCTGTCAAAATTGACATTTCTCTAGACAAATCGCAGAAAAACAGTTTTATATACTAAAGTATGAAAAACATTTATTAAGAGTTGTTTAAATCCTAATTTTTTACTATAAAAAAAAGTACTTTAATTAATCTATTCCTATTTAAAATTCTTAAACTTCGCATCAAACTTAACATCCTTTTAAGAGTTTTTAATTCTTCTAGAAAAATAATATGAAAAAGTTATATATTGGAAACATTCAGCATACATATACAAAACCAAATAATACACATCAGTAGTTATTTAAGGAGAAAAGCGCCTCCTCCTCCTCATTATATCTATTCCTCCTCCTCCTCATTATGCATCTGCCCCTCCTCCTCATTGTGCATCTACTCCTCCTCTTCTTCCCTAATATTGGAAATTATTGAAACTACTTCATCAACACAGCCTCGCCGCAGAAGGTTATCCCCTCTGTTAAAATAGTAGCCTAGCAGAAACATTAAATATAAAGAATCACCACTTAAGCTCAGTGTATACATGGCATTTAGTACTGAAAATAACGAATTGACAACAACAATTCAAGAATTACATAGTGAATTTTGCAAATTACTATATAAAGTTAATGAGCATCAGAGATTTTCTTAAAACGTTTTCATATCTTAGTAAATAAATAATTTTCTTGCGATTTTTATAAACACTTGACAGGTAACACAAGTCATGTGTCTATTTCCGAATAAGTTATTTTTTATACTTAATGAAGCAAGAGTTAATACATATGCTAAATTCTGACAAAGTTGCGCCCACAAAGACTGCTTTTTATAAAAATTATTTTATAAACCCCGGTACATTTTCACGCAAACAGCGTTGTAGTATTTGATAAGGGATCAAGGCCAGATTGGATTCTTCCCTTGTTTCATAGGAACTGATTGTTTTATCTTTAAACTTTGGCAACTTTCAAAAACTTGGAAAACCATCTTAAATCTAGAGACAGTTCTGATATATAAAATTACAGGGCTATTTCTGGACTAAGTAGTATAGCAAAAGTTCTGATGTCAATTGTGAATATTTTATCATTTCGGGACATTATATTTCAAACGCAACAAGCGATTTACTACCTAGCGGTACGGATACTATGACGAAACCGTCATATTTCTATTATGGATTTAACGATTTATTTATTTCAGGTTTTTCAATGTAGAGTTTAAAAATCATTCGAGAATAAATTGTTAGCTTAACGTAAATCGTCTTATTTCATACTAATAATAATACTTTAATACATAACACTTCTCTATGAATTTTGTAACTTTTGTTATATCTTTAATACTGAAGCTATAAGCGTCATAATTTTCCGCAATATTTCCTCTAGTTCGACTTAATGTCGGAGATGACAAATTTTAATTACTACATATATATACAAACTTTGCCGTTCATTTACAACGGTGAGAAGTACCTAATATTTCAAATTTATGTCACTTTAACAACTGTCACAATTAAATATTAGCATGTGCCTATTTAAAAAAATATTTATTTTTTAAATTGTAACCAGGCTAAAAGAAGAACAACTCATCTAAGGGATGGGAAATGGTATAAGAAACATTGCTTAACAAATGCGCATCAGTAAAAACCTGGTTTTAATAGCAAAAAGAAATAAAAACCAGATTCCGGCCACATCAGAAATGAGTTAACGGCTAATTGATTGACAAACTCTTTACAGAGCTTAGTTCGCCAACAGCATTACAAAATACTTGCATTTTAGCTTGGAAGAGTACAAGCCACAAAACTAAACAGCTGATGTTGCAGTGCTTGCATCTTTCTAAGAAATAAAAGCTTTTGTCCAACACAGGCTACAGAGTTCATGACTAAACAAAGGCCATTTTTTAAACAATTTTTAAAGAAACAAAATATGGATAAAGATAGAAGTCATAATAATATTTCTACAACTGAACAGATTAATCTAAAACTGCACATTTTATGACTACATTATAAAAGGGTAAGTTAGATTATTAGACGTTGTTATTCATTACACTGTCGTAATATGGATGGCCCTAATAGACGTAACCAAAGTCTGTGCTTATAAACAGGACATGCACGTAATTAATAGTCTATGAGCTATTAGATTCTACCTGAATTTTATGATCACGAGAGTATCACTCGGATAGGACGGATCTAGAATTATGTAAAGCAATTTTAGATAATTTATTATTACATAATATTTTGGAGAAAAAATTTTCATAATAGTGTTAAATTTAAAATTTTAATCAATCTGAATACCCAACTATTTAAAAGAATCCAAAATATCTACATTTTCAAAATCCATTTTTGTAGAAAAATCTCTTCGAATATTAGATATTTCCATAACCATACATTTGCCTTAGAAACAAATTTGATAAAAGTTTTAATTCAAAATTTAGCTTATTTAATTTAACCGGCATAAAATACTTCCCCGAGGGACACCAACGGAATTTTAAAGTTTTTTTTATAAAGTATTTCATTTTAGTTTTTTGTTTTAAATTCCAAATAATTTTAAAACCATTTTTGAACAGTATTTTTAAAAACCATATTGATAAAATTGAAACACTAATTTTGTCTGTCAATAGTTTTAAAAGCCCATTTGAAATCTAAACAGTCACTATAATTTCGTCTATGTCCAGGAAACGTTGCAATTTTCAATAATGTATGGAAATGCACTTTCTAGAGAACATCCTTTTTGAAAAGCTGTTTGTATAACAACTATTTTTTTTCTTCAACAAAATTCAATACTTTTTCAATATCCCATAACAAAATGATTGTACATTAAGTCAGTATATGACATTAAACAATTGACATTTTTCAAAAAATTTTGGAATTTAAAAACAAATAAAACACTTTATATCCGTTTATCATTTTATTCAATTTGCTGTTAATTTGATAAAAAAAAAGCCACTATTCACTATACGAATATTGAGAGTCCGAATTTGGGGTTTTAATAATTGGATCAATGGCCGGTAAAATATAATATTCTTTCTCCTTCCCTATGACATGCTGGACACATTTCATCCATACACCAGTATCGTTCACTTCATCAATAATTACCCTTATAGTTCCTAGTACAAAAGCACTGTCAGTTGGAGATTGATTATATTTTCTCAATTTGTCCTTGACTGTAACCCAAATCATCCCGATCGGATTAAATATGCAATAATATGGCGAGAGACGTAAAATAGTATGACCATTTGCTTCCGTGTTTTTAATTTCCATACATTTAAGAATTTCTTGTTGTGTATACGTGAACGATAAGGTGCATTATCCATAACAATGACAGAATACATAGATAGATTTAGCAGCAATTGTTTAACCCAACATTTTTGGAAAAGAGGGGCGGCTATATTTTTGGCCAATAATAATAAAGCGTTAGGAACAAAACCCTTATTACTACCTGCGTGTAGAATGACTCGTTAGGTACACTATTTCCGTTTTTGATTGGCGGTATCCTTAATTTTACGTAAATATTTTTGCCGCCATGCTACGATACGAGATCATTCCATTATCACCATTCTTTTGTTCAATTTTTTGTACTTGAAGCCACAATCTAGTAAAATATTACTTTGGGTGTTCAGAGATTTATATTCATAATCTTGATAATCCAGTAACTTATTCTGAACCATTTTTAATGATGAGATTTTGTTTTCATTGTAAAATTGATATACATATCGGCGTATAACTTTTAAGCTTCTGATAAGCTTTTTTTCTCTTCTTAGAATGGTCAATGACATCTCCTGCTCTAATTACTGTGTAGGAGGTAGTACAAGCAAGTTTAGTGAGCTCACAAATCCTTTTCAAAATTTCGTTTTATGAGGCGGCACGCATTTCACTTTTTAAGCAGTTGTAAATATTTAAAATAAGCCTGGGTTTGAACATGTAAGTCTATTTAAAAAATCCGTATGCTCCCCGATGGAATCAGCTTCCACATTGTCCGTTTCCGTTTCATTATCAGAAACATCAAAAGGTGACCACAACGCCATCTTTTTTATCGTTAGGTACAGGGTTTCATAGTACAGAAATCTCGAAAACTCTAGGGGATACGAAAAAGTGTAAATAAACAAAGAATTGCAGTACTGTAAGCTCTATTCAGAACCAATTTTAAATTCAGAAAATTTGACAGATATGACAAACTTACTTTTTTTTTAATGGCAACCATATCTTATTATGGAACTATTATATAGAATTTTATTCCGAATTTATTGATATTTCACATGATAATGTTATACAGTGTCTGCCATCATGTTGACAACATATGGGAAACTTTTTTATTTTTGAATTCTCAGAAAATTTTGTTCTTGATGAAAGTTGGTGCTTGGAAAAAACTAATTTTGAAAATGTTAAGCTTGACTTTAAATATACAGGGAGTTTCAAAAATAGAAAAATGTTAGTTTCAAATATAATAAAAATATACGCATCACTGTCTGACAAATGGAAGTTTTTCTGTATAGACAGAGGTTATTGCAGAATTCTCTCAAAAATCCTAAAAAGGGATTTTCATTGTAAGTTCCGTAGTAACTATTGTTTATGGGGAAAAACTTAATTAACTTTTGTGCATTTACTTTTAGGTTCTTCAATTCTGAAATTTTTAAAATTCGTATCTACATTTTCGTATTTTTGAAACACCCATTCAACGTCAAGTTTGACATTGTCAAAAATGGTTTTCTTTCCAACTTTAGAATTCAAAAATAAAAAAGTTTCCCATATGTTGCCAGCATTAAGGATACTGTATAACAATATTCATTAATAAAATCGTATAATTAGGGACTATATCTAGTTCCTAATGATATTTTATCATGAAGAGAAGGCAAAAAATACGGTTACCTTAACAAATACTACAATAGCATTAATAACTTTGGCTAGCTATGGTATTAACGCCAAAGTTCATTTTAACATTTTTCACAACACACTTAAATCATCGCTTGTGATAAAAAATTGTTTAATGTCAAAAAAAATCAACAATGAAAAACTCCTAAAAAACAACTTTATTTAAAGAAGGTTTTTAAAACTTAATATGCGTATTTTGCGAATTTAAAATTCGCTTTTACTAGAGCTTACAAAAACAGCAATTTTTTCCCATTTAATTTTTTTTATATCTTCTATAGTTTCCGAGATCCCTGTAATAAACGATTAAAAAACCCACCCCGTATAGGTAACAACCATAACAGTAACAACAACAAAATTTAGAAAATAACGACACCCGGGGACACTCTTAAGACACTTGTTAAATGAGAATAAACTAATAAATACCCATCATGCTATAGCCCTGGCTCCATAAAAATCAAAGGAAACACAGGTGCCCACAGCTGACCAGATGTTTTTAAAACCACATACAATAAACGTTTTAAATCTCCATCGGATTTGGCCGACCCTACGCAATATGTTATAATTTGTGTCGACAAAGTATTATTTGTCCGACTAGAAGAAACGAAATATCATATATTCATATTTTACAAGGCCTAATCTTATAACTTTTAGATCATTTTTATTTGGGATTTGTTAGAAAATTTAGCAGACCGCGTATGCCTTTTATGTAAAATAATGCAATAATCTGACAAAATTTTGTTGAATCTTCTAGTTCAAGCAAGCGATTTTTTTTCAAAGCCTTGTTCTTCATTCTAAATATTTTTTACAGGGTCCTCCGTCCTACCTTGTAAAAGCCATTTATTTTTCACAAATATATTTTTTTTAACAAACTGCTCAGATTACATAGAGTAGATTAGAGTAAATTGAACTTGTTTAAGTGTTTTTTTATCAATTAATTTCAGTCAGGTTTCTCAGTTTCAGGGCTCTGTAAACTATGTGCTAATTAAACTGAATGATGCCCAACTGAAAAATGTAAATATTCTTTATTCACATCCAACCATTACCAACCCACGAAGAAGTGTCGTTCCCGCGTGTCTCTTGTTTTGTGGAAAATTTTTTATCCCATAATAGCACCTGTGACAACCAAATGGATTTTTTTTGAAATGTGTAAAAATCAAAAGTGCGTCCCAAATTTGAAGCTTAAATATTAAACTTAAAGATAAAATATCTTTCGTTGATAGTTTTAGCCATGGGAGGTAAAAGTACCTAGTAATTATGGCAAACATGTCTTCTTTTAGAAAGCAATCTATATTTCCTCTTAGTTATGTTTTAAAATAAATATCTCAAAGATGTTACATTTAAAAACCACTGTTTCCTAAACAAGGAGAAAATGTTTCCAAACTTGCAGCCAACGGATTCCATTCTAATCTTAAAGACAGGAAATTAATAAACCCCCTTTACATTTATTTTTTCTCAATTTTTTTAATTAATAATTATGAAGAAAAAAATGAGCATTAAGTCTGCAACGGAAGTGTGGTAAATCCAACATTTTTATCGTGAATGGTTTAACAAATAAATGCAGTGAAAATCAAGAGCTGAACTATGTATTTTATGTTATTATTATACTTACCACAATCTTTTTGTGTTCATTCTTAAATGAAAGCTGAATGTTGCATTTATACAATGGCGTTTGGTAAAATAAATCTTTAATGATAGTATTAATATTATCCAAAACAGCTGGAGCTAATTTTACTTTCTGTAGGTTTTCATCACTTAAATCTTTCTTTGTATTGATGGTATTTTCTAATCCACGTTTGCATCCTTGAACACCTCTAGAGAAATATGCAAGCCTTAAGCGAAAATCCTTCAATCGTTCTGGGTCGTTTGTTAGAAATTCGGGACATTTCCTGGCTAACTTATGAAATGCGTACAATAAACATTCTACACTGGTAAAATCTAAATTTGGTACTTTATTTACATCTACGTCTTCTGGAGGTAGTGGCATGAATTCCTACAAAAAAGCTCAGTTATAAAATACAAATACAAAAAATTAAATCAGGTAGCAAAGTTGGCTCATTAATAAATGTCTCATATGTTTTTTTGCTTCTTTCTAGAACTATATTTTTTATGTTTAAACTTGTAATTATGAATAAACTTACAAATACTTTGCCCACCATATTTTGATTTATATAGACACTCTACAATAGGCAGGTCACCACTGGGGTACCGAAAACCTTAAGAGTTAAGAGTGTAGATTGGATTACAAAAATGACTTATAGTTCAGTTTATTAATAATTTGGAAACTACTTCAGTAAACTATACGACCTTGGAACACTTTGGAAATCTGTATTATTTATTAGTAAGCGAATCTTTAAAACCATCAGTATGAAAAAATTACATTTTTAGAACCAAGGGGACAAAACAATTAATAAGATTTACTAAGAAGAAATCTAAAATAAAATAGAAAAATGTAAATTTAAATTCTTGAATATAATTTTAAAACTACTAAAATACTGGGTGACCATGAAACATTGTAATTGTTTAATGGCCAAGCACTACCAATATCAAATTTTATTTATAATATAATAGAGATTTATAAAACTATCCAAATCTAAAACTCCAAACAATTTTTAATATCTTTCATGCGTAGTACCTACCTTATACCCAAAACAAATACTTTTCGAGATATTTCAGTTTAAGCTGTGCGATTAAATTTTTATAATTTAAACTGATAAAACGACAAATTAATATTACATTTCCGACCTAAGGTGGTTTTGAAATAAAACGAAAAAGTAATGGCCGTCATTTTTATATGTAGGTTGTTTGCTTTTAGTTGGACAGTAACTATACATTGTTGTAGATTTCAAGTTTTATCTTTGATCTTTTGATAAAATTATATTGAAAATGTATTTTTTTTTATTTGTGAAGAACAAACTGATATGATAATGGTATATCTAAAAAATAATCATAGGGAGCCAAATCAGAGGGACGTAATTTCTCGAAATTATTTATTTATTTATTTATTAACGAGTCACATAATTATCATAAACAATAAAAGATAACTGAAGATGAGAACAACAATAAATAAAATAGACTAAAAATAAGATAACTTATATAATTTATAAATATCATTAACAATTAGGAAATTTATATAAAAATTTTGATATATAAATAAATATTGATATTCAATAGCATCTGCAGAATGGCAATAGAATTAAATTAATACAGCCACATAAAACTGTGGTAATAGGCAAAAAAAATCTAGTTTGTCAGACAACTGGTGAGCTGATTTAGTGATTTAGTTTTTCGAGATACGAAACACTCTAATTCAATATTCAAGATGGAATAAAATGATTCACCTTGTGCTTCTTAACTGCTAAGCTAACTGAGGTAAGAAGAACAAGACAGTCCACTATTTTAAATAAAAGGCAGAAATCTTTGTTATTTTCTAAACCATAAGGTAAAATTTATCGTAAAGATGGTTATAGTTATGAATATAGTTGTGAGGAATGCGGAGAGGTGTCTTAAAAATCTCCGTTGAACTTGCTCAATCTTACATATATAACAAGCATATTTTTATCAAAATTTTTATATTTAGCCGTTTTTTCAGATGAATCCCAGTAAAGCATTACTTATATGTATGAGGTTTAGGGTTGCCAAATTCACTAAAATCCGGGATAGTCGATAGAGAAAAATAACTGCGCATGCACCATTTTAGCAAAATTTACGTTCTATTAAGTAAACAAAAAAACAACTTATATTCGTGTTAATTTCTTGTATTACCCAATTCGAATTAACAACATTCTTAGCTAGACATATTTAAATTTGACTTAATCCATAAAGCAACTCTTTTTTTTGGTATTTAAAACCATACTAAAATTGAAAAAACAAACACTTATTTTTAGCAAAAAGTTAATGCCCTTAATCACTGTAACTTCTTCAACGCTTTAACTCAGAGAAATGCTTCTAACGCTGCTGCTGTTCTTGTCGATTCCTACCATTTATATTTTCCTCTGAACCGTTTTTTTCCATCTACCCATTCACGATGATACTCCATTGGCATGAATGAACGACCGCAACGTGCGCGGCCTGGGATTTTCTGTGGTGCAGAAGAGATCAAAAAAGACTTCTCTGGTCTACTTGCATGACGTTAACAAATAACGTTCTGAAGACATTATTTATCTTTTTTATAATGTTTTATAATTCAACAGTCTTTTATTCCGAAATCGTAGTTGAACAAAACATAATAACAGTTCTGCACAAGTACCTTAGAAATTGCAAGGTAAATATAAGAATGTAATGGATATTTGTTTCATATCCACCTTTGATCAGAAATATAATAATCACAGTTTATCAGTTAAACTTATAAAAATATAATGGCAAACTTTATTAATTATTATAAATATAGAAATGACAACAAATATTTGGTATTGATATAAATATTGTTTAAATATGTTTGGGGATTTTGATTTTGATTAGTTTGATAGGTCATCCCATAAAAATAAAACATGAATATATTTATTGTTTGACAGTGAATTTTCGGTACTCTTCGGAGTAAACCTGAGGTATGCTCATTGTCACATTGAATAAAATTAATTTAAATTATAAATTACTTATATTCAATTATAATAAGGTATTAAATTACTTAAAAACTACACCTCGTATAGAAAATGTTTAAAATACTTTTAACGCATATTTTTAATGTTTCTAAATCGGCTATCACAAACATTTTGATTTCACAACTTTAATGTTTTGCTTACTTGAGTTTATGTAACTTTTAGGCATCTTGTATATAATACGTAACATTTTTTGCAGAGAAACTTTTTTTTTAATAAACAAAACTTTTTATGTAAAGCAATTTTTATCGCTAAAACCAAGAATAAGAGTTTCCGTTTGACGACTAAAATCGAACATACCCCATATAATGTGGATCCAGGTAAATAAACAAAAACTTACTTTGAGTTTCTCAAATATTTTCTCAAGTATTTCAGTTATATTTTCAATGTTGCCGCAATGGGCGCTTAGCAATGCCAGTTGCCTCAGTATCCTCAATTGCAACTGTTCTCCATCTTTAAGAGTGCCAATAACTTGCCACTGAGGTAATACTTCTGTACAATAGTAAATAACGAATTTTGATGACTCTATATTTGCCTAAAATAAATTAAAGTTATGACCACAGATATATTGCCTCCATCCTTCTGTTTATGCCTACAAATTTAAGACATAGAATAAATAATATCAAAAACTCTAAAATTAAAATAAGTAGATTACATATTCATTGCAATCAAGTGTCGGTCACACAAAATTCTCTACGCCCCTATTTTGTTTATTTAGTTTTATATTAAATGACATAATTAAATGACACACTAATTTAAAGGTATTTCCGCGTCCTCTAAAAATATCTAAAGAGTAGGCTAAAATATTTTATGGAAGAAAATAAATAAAATAAAAAAAATTCAACATGTCTTGAGAATATTTAAGCCATTTTTAAATAAACGATTATAGAATATGGTTTTTATTCAATTCCCGTTTCTGCACCTTCATTAAGATGCACGATATACATTATCTGTATAACAATTTAGAGTAACGATTTTAGTTTTACTGCATTGTGCAGCGTCTTTCATAATAAATATATGTTGGGTCTGCTACACATTTCTGAGACATCCTGTATACAAAAATAATAATTTTCTATAAACTGTGTAATAAATCCTACAACTTTTAACAATTTTTTTCTATGTTTTAAAATTAAAACAATATTAGGAGTAGCAAATTATAACAAAAAACCCCTATGTAGTCCTTAATATTTCTTTAGCATTTTCTAGTTTTTAGCTATGTATAATGTAAAGTTATGATTGGGCAAGTCCCTTAAAAATTAAATAAATAAATAATTATACCAATTAACATCAATTGTGGTATGCTGTAAAATGTATCCAGTGATATTTAAATTACTTTTTCTGATGAGTCTCCCATTTTAACATTTTGCATATCCAAAAATAATAAATATTACTTCACTAATAGAGAAAAATGGCCTTTAAATTGGCACAAGGTGTATAAATTTTTGCTTTTACCCTAAAATTAAATATTTACTTACAGTTCCTATTGATAACACGAAGACAAGACACTCACTCAATGCTTAAAATATGAATTCCTTTCTAGCCACTTTAAAATTTTAAAGTAAAAATAATACAGATTTATTTAACTACATAACTTATTTCCTTACATTAAAAAGGGGCAGGATACATTCAGTGCACAAAATCAGTCGGTCAGTGATGTTTGTTCCTTCTTCAAGTGGATCAAATTTTTCATTTATTTCAATTTTATCTGCCACCAAGGTAATTAATTCTTGTTGTCCTTGAATCGTTTTTGAAAATTTGGACTTCATAAGATAGGGCATAACAATCATAAATTCTTCAGAAGTACAATCCTAAAAAAATATAAATCTAATAGCAGAGTATAGATACTGACATGGGCGAGTATAAAATTCCGGTGGAGGCAGAGATATATATCTTACGACTAAGAAACCTAGAAAAATGTCTTTTTACCCCGTTACTGTGGTTCTATGTAAATCAATTAGTCTGAAAAGATCTGACCAAAATTTTCAAGTATTTAATGATATGATATAATGACGCCATTTTAAATCTTGGTCTGTAAATTTTCGCGATAACTTTCTCGTTCTACGTTCCCATGGAGGTTTTTAGTTTTCTGCTTCATTCGTAGTGGGGTGTTGCTTACTAAGGATATCAGACGCTATTCTAGCTACACAATATACTTTATAGCATAGACTCTCCATACTATCTGAGTTATTAAGTTCTTCAGCAATCTCTTTGAAATGGTGTTTTTACCTTCAACATTTATTTTAAGTCTGTGTATCTTAGGCCGCACCGTATTGAGACCTTCGCTCAGCATCTGTTAGACAGCTAGCAGCTCGTCGATGGATATTAATCTAAGTATTTTGATGTTTGTAATTTGTGCTGCTAGATACCGGGAAGTAATGTTTGGTATGGATAGGCCTCGTTCCATACCTCCAATTGCCGAGCTCTGTACCTGGTATTTTCTGTCTTCCCATCAGTGACTTGGTAATAAGCATTTATGAGCAGGTTCTTTTCTCTTGTCCAAAGCTGTCTTACACTTCTGCGAGGAGCTGGGAGTATGTTAAAGTCTTGCATCTCGCTGGTCCAGCTGTGGATCCATTCCGCAAGGAGATGCCACTCGCTTCACGGTCCAGTCCTAGAAACTGTGACGGTCTTAAAATAGTAACAATAAGTCTGATGGGCGCCCTAGTTTGTGTATTTTGGGCAAACTGTAGAGTTTAGGACATCATTTTTTCGTATTTCGGGATTTATTGGTAAACTTTTCTTTTTCCTCCCTTTCAAATAACTTCCCATCCATGTCAAAAAGTTAGCTTCTAACTAGGGATGGAGGATATTAGATTTTAGCTATCGATAGGCGATAACACATCACCTAACTATATATTTTAGTTATTGATATGTAGACAGTTATCGACCTATGGATAGGTCAGTCCTCACTTTCATATAGTGCATATATTGGGTGTAAATATGTAGTTCGTTTATCCATAAGTATCGATGTTCTTGGCTACCTATAAATATTATCAGTTACCTATCAATACCATCAGATATCCATCGGTATTACCCCTAACGCCCAAAGATTTCAGCTTCTCAAGAAGCAGATCATGATCTACAGTGTTTAGAGAAGTCAGTGTAAATGGAATCAACCTAAACTGACTCTACAAAGCCCCAAGCACGTGCTGCGTATAAACAACGAACATAAATAAGAAAAGAAGAATTACCCCGCTTAACGAGTAAAATCTCAATCTCCTTTCGTCCCACCTTACGGCTAGCTGGTTTTCACAAGGTGTACTTTGGCCGGAGAAAAATTATTGTGGCAATGCGAGAAATCCCACACTTATAGAGAGATAACTTCTAAAAAGTGCTTTCTGCAACATTCTTTTGATGTATACATTGAGTTCTATAACTCAAGTCGGTTAGAAGAAAATGCACTGTCTTTTGCTCACAAAACTCCTTTTAGAGGCCTAACAATACCTAATAAGGTCATTGGGTTCAGTATATAATAAAATTAGAAAATATTTTTCTTGAAAATTTCAACGTAATAGCTGGTCAGGTGTTGCTACAAAACTTAAAGATCAATTTAAAAAACTTCTTTTATTTCATCCATGTTCAGATAATCCCTTCAATTATTTGCTATCCCTGTATACCAGAGTCTACTAATTTGCCAATTGCATTATTAAAAGTATCAAAATGAACAAACAAATACCAAAAATCACTATTTTACAAAATTTGTAAATACAAATCCATCTAAACTCCATTTTGTTTTAAATGTACTTGTTGAAAAAGTATAGGCAATGTTTGCTCACAATTGTTTTCCATTTTAATTTTGGCAGTTTTTTTATAGGTTAAAAAATAAATATCTAACCAAATTGTATTTAATTTTTGCTCATCACCATCGTTCATTGAAAATTTTGGTTAAAATTTTAAAAAGTATAGGCTAAATTTTATATGATTTACGTCAGGAAAGAATTACCTTTCACACTTATCCACTTTGTTAAATATAAAACCTGATCAGAAGAGCTTATTTACCCCTCGAGGCTTTATTTGAAACAAAATCATCTACACATTTCCCAAAAATTTCACAGTACCTGCCGAAGTAATATCACAAGTATATGCATTTTTTCTTTACCTTGACAAGCATGTACATGACTTTCACATGTGAACTATTTCAAGCGAGTGGAAATATCGTCGGCCCAATATTTTAAATAGAACCCCCCTGTACCTGTAGTTTTCGAAACCCCTGGACCTAGTTTTTAAAACTTCTTAACAGCAAAATTGATTTGAAAATTTAAAAAACTGTAAATGATAATCAAAATGACAACTTGCCATATTTATATTACATACATTATGTGTAATGTAATGCACCACAACCAATAAACATTATATATTCGGAGGTAATATCCCCAGTGCATCTAATTTTTCCGGAAAAATTGGAAAAATGTGTGAGCAATTTTGTTAACAGATAGCATGAGCATTAGTGGTTTTAAAAATCGCAGTCAAGACGAGGATTTTTTTCACTTGCGCGAATGCGAATTTTTTAGAAATAGTTATTCCAATTTTACCTTAGAAAACTTAGATACTCAAGGGATATTTGGTTATTTCCTGAGTTCAATAAATAATATTCATTATAACAATATTTATATTTAAAACAATACTAAGAACATTTTTCTTTTTAAACTAAAAAATACAATATAATTATTCATACTCATTTTAACTTACTTTGTCAAACTTAATATTTTCCCGATTTTTTTTCCATGTGAATATTAAATATTACGTAAGAATTCGCGTCATTTATTGGTCAAAATTAATAAGAAATAAAAATTTCCAGTATGAGTGGGGCTGAACAAACCTAAATTAATAATTTAAAAATATAATGATATAAAATGATACAGAATGATCTCAATAAACTAGATAATTGGTGTGAACGTAATTACTTGAAGCTCAATGTTAATAAACGCAAAATCATAAGATTCTACAAAATACAAACGCCTGTGATATTTTCTTATACTATCTGTGATAATGCTCTGCAATCTGCAATAACGTTTAACGACCTAGGTGTAATTTTTGATCATGAGCTGAGTTTTAATCAACATTGATAGGATAGTTGCTAGACGCTTTAGAATGTTAGGCTTTTTAAAAAGAAATTGTAGATACATACAGGATATCAAAGCTCTAAAAACACTGTATAATTCATTGGTTAGAAGTATATTGGAATATGCATCTATTGTTGGGTCACCGATTTATCAAACCCACATAAATTATTTAGAAAGGGTACAGTCCACATTTGTGAAGTTTATTCTGTTCAAGCAAAGACAGGAGATTCGCCTATTATTAATTGGATGCCCTAGCCTAGAAACTCGCCGTAAAAACAGCTTTTTATTTTTCCTCCATAAGCTAATTAATGGGCACATTTACTGTAAAGAACTCTTAAAACCAATACATTTTCGGGTACCTAACAGAAATACTCGCCAAAGACTTTCATTCACTTCATCAATACACAGGATTAATTAAGGACAAAAGGCTGATGTCAACAGAATGTTTAATATATATAATGAAAATGTTACAGTAATTGAAATTTTTAATATATCGATAAATCAAATAACACATATTGTATTTTAAATTGTTTAGTTTGTGTGCTATTTGGAAATTTTATTCTGTAATGTACAGTTGATAAAAAAATATTTATTTTCCATATAATTTTATTTAGGTACTATTATTTAAAATTTTATCACAGTTTGTATTAAAAAATAAAATATAACAATTTAGTTTTATCAGGGTATAAAATAAAACAAACCTAAATTCCCTCTTATACTATATTTTTATGTATTATACGTTGCACAATAGTAATAGAGCCTTGAAACATAACATCAAGTTCTGAAAAACACCCTAACGTCTGATTTTCTATGACGCCCCAATGAAAAACTAAAACTAAATAAGATTTTTAGATATTTTGTTTTTTTATGGTTACATTTTTAAATAAGTTAACTTTTGTCTATTTAAGTTCTTTGTATATAATAACAAATACATATACAAACAGTTAAACACTAAACATTTTGTTTATCTTAATTGTATATATATCCTGGGATAATATGTATTAACCTTAATTTTAAAAGAAAGGATAACTTGCAGTATGATACGGAAATAATAGCTTGATTAATATATAAACTAAGCATTTTGTTCAAACTTCTTAATTTTTAACAATGTACATTTAATTAAAGTTGCAAAACACTTTTTCGACCTTATTTGAAACCATCATAAAATCCAAGTTAATAATAACCGAGTTTGATAAATAAAAACGGTAGGATTCGAAAAAAATGATACGAGTCATTTGAATCTTTTCCAGGATTCGAATTTGTGATCCGTCCGTGCTAGACAGGTGAATTGTATATACCTATATATTTGTGTAAAAAAGCTACTCTACCATATTTTACCTAGTTTATTAAATTAAAATTGTCAATTGTTTTTCATTTATTTTATTTGTAAGCAAACCTACGCTCATCTCGACAAGACATCGCTTTTATTGAGATACATGTCATCAAATCATCTCCCGAAACTGGTCACCCAGAATTTATGGGGGCATATATATATATATATATATATATATATATATATATATATATATATATATATATATATATATATATATATATATATATATATATATATATATATATATATATATAATATAATAAATAAATTTCAAATTCATAAATCGTGGACCGACCATCGAAGAATAAAAAGGTTGGAGTGACCCGGTAATAAATTGGATTTCTGCTTATGGACATTTTACATTGAATCATCGAGTTTGAATTAGGTGGATATGATTTTTTATTTATATTCAAATTCAAATTCTAAAAAACTAAAACTAACAACTAAAGATGTAAGAAACTATTTTTGTTTGAATTGCTTCGGCGTTTTTCATCCATCCTGTTTGGAGAGAGTTGGGAAATTTACATTTTTAACTGGTTATAGAATTCTTTGTTCCGAGGCGTGCCAGCTTGCATCAGAAAGAGCCGAGTATGAACTGGAAACCAACATCTAAGGACTTTAAGATCGATGTTATTGTTGCAGAAAAGGAGTATGAAATTCGTCTGGATGCATTTAGGCTTGAAACCGAGAAACTAAGGAAAAGTGTAGCAGATCTTAGCAAAAGAAACCAGGTTCTAGACCTACAGTTGAACGACTCGCAGGCTTCATTGGATAAATACAAGTCAGACTTGGAAAAAAACTTGATTTTCTTAAAAAATATGAAAACCACCGTAGAGACACTTGAGGAAGAAAATATGAACTACAGCATGGAGATTAAATCTTTAAAACAAAAAATGATTGGCCCCTCTTTTTCCAGTAAGCTTGTTGAAGGGGAGAACACTGACGTCACTGCCATACTGGCTAAAGAGGATTTAGTAGAAGTTGATACTCTTCAGGCTAACCCTAAATCATCTGAAGAGAATACTACTGCAAGGTCTGATACTGAAGCACTGGTGCATGAAGTCATTGTCGATGCACAGAACCACGCAGGTAGACCAAAAATTTTAATTTTGGGAGATGATCTTGGTCGTGGTCTTGGCCATTTATTAAGAAAACTGCTTGGTGCTGACCAAATTACAAATTTTTTTAAACCTGGAGCACTAACGAAAAATGTGATGGAAGACGTAGATAAGATGGCCAAGGGGCAGTTTCCTTCATTTAAAATGATACTTTCAAAACTTAGACATTGTTGTTCGCGCACAAATATAATTGTTATATCAGTTCCTTGCACACGGGATCACGATAGGCATAATGATGATTTGATTGTAAAATTTAATGAAAAACTTTATTTGTTTGTTGACAGACTTTCTAGGTTGACTGAGGGTAGACTGTTATTTATTGATTCTAACTCAATGGGAGGTTTTCGACGCAAGCGGAGGCATATTTGTGAAAGGATTCTAGATTCTCTGACAAATAATGCAAGTACTGTAAGCAATTTGATTTTTGTAAGTAGGTGTAAAGAGTTCAATGAAATCGAAGTGTTGGCAGCTGATGATGCGAATGATGGGGGGAGGCCAAATGATCTGCATAGTAGCACTGGTGGTCATAGTGACGATAGTACTGATCAAGAGAATAGAGACGAAAATGTTTTTTATAGATTCCCCTCCTCGGGCAGAATCGTTAACCAATTGTAACTCAATTAATGCTAAACACAAGAATGACAATAATTGTGATCTGTCTATTTTACTGTTAAACATCCAATCCCTAAGAAATAAATGTGATGATTTGTATATCTTTTTGGAAAGTATGAACTTTCCTGATATTGTTCTAGTTACTGAACATTGGCTAAAACCGGATGAGTGTTTTTCTGTGCCAGAGTATATGCCTGTTTCCCTATTTTGTAGAGAAAATTCACTGCATGGTGGAACCTTAATTTTAATTAAAAAAAATTATCTTGATAAGTATTATTTTGTGTCTGTTGATAAGTACAATTACTTGCTAGAGGAGGGTACCTTTGAGTTCTGTTTGAGTTACTGTAAAAAGAATAATTTGTATGTTCTTTGTGCATATCGTTCGCCGTCTTCACAAGTTGGACAATTTTTGCAAAGGCTTGACATCATCCTCTCTGAAATATCCCCATGTGCCAAACTGCTTTTGGCAGGAGACATAAATATTAATTTTCTCGACAAAAATTCAGTCAATTCAGTTATGCTAGCAAATTCTCTTATTTCCTACGGGTTAAACATGCATGTCGACACACCAACTCGCATAACCCGAACTTCCGCCACTTTAATTGACTATATGTGCTCTAATTATGATCATGTGATATGCTCAGTAGTAAATGCGGGGCTTTCTGACCATGAGGCGGTGTGTTGTACCTTGATTGATTTTAATGTTAAACTTAAAAGAGAACGTCGGCGTGGTAGGATTTTTAACCGAATTAGTTTTGACCAGTTTCATGTGATTTGTCTTGGCGTAAATTGGACAGGTATTGATTATTCTCCTGAACCAATTGCCACGTTTTATTCTGTCTTAATGGACCTCTTTAACCGCGCGTTTCCATTGAGATGGATCAAACCGAGGGTCACTAAATTAAAACCCTGGCTTACTAAGGGATTAAAAATATCTGCAGCAAATCTTCGAAGCCTCAATGATATAAAGAAATATTGTGATAACCTAAGCTTTATATCTTATTGTAATAAATATCGTAGTACCTATAGAAACATTTTAAAGACCGCAAAAAGATTATATTATAATAACAGGCTTTCAAATGCTAAAAATAAACAAAAAGAAAGTTGGTCCACCATTCAAGATATACGAAGTAAAACCAGAAAGAGCGGTAACAATGTGGGCATAGATCCTGATAAATTAAATAAATATTACTGCTCCATTGCTGGAAATTTGACTCGTGGAATAACATCCCCTGTTAATCCTCTCTCCTATCTTGAAATCGTCTCTGTTCCTGGCTCTTTCTACTTCTTTCCTACCACGATAAATGAAGTTAAGGGTGCACTTCGCGAAATAAGAAAAAGAAAATCTTCTGGAGAGGATGGAATATCTGCAGAGGTACTGCTGCGGCTGCCTGATTGTGCACTAGAGGCCCTGGCTGAGGCCGTTAATTTTTCATGGAGTACGGGGGTATTTCCCGATTGCTTGAAGGCGGCAGTAGTGATCCCCCTGCACAAGGGAGGGGATTTGGAGGACCCCTCAAATTTTCGCCCAATTTCCCTTTTATCTACAGTGTCCAAATTATTCGAAAAAATTGTAAAGAAAAAAATTTGGACTTGAAGCAAAATGACATAATCACAGCTGACCAGTTTGGTTTTCAGCAATTTAAGGGAACACATGATGCCATTTTTTCTTTTCTGGAGAGGGTTTACTCCCACATGAACCAAGGTGACGCGGTTGCGGCGATGTTCTGTGACATATCGAAGGCATTTGACTGCGTCGATCATGGATTACTGTCGAAGCTTCAACTATACGGGTTTAGAGGATCCTCTCTCTCTTGGTTTGGGTCATATCTTGAGGGTCGCAGTCAGTCTGTGATGAGTTCAGGCAGGGACTCAGGAATCCTGGGTGTCCAATGTGGTGTTCCACAGGGATCTGTATTGGGACCCCTTTTATTCTTACTCTACATAAATGATCTGGTTCAAATTAAAATATCTGGAAGCTTTACCCTTTTTGCTGACGATACGTCGGTTGTGTGGCACCACAGGAGTATCGATCGGTTAAAGGAAAATATCACAATGACCTTAAACTCATTCATGATTGGTGCAGCTCAAATCGACTTTCATTTCATATGAGTAAAACTAATGTAATTGGTTTTAAATGTGATATGCAGGGTTTGGAGTTGGGCGGTAGTCCTCTCCATGAGCAGCCAAGTACCAAGTTCTTGGGAGTCTTAATTGACAACGGACTTCGCTTCGTGGACCACATATTGGGATTAGGCAAGAGACTCTCATCAGGTTGTTTTGCAATTAAGGTTGCAGCTAGAGAGCTCGGTCCAGAAATGGCCCGGACAGTCTATTTTTCACTGTTCGAATCTCATCTCAGGTATGGCATTCCATTTTGGGGTGTTTCCAGTCAGCAATACTTGAACATTTTGTTTGTCTTGCAGAAGAAGGCAGTCCGAGCCATTCTGGGTATTACACCAAGAGAATCCTGTAAACCACACTTTCTGTCTCAGAACATTCTCACTCTTACATCATTATTTATACTAGAAACTACATCCCTTGTTTTTAAAAATCGAAATAGTATTAGAGATCCAGTTCCTCAGCGTGAAACCCGATAGGCCATGGATTTGCCTATACCTGCCACTACTTTAATTAAAAAATCATTGATTTATGAGGGTCACAAAATGTATAATCATTTGCCAACATTTCTAAGAAATTCTGCCTCACTTACAGGCTTTAAAAAATGCCTTAAAAAGCTTCTATGTAGCAAGGCTTATTATAACATTGACGAGTTCTATGCTGATACGTTGTGAAATCTTCCTTAATCAATAGACTTATGATCTCATTCTTTAAATTTTGTAGTTTGTTTTTTCTTTATATTTATGAATGTACATTGTTATTTTTATATTTACTATATTTTTTTATGATTTTTGATTACTTATGCTTGTTTTGATGCTTTAGTGCTTCATAGTTTTATAATTTTACTCACATTTATTATCTTTGTTATGTTTGTTTCAGTTACTTTTCACTTGTATATGTTTAATTTTACGTAGTTATAATTTTAACATGCTTTGTCAATAGAATTCTATATTCTTCGACAATAAAGTACTTTTTGAATTTGAAAAATATATAGATATATATACATATATATACATACATACATATATATATATATATATATATATATATATATATATATAGATATATATACATATATATACATACATATATATTTATATATATATATATATATATATATATATATATATATATATATATATATATAACATAAACCCTAGGGAAATATTTTTTGCATAATATAAAGACCCAAAACACTGCCCTGGGGAACTCGTCGCTCATTCTCCAGAAAACATATTAATCTTTAATTTTTGGTTTTTTTTCCAAATAATTACTTAACCATAAAAGTGCCGTCCCACTTTCCCATGCTATACAACTTTCTGATTAACCTACCTCCGTCTACAGTTTAAAAAATCTCTTTGTAGGTCCAAAAATACAACTAGCCGATTCACAATGGTGTCCTGATCTAAATCCCGACTACACGCTGCTAATGATGTTATTTAATTTTTTTTAAAAGGACTAAGCATATTAACTGGCATTAATTCAGATGCTTTATTGGTATTTAGGACTTTTGGTATAGGCAAGACGATTGAAACCTTCACATCATTAGGAACTGTCCCAGTCATGAACGAGCTATTTATTAAATTAAGCAGGGCACAGATATATTACTGTAGCAGTTCTTTGTTAATAACATATTGGTAGACACAGTGAGAAATTTAAAGTCCTCAATAATCTCAAGTTTAATTTGGCTATTTTGCATTTAAAAAGTAGAAAACTGGTGGAAATTATACCATAATTTTACCCCAATTTTTAGAAAATCATATAATTTTGTTAGGATTTAACCTTTTCTGAATATAAACCTTAAAATATGATCGCGTGTTAGAAATGCACTTCCTTATGTGTATTAAAAGAGGCTAAAGACAAAAATTAGTTATTTAGGTGTGCCTGCGATATCTGCAGACAAATTATATGTGCAACCGCCGCACTTGGCAATCAAATGCAGCTTATTACAGAGAAATTGGGAACCCACATTAAACGTTGCTAACAAAAATATTGGAGAACGCATTGCCAAACTTTCATGGATTTACTTGTCAAACCTTGATATAAGAACTACACCTGAAGATATCAGCGTGCTGGATCCAAAACATGTACAACTTTATGTATGTGAAAAACTGCCTTCAAAGTTCAAAAATCAACATTTCATTGATTTTCAAGTTGGGTGTTCTGGAGGAAACTAAGGAACAATACATGTCGACAGATGGATATTACGTGGACCAATATAAGCCAAAGTCAAAAACTGCTTTGGACTCTCAGAATCCACGTGTAGTAAACAAAAATTTTCCTTAGTGGTATTATCACAACAACAGCAAAAAGAACCTGAACCATTTTTAACAGCACAAATAGTGTAAAATCTTAGTATAGTGCATATAAATCCAAGATCGATAATAAGTAATAAGTTCTTGGATACTTGCCTGGAAGATTTTAGAGAACGAATCTATGTCACTGCATAACCAGATTTACTTGAAAATAAGAAATGAAACTAAAAAATATAATTTAGGGATAAACACAAAATAGATAAGACGCGGTTCTTGGAGGCGATTCTAGAAAAAGAAATAATCATGGGGAAATTACAAAAAGATGCTGAAACCTACATGGAAATAGTCACTAAGGCATATAGGGACTCCAAAGTAGTATAACGAAGAAACAAAAGGTTTGCACACTTGAAAGAAGAAAATATACTAGAAAGAAAACCAAGAACAACGCAAATGACGAAGATATCAACGCTGCTTTGGAGGAATACACGGCCAAAAAAAAACCTAAAGAGAGCAATTAATAAAGCAAAAAAGAAGCACTGGATTGATTTATGTTCCCAGCTGAACCAAGACTTAAGAGGGGGGGGGGGTATAAAACAGTTATGAAAGGCCTAAAAAATCCAGACTTACCTTTTAGGCTTAAAACAGAAATGGAAAGTCAAATAATAAATGAACTTTTTTCAGCCCATAGAAGGATAAACGTTCTAAGACGAGACACCGAAACTATCCTTCTTTTCAATCTAGAAGAACTAACGGAAGCAAAAACAAGACTGAAAACAGGTTCACTGGGACCTGAAGGCATCCTAACCAAAATAATAATTCTTTTCATCCATTGAATAATTCTTTCATCCATTGATCGAAGCTCGTACTAGACACACTTAACGGGCTCCTAGAGGTCCAAGAATTCCCGACAATATGGAAAATTGCACGGCTCAAACGCATAGTGGCGCTATACATATGCAGCATTACTAGAGAACAAAACTGGCCAAGAAACTTAGAGAGATAATGCGTACTGGTCGCGCTAGATATGAGAAACGCCTTCAACTATGCATCGGGGAGCAAAGTAATAAAACAACTTACAAAAAGAGATATTTTACAGTACCTACTAAATCTAATAAAAGACTACCTTAACAACAGAAAGATAGAAATTCCACAAGGCTCCGTACTAGATCCTATACTGTAGAATGTACAGAACGATCCTGTTTTATAAATCGAATATGGAGAAGGTATAAAAGTAGTAGGGTATGCCGATGTCTTGGACATAGTAATTAAGGCAAACAGTAAAAAAAACTAATTGAAAACACAAACGAAACCTTAAATGAAATAAAAAACTGGCTAATTGGGCAGGGACTAATCCTAGCGCCCGAAAAAACCGAGGCGGTAGTATTAAATGGCAAGAGGAAAAGAGATGACATTTTGTTCAACATAGTAACGCCAAGTAAATCTGTAGCATTCATCTAGGTATAATGCTGAGCAAAAATCTGTACTTTGGGAAACACATAGTGGCGACCATAAAGATGGCTGGAGGGAAGCTGGGAGCCCTGCTCAGGCTAATGCCAAATATTGGAAGACCTGTTAGTGCAAAAAGAATAATTCTAAATGGAGTCCAGTTCAGTCAGTTATTCTATATGGAGCGGAGATTTGGTCACACATGACTAAGAAAATATGAAAAAATGCTAATAAGACTCCAATATCGAACCCTTCTATGAGTAGCAAGTAGATACTAGACTGTACTAGGTATGGCTATATATGGTTGTGACAGGAGTTCCACCTATAGATCTCCTAATAGTGGAAGAATGGCAACAGAGGTGGGAAAAAAATAGAGAAGTTGGACAATGGAAGAAAACCTGCATCCCAGACATACAAAAATGGACCGAGTGTAAACATTGCAGATTATGGTATTGGCTTACCCAGGCTCTAACGGGACACGGCAATTTTAGATCATATACCAAAAGATTGGGGAAATCCGACGACAATTGTAACTATTGCTCAAATGTAGAAAGAAAGAAAGACGTTTATTATGTAATAATTATATAAAGTATACAATTACAATTACATAAAGGGTGACATTCGCAGAGCGTTCTTCCATGCCACCTACACAAAAAACAAACGAGATGATAAATAGAAACTATAAAAAACATAACTAACCAACCCAATTCTGTTGTTGCATTTTTTGGAGTAATAACTTCTTGTATTTCATTTTGAAAGAAGCATATGAATTATCAATAATTAAATTAAAAACATCAGAGTTAAGTAGCTCTACTGCCTGAAAGGCAAACAAACTCCTAAACTTAGCAGTGCGATGCTGAGGTATACTAAATCTAATAACATTTCTAAGGTTCAGTTGATGTATGTCCTGCCTAGCAACTATATGGTTCCAGAGATATCCCGGGCATCTCGACCTAAATATCTTGAACACAAAAGCACCAAAATGAAGTGTTGTACGATAGTTATATTTTAAGATATTATTTCCAACATAGGTTGGTGTTATATGATCAAATTTGTTTATACAGCAGACAAAGCCGATGCACGTATTTTGAGCTAATTGAATTTTTCTTTGAAATTCATTACTTAAATAATTAAAATAAACAACACTGCAGTAATCAAGTAGTGGATAAATAAGTGATTCAATTAGCAACAGTTTGGTTTTTTCTGGCAAAATGTACTTTAAAGAATATAAGCTTTTTAGTTTAATATATACTGAAGTAAGTTTCTTCTTTGTGTGTAATTCAAAATTTAAATTTACATCAAAAGTGACTCCGACATTTCTTGCAGACTCAACAGGTGGCAGCAAGGACCCATCAATATGCAAAGCTACAAAATTACAAATGTAAAATTTATTATTAATTATTTAAGTGCAGATGACCCCAATATTAAGTAATTACTTTTCTTCGCATTTAAGACTAAACCATGATCAACAGACCAAATAAATACTCTCTCCAAATCCTCATTGACCTGTTGCATAGCTGAACTGGCCTCCTTGGGGGCAAAACCAGCTAAGAGCTGGGTATCATCAGCATAGAGTTGGACCGTGCAAGACCTAACATGATTGGGCAGGTCCGACATGTACATATTAAACAAGAGTGGACCCAGTACACTTCCCTGCGGCACACCCATGTCTGTCATCACAGCCTCAGATCTTGCACCATCCAGCTCCACCAACTGTAGTTGAGAAGAAAGATAGTTAGAAAACCATAAATACACTTGTTCCGAGAAGCCAAAAAATGAAAACTGGGCAATTAGCATTTGGTGATTAATCAGGTCAAAGCCTTGTTATAATCAAGTAAAACCAAGCAGGATACTTTGCCATCATCCATATTTCTAGAAATATTGGTAGTAACATTAGTAAGGGCTGATGCAGTATCATGACCCTTGCGAAATCCCGACTGAACTCCAGGAAGAATATCCTTATCATACAAATATTTCTTAATCATATCACAAATGAGTAACTCCAACATTTTGCCGAAAATTGGAAGGAGAGAGATAGGTCTTAACTCTGAAAGGGTTTCTATCTTAGGGTTCTTTGGCAGTGGTTTAATAATGGAGGTTTTCCACAAGGTAGGAAAATTTCCAGTGTGCAGACACAAGTTAAACAAGTTAGTGACCATTGGAACTATATGATTAATACTGAACAATATCATATTATAGCTCAAACCATCAACACCCATACTTTTCGACTTTATCCTAGAAAAAGCCTGATATACATCGTATTCTAATACATTTTTAAAGTCAAAAGTATTCTCGTCATGCAATCTTGTGGACCTCAGAGACCCAACCAGTACATCATTCACCGGGTGAGCTGTTTGGCTTATGCTAGCGAAGTGATCACTTATAGAGTGTACATCCCTTAAATGATTAGGAATTTCATATCAAATCTTAGAGTGAATGTTCCATAAACTAATTTTAGACCACAACCTTTTAGAATTTTTATTGGAGTTATTCAACTCAAAAGTCATATAGGCTTTTTTTCGCTACGGATTGCAAAAGATAGGTAGTTCTTAAGATCAAGATAGCAATGCCTATGTGTAATATCCCGAGTTCTTTTATATTTATTAAATGCGTTATTTTTTAATTTAATGATTTCTTTTATTATATCAGTAATGTAAGGTTTATATTTACGTTTGATTTTCACAGTTTTGATAGGAGCATGTCGGTCAAATATGTCAGTAAGCTGTTTGTTAAAAGTATTAATCTTTGAATCCAAAGACTCCTGATTCATTACTTCTTCATAATTAAGTTGTTGCATTTCCAGATCAAAAAGTTGTTTATCAAAAGAATGGAAATCCCTGTAAGTGACCACCCTTGCATTGGCCTTTGGGGCCTCTAAATCTAAGACTGAATAAACTAATCTATGATCAGTTAAATTAAACAGTTCAATGGTCCCAAAATTTTTTATATCCACCTCATTATCAACACAAATAATATCAATTAAACTACTACAGTCTCTAGTTAATCGAGTGGGCTCATTAATGCCCTGATTTAGGCCAAACATGCTCAACAACGAGTCCAAATATTTACACTGTGGATCTTTAGCAAAAAAGTTTATATTTAAATCCCCCATTAGAATACAGTAGTTATAGGATGGCGATAAACTAGATAATACATTTTCAATGCAGCTTGTTTGTTTATAGTTTATTAGGGGTGGTTTATATAAAACACCAACTAATATTTTTATATTTTTAAAAACTACCTCAATCCAGAGTTGTTCAACTGGGGATATTCCATCACACATTGCTGACACATCAATTATTCAACACTTTAGGGATGCAGACACATATATACAAACTCCACCTCCTCTGGTTGGCCTATCTGCACGAAAAAGCTGATAACCTGGAACATCTACCAATTAATCTGGGTATTCTGGGTCTAACCATGTCTCAGTAACCGCAAAAATTAGGAACCTTTCATGCAGCAGCAAATCTTTAATGTCAGTAAATGAATGGAGAAGGAATCTAATATTTACATGTGCCACATAAAAATTACCATCAATTTTCTCATGTAATTGCTATTTAAACATTTGCACTTTGAAGTCCACTAGTTTTTGTTTATATGTTGGGCAACGATAGTCCCAGGCTGCATGGTCAGTTTCCACTTTGTTATTAGATCTCTGGTTGGCTTTTACACAATTACTGCAAGTTAAAGATGTTTCCTTACACTCTTTTAGTTCATGATTTTTAGCACACCTAGGACAACATATATCATTATCACAAGCACTTGCCATATGATGATACCCACAGCACCGTAAGCATCTCTTAACCTCAAGACCATCAAAGACTTTGCAGTGATCATAGCCAACAAACAAAAAACCACTGTCCATGGCCTTCTTATAAATGCTAGGATTCAACTGAATAATATTCTGGAATATTTTGGGCTTATTTTTTAAAGGTTTTATACTTAATACTTTAAGATCTTCATCCTGACAAAAAACTGATTGATTCTGTTGCCTTAGCAATTTTAATAATGTTTGATCTTCATATCTTTCAGAGATACCAGAAATTCGGATAGGGTGTTGGAAACTTCCTAGAGAACTAACTTCATATTTCTCTGGTAACTTATCTGAAATAATCTGCTTAAATTTTTCAGCATCCTCTTTGGTGGGGCAGTTAAGCACCATTCCACCCTTACTTGTGCCTTTTAAGTACTGTACTGCAATATTCTCCTCAATGGGGTTCACATTTTGCAACAAATCTCCCTTTGTAGCATCAACACTTTGGGAAGGATTTTTTGGTCTGACTACCACAGTTTGTTTCTTCTTAGCAGCATTTGCAAATGACCCTGATTCGGTTTTAGCAAGTTGAGCCGATTCTAAACAGCTCTCAATATGCTCCAGCCTAGGGCGAACTTCACCCAGCATTTCATTCTGCACTTTGCTTAATTGATACACTTTTTCACTCAAACAACCAATTTCAACAGCCAGTGCTTCCATCTGAGGTGTTTGTTTTACCATATTAATACTCTTCAGTTCCCCCATAATCTCATTCTTCACTTGAATTAAAATCTTCTCAACATTAAGCTCCAATCTTTTTTTTACATCTGACCGACAATCTACACATAGAAAGCAGAGAACGCGCATTTTTTTTAGCTCCATACATCGCACCTCCAAAGCGCTGAGCTTAGCGCACAAAGAACAATATCTGTCATCGCAAACCCCACATGGCCACAGAGGCACTTTAGCATCGTCCGTATTACATATTTTACATCTCATCATTACAATAAAATGTTACGTACTATCCTTAAAGGAACAAACACTAAAAAAGTTTTAAGTCCGGCCCTGTCCAAATACACGTCAAGTGAAGTTTGGTGATCCGAGCACGTGGAGCGCATTTACCAAAGAAGCAAATATTTTGTAACAGAAAAAATTGTTTGTTTACAAAATCAATTGGAAATATGTTTATTATTATTTCACTAATCCTCTATTTATTAATGTTTTAAAAATCATCCAGGTGACAAAATTAGCACATCCGAAATTGCAAAATTTTATCCATTTATTGGCGTAAGATTTATTATTAACTTTCCACTTAAAACTGGAGAAAAAGTCGGGAGCGGATATGCACACGTTCGTATTTAATATACTTTAGTAGTAGATATGGCAGAAGAAACTATTTTTAAGTGCTCAAGGTGCTATAGAAAAAATAGATACAGAAATTAGAATAGGTAGAATTTTAGAGCCAAACAACCTAAACACGAGATGATTCTTTCCAAAACGAATTGGGACAATTCAAAATGTGGTTAGAAATATTATGAATTAGAAAAGCTTAGAGGAATAAGAGAAATAAGGTATTCAGGGTATTCAGCTGATGTGAAGAGAATAGTTTTTCCCTTAAAGTTCGGAAGTGTATATATCTATGTGTTTTTCCCTGCATAAAAATATTCATAAACACACCTACACTATTATTGGTGTACCTCTTAATTTAACTTCTAATCAGAAGGACTTGGGTGATACATATGACTCTGCATTAATATTTAAGTTTTATCATTAGAACTACAAGGGACTTTCATCAGGATGTGTGATGTAAGTTGTTTGATAGTCTCGTGTTGCCTAAATTGGAATATGGTTGTCTTATATGATATTTGGATTAACTGTATTGAAAGAATCCAAAGAAAGTTTCTTAAATTTCTATATTTTAAAAAATTTGGTTACTATCCTGCGGGAGGCTTTAATGATTGGACCTTGCTTCAAATGTTTAACTGTTTATCCATAGAAAATAGATGAATAAAAACATGCATTGTTTTTCTTTTCAAAATTATTAGGAATCAAGTAGATTGTCCATAGATTTTATCAGAAATTAGATTTTCTTTTAATGCAGAAAGCACTAGATCAAGAAACAGATTTTACTTAGACTTTCCCCATATTAATAGTTTCAAGGCCTCACCTATATACAGAATGTGCTCACTGTTTAATAAATATGCTAATGATATTGACATTGACAATATTTCTCTGAAGCCAGTTCAAGAACAAAATAACAGATAAACTTTTTCGATCTCACGATTTGTATTCCTATTGCAAAGCCACTCATTGTTCCACTTATCTAAAAAGTCAATAAAGTCACAACTACTATTACGGCATCTGTCAACAGTCACAAGCCAGTACACCTTTTAAACAAACAAAGAATACCTCTACGCAACATTAATAAAATTACTGACATATATAAAACGCCAGTATGTCTACTGTCACTATCTGACCTTTAGACATTATACCTCTGAATCGCAATTTCTGTATTAAGTATGTCATTAGTGTTTCAGATAGGCAGATCATCAAAGGTTTTTTCAAATACATTATATATTTAACAAAGGTTTTCTCTGGCTAGGAGGGCTGTTCAGCATTGCATTTAAATTTTCTGATGTTACATCATTAAAAGCCAACCTACTATGTGAAGCCATAAATTTTGACATACAACAATAACCCGTGAAAGTGTTCAATATAACAATGCCAAGTCATTTTAATAGTTTGATACAGTTTTTATATCAGGCATCTTGTTATCACCAAACTCATCATAATAAAAACAAAAAACACTCCTATCCTGGACTAATCAGAAAAAGCAGTTCAAAAATTAAACAGTACATTTTTTTACTTCATCTGCCATTTTGCAGCATTTAGGTAGCAATACTTCTTATATTCACTTTATAGACACAACCCTACCTAAATCTAAACTAATATCCAAAGTATTAGCTACATTATTCGTCACCTAAATGGAAACAACTTATAGGGCTAGTTTGTTTTACATGCTCTAGTGAGCAATCCAATAATCTTTCACTTGAATATCACCAATCAGCAATTTTCGACAGCAGTAGAACAAACAAATTGGATTTTTACAGGGGAATGAGACTTTTGTAATTTTTTTTTACCTGAAAATGGCTCCTTTTTGTTGTATTGTAAATTGTGGAAGTAGAGGGACGAGACTAAATAAACTTTCATCTATAAGGTGGTAGAAGTGGATTACTGCAATAAGGAGAGAGGATTTAACTACTAGTAAATTAAAATATACCGAGGTCTGTGCAAAACATTTTATATTATTTATTAAAACAGATTAAAAAAAACTTAGCTAAATAACCATTATTATGATTCTCAATCAATTCTCTGATCAAAGATATCTCTAAATACATTTTGTAGAATGTAACAATAATTTTTTAATTTTTTTTACTAATGGTAATGGTACCTAAATAATCAGCATTCTTTGTATTTACCATCTTTAAAGAAAATATTTTTTTAAAATCATTTTTACCTTCATACAACTATGATTTTCTTTTTTTGTTTTTTGTTTGGGAGAGCAAGGTCTGACTTAAAGAGAGACTCAAAAGTTCTTAAATTCATTATAATATATATATTTTTACCTTCTATCTTAAAATTACTAATACATTGAATTTTTTCAAAAAGTTTGGAATTTTACACACACACACTTTAGGGCCTCAATAATGTAAGAAGTACTACAGAATTTATTACAAGGCAAGAAAAATTGTTCTGTTCTTTATTTTTTAGGGGCTTGACAGTATATTCTTATTTTTTTTCTAGGCATAAGTAACTCAAAGTAAAGGAAAAAGTTTAATTATGGGGGAAAAAAAAATTGAGTTGAAGTTGAATACAGGCACCATCATATTTATTGCAGACATAACTTTTCCTCCCTATTACTTATTATTTCACACTGAAAATTTTAAAATTTTTTTACTCTTGTATACATAACAAGTTTTGCTAAACAGGATGCTGATAGCCACCTGCATATAACTACTTATGCAGTTCCATTTTCAGATAAAATAAAAATAAAAGATGCAATTTGGTCATCTTCAAGGACATTTTATGTTATTTTACCTTATTTGCCTGTATAAATGGTCTAATGGGATTTGTGTAATTTAACTCTTATGCTATTTTTGTTTTATTATTTTATGTTATTTGCATGTATAAATCCAGCTTATATAAATTAAAATATGTTTGTTTTATTAATATATATGGTATATCTATACAAAATAGATTCTTCAGTGCACTTAGTTTAACTTGAATATATATAACTTAGTTTAACTTGGATATACATAATTTAAATTCAGCACTAGATAAATAACCATATCTATATTTCTCAATGAAGAAAATTCTACACTGCATTTAGTATCATCTACAACAAAAGGAACTATATTTTTAATTAATTAATAAGAGAAGCCCTTTCCTAAAGAAGACACTAAATAAATATAAAATCCTTAAATTTTGCTTTAAAATTATCATGGACTCAGGGAAGTAAACAACTGTTTGTCCTATGACAGCCATATTGACACCCAGTCAAAAAATACCCAGACAACTATCTCAAGAAATTAGCACTTACTTGCAGAATCTTCTTTCCTTCATCAATTAAAAGTTCTTCAAATTCTGATGAGTGTTTCCCTTCAAGATTTACTAATTTTTTATATAAAAAATTAACAACTTTCTCTCTTAGAACATCGTCACCAGAAGACTGCACACTACTAAAAATTCCCTTGGTGGCACTCGCTTGATCTTCTTTAAAAACTTGTGTTAATGCCTTGCAGGCAATCGTAAAATCCTGATCCTCAAGTTGAAGCAGTTGTGCTAGTATACTGGCAATATTCATGACATGTTCTTTATTATCTTTACAAAGTGATGGCAAAACCTTCATTGCACAAATGCGAATATCGCTATCACTATCTTCACATAAATCTAGGATAGCATTTAGGGCTTGTTCTTGAAGTGTGGGAAAGTGTTTAAAAAAATTTGAAATTATTTGGGCAGCTAATTTTTTCTCTTTGGGGCTACCTTTCGTTCCATTTATACATTCCAAGTACTCTGCCGATCTCTAGAAAAAAATATAAATTAACGAAATTTTTAAAGAATCGGTAAAAAAAAATGCTAACCTCCGAAACCTTATCTTTTGCACTGGAAAGTGTTTCATATTTTTCGTACAATTCTTTAAGTAAATCAGTCATAGCGAAGTTCTACATAAAAATCACATGCAACACAGAGGATCTTTTTAATAACGATTGAACAGAAAACTACAACTTCGCAATAAGAACATGGACAGACATAGAGAAATAAAAGAAAGATACTGTTCGGTTCAGTTGAATTGGTTTTTGCCAAATTGCCACTATTGCCAGCTGCCAACATTGCTACTACTATTTGTTAACTTTGCTCAAGAGCAGCTTGCCACAGCCAAACAAAAGTGTTACGATATTATCGGGCCCAAAACCCTATTAAAAACACCAACTCTATTTCGTTTTAATTAATTTTTTACACAATAGATCTTCTCTTTTCTAGAACACCCTCTATCACAGGTATGTGGATATTAACTTTCTGTCAAATATTTGTCGAAAATTCTCTGTTTCCAGACCAAAACGTCTGTTACGTTTCCAATACCATGTGATACCAGCACTTCCCGAAAAAATCTAAAAATCACGCATTCATGGCATTTGTATCATCTCCACGGTGAAGGTTTCTTCACAGAGCTGTATAAGTTTGTCGCAAAACCCCCAAAAACATTGAAAATTAGGAAACGCTGGCACTAACGTGTAAAATTATATTTTAATCAAGAACCAGCAGATTTAGAAGGTTATGGTTATCGATAGGTCCATTCACACGTATACTATACACAGTTAGTGTCCCCAGGTATATTTCAGCTTCATGGGTGCCTTTTAATAATAGGCTTAATTTCACCTTTGAAGGTTTCCGGTATCTAATTCATATATGAATTTTTTATTCTACGGGAAGCGTTAATTTCGGATTTCACGGTATTGTATTTCGGACCAGTATCTGGTATCATTTCACACTTCTAAGCTGGATACATTATTCTGGGGCCAGGATAATTTAATTTTTACTGAAAGCTTCCGACCTTTAAAACTGATTATTGACAGTTTTTCTAAAAAAGTTTTTCTAGTTTTAACCACAACCTGGGCTATCCTAACGCTGACGGGATAGATCCACCTAACTAGATTTTGTTAAAACAATCTTCTTTTAATATAGAAGTTACAGCGGACCTAACTAATCCTACCATTTTTTACTTTTTGAAAGTAAGAAAAAACTAAAAATTGATATTTGAACGTGTATTCGAACACACGTGCGTTATATATAAAACCGAGAATCCTACTACTGAGACAGACCATTGCACACACACACACATACATAGACCGTTGCACACACATGCACTTCACACTGTACATTCAACAAAATTTGTTTATCAGTTATCGTTGCACACTCATGCCCTATAGATAGGGCAAACCTGAATCACTTTAATGATTCAATTAATATGTACCGGCTCACTCTAATGATTCATTCGAATGAACGACGGTTTTGTTAGTTTCATGCCAAACTACTGTACTGTAGTTAAAGTTATATTTTTTTAAATAGAACATACCGTATTTTATTACTTATTTCAGTCCTCCAGTCAATTTAGAATATTTTTTATCAACCATACGTTATGCCTAAATTTAATAGTTTTCTAGATATCGGCGCGGCGGCGTTTCAGATAATTACGGATAACAATGCGAAATTCGAATCTAGTCGTATTTACCTGAGCAATAAATTAGGTACAACAATATAGCAGTCAAGTTCTTCCGGAAATAAGTAAAAGAAAAAAATAGCATGGCGTTTTTACTTACTGAAACAGAGGGGGTATGGCGGTAAACAGTGATCCTATCAGGAGGTATGTGATATTTATAACAATTTGCAATGTGATATTTATAACAATTTGCATCCAGATCGGCAAATTTAAAAAAATGCAGTTTTTCGAACTGTAGAGCGTTGCAGAATAACAGGAAGTGTAAAAAACCGACCAAAATCTGAAAGACCTAGGAGTGTTACCGCCGATGATAAAAAATTAGACATTCTGCTTTATATATATATATATATATATATATATATATATATATATATATATATATACAGGAAAATCTCAGACAATCCGTCAATCAGCCTGCTTTGGATCATGAAGTTAATCAAAAATCTGTAAGAACCAATCTTCATACTAAGAAAATGCATGTAATGTCTGGACAGGATTGTTTGCGGGACATGTAATTGAATCGATGGAAATTTGACAGGTGAACGATATCTCCAGCTCTTCGGGAAGAAGTAGTACAATTATAAATAATTTTACTCCCGATATTAACTTAACCTGGTATCAGCAAGGTGGAGCTCCTCCGCATTTTACTCGTGAGGTTACAGAATTTTTGGATGTCACGTTCTCAAATAGTTGGATATGAAAAAGAATGCCAATAGAATGGCCTTCATGGTCAACGATCTTTCGCCCTTAGATTTCTTTTATTGAGATCACTTGGAAAACAATGTTTATCGGAACAAATCCAATAATTTCGAAGAAAAAGGAATTCAAATTTTATATGAATAACAAGGGCCGTTTTTCCATGATTTGTTATACCGATTTTTCTTTCATGGTAACTTATTAAATCGTTTATTGAAATTTATTATGTGTTTTCTATCTGATCAAAATGTCATGAAATCTCGGAAACTAATGATTTTAGTCATAACGTATGGTTCTAAAAAATATTCTAAATTAACTGGATCATTAAAATAAGTAATAATATATACGTTGTATTCCGTTTAAAAATACTTTAATTCACTGCAAGTTTGTGGGCGAACCTGTATATTCCAATTTATTACAGATATGTAGATTTTTAAAAGCCATATTACAACTTTTATATAAGACATTTTTTGATAACTTCTGTATTTTTCGGAATAATTGACTATTCTGGTAATTTCTCCTAATTCTGATGTATAGATGAAAGCATTTGTTTCCTATAAAATAACCATATGCATTATGCATTCCTAGAATTAGTTTTCGCATTAGGAGGAGAAAACTGCTTTTTGCTAATATTTTCGCACTTCACAATTGTTATCCTTATCCTATAATAATGTTTAGCTTAATTCTGTAATAAAAACATACTAACTAAGACTTTTTTATAAAATAAACTTTATTTTGTTGATAAAAAAATAAACATTTGAACAAAACAAAAATTAATCAGCATCGTAAAAAATAAACAAATAAACTAAGGACAAACAAGTTGGATTGTGTTGGAATATCCATAATAGAGTCTGTGTAATCCTCAGTGATTATTTTGTGGTTTAACAAGTTAATAAGACCTCTTTTTTTTGAGAAACTGGTAGACTTGAGTAATATTTATGACTTAAATCTATTGAATTCCAATTTTTATTTATCACGTCTATTTCAAAAAAGATTTCTTGAGATAAGTTGTATATATATTGAATAACAAAAAGGTTTTTCTTTCTGAAATCGCAACCACTTTAAATTAAGCCGTTTGACTTTTTTCTGACTGCTGTTAGCCACTGCCATTGTTTTAAGAACCATATCAGCCACTAATCCTTGAAAATGTAAAAATTCGTTGTTATCAACAAAAAAATGTATTCTCCTCATCAAAATTAAAAGACATTATTCAGGGTTGGAATATATTTTTTGTGACACTTGGCCTTTTCAGTTGTGGCATGCATGGAACCAGCTCCGAGATAGGAATAATCTGATTCCATGAATTGTAGTTTTTTAAGTGACCTCTTTTATTGGCAAGGAATAACATCGCTGCAGCAACAAACTTATTCCCATTTTGCCCACTACATGAGCACAAAAATGATGCTACGGGGGTAATTGTATAGTGGGATCTTAAAGATATTTTATTAAACATGCCCCTATTTCGGAATTATTCTTATTCTCATGCGTTTCATCCCTGACAAAACAATGACTACTAGAAATAGAAGCATCATAAATTCTAAAATTATAAACATTTATTTTCATTTCCCTTTTTTATGCACGCCATATGCTTCTTGCTGTGCTGTCTTATCCTTTGCATTATTAAATGCATTACGTTGAAAACATTGATCCTTTTTGGGTATTGAAAAAGTTAATCGGGGTTCATATTCATGAAAAATGTCTCATAAACAAATTTTTAAACTGGATTTACACATTCTTTGACAACAAAATTCATTTTTATACATCCGATACATTATTGAAACGTTTAGATCACTCGAAACTTAGACACTCTTCTTTCCTTGTCTAAGACTCGAAAGATATTTCTTTTTGACCCCACCTGCAATAATCCGGTTCCACTTTTGGAATATAACCCAGTTGTGCTAATATTTTCTTCAGCGGTTTAACCATCTTTCGGCTTCTAAAAATATAGTGAAGCACAAAACGAACACAATTTAAACTTACATAGGACCATAAATACTCTCCCTTTCTACCAATCCCAACACTTTGGAATGCGGTATTTCAAATCACACAAAGGTGTGATTTTATGGCTTTATTATGGTTTACAGCTTTAATGAGGGTTTTATCGATAAACCTTGGCTTACCTAACTTGTACACATCCACTTAAACAGCATAGTTCATGTAACAAAAATACTTTTTTAATATACACTCGGGATTTTGTTGATGGGCTATCGTGCGCTTTCTTTACGGTAATCCTAACCACTCTTAATTCGCATTTTTATTAATTACAACTTTTGTTAAAAAAAAAACTAAAAAAATCAACGTGGGTTGCGTCGCATTCAAAGGTGAGAAACTTACCACTGACCCAGGCCACACTGAACATTTAGCAAAACTTCCGTATACGCAGGAAAATAAACGACGAACCAATAGGGAGCACTTTGAGGAAGCTGTATGTTCACATAGGTACTAAAAACAAGAAGAAAAAATAAATATTAAATTAAAAATAAAAGAAACCAAAAAAAAAATTTGTATTACTGCTTTATTACGTGGTAGGCTAACCAAAAACGCAGTTCTATATTCGAAACATAAACACGGCTAGATACAAAAATCCGTTTGTTTATAGGCTTTTTTTTTTGGTTTTCATGAAAAAAAGTGTATCTGACTATTACCTACGGCAGCAAATCTATTGTGAATAATGTTTGCAACAGTATGCTGAATACGATTTTTTCAATTATTTTGTATGGGTCGAGGGCTTTTCCAAAAATTCTTAAGAAAACTTTTGCCGGCGATAGACATACCAAGCCACCATTAGAAACTTTGACTACATTTCTAAACGTGTACCACATGTTTATTGTTTTGCCCAGTGGCCATGATAATATAGAATTTCTATATTTTTTAAAGTTTTTAAACATTTTTAAGGAATGAAAAGTCATAAAAAACAAATAAACCTTATGGAATAATCCTACTTTAGTTTTAAATTTGGCAGCTTGGCGTCTGGTTTTAAAACGGAAAGAGATTCTATTTCGAAACATTTTAAACCAATTTCGATATGACGTCATTAGTTAAACCCAAGAATGTACCGTTTCGAAATTGTTTGAACCTGGTTCAACCAATTTGAGCGCGAGAAAACAGCTTTGCGATGCCCTTACGTAACGGCTCTAAACAACTCTAAAGCGTAAAATACAATGCATATTGGCCGCGTTCACCCGCCTGATCGCTCAGTGATCGCTCTGAGAGCGTTACAATGAACGAGCTATTTAATCTTGCTACTTTGATAGCGTGTCGTTGAGCGGACGCCATGTTTTGTATCGTATTTTATTTTCGCTACTTAACTGAGCAACGATCAGTTGACATAACAAACGAGATGGCGGCATGTAATGTAAACATTATGAGTAATAATTATACAATATAATAATACACCAGAGCAATAACAGATTTTTTAAATCTTTTTTTTTAACACAAAATATAGAATGTATTATACAAACAAATTTACTATCATATTTCTTTTAATTTCAATCGTTCCTTGTTCCCGTTGTCCCATATTCTCATTCTCATCGAGGTTAAGGTCAAGAAATATTTGCTTCGTTCAAAATCTCTAAAAACCGTTCAAACCATTGCTATTATTTGAGCGCTACTTTGATGATCGATAGCCAACGAGCGATCAGGCGGATGAACGCGGCCATTACTTAGACAAGGAAAGAGAGGCATATTACGTCAATCGTTTACGTCCATTTACGTCAAACTTGATCTTTCTTTATATTTTTCGGTGTTAGATACTTTTTTGTTTATAGGTTATAAATGGTTATAGTTCCAGCGTAAAAATTGTCAGTTATTTTTTGCCACAATGTGTACTTCTTTTTATGTTTCGTTTTTGTTGGTTAGTTCATACGTTAAGCGTTTACGGAACAGACGGGAGTTCTATTGTGTTTCAAGCGTTGGACCATCTAGTAAAATTTGACATCATGATTATTTAGATTGAAATTAGGCGTTAAAAAATGAGTGATACGTCTAGTTTGTTCTGGTAAGCCCAAGGAAAAGTCATTTTACTTTATCACCAAGGAGACAAGAAACCGATTACGACAAAACTCTTATTTCGACAAGTACCTGTACATAATTAATGATAATTACAATTTCTTCCCGATTGTTTCAGTTTTAAGTTCCTAGCAATTTAGGTAAAAATAAGTAAAAGATAAAATGGCTAAGGCGAATGTGCATTATTGTGATCTAAAACAAGATACTTTTGGGTTACCTAAACTTCCTCCCAATGTTTCATGGCATAGAAAATTTGCAAGACGTATAAGAAAATGTTTGACGTTAAATCCAAATTCTACAAGCGCAAAAAGATTTTTCAGGAATAGATCTACTATGATCAGTGAACAAAGAAGACATTTACAAGGTGCTGCCTTTATTATTCATCCTTTCAGTACTTTTAATAGAGTACGAGAAGCTTTATTTTGTATTTTATGGACTATGGAAATGATTATTTCTCCAATTTATATGAGCTTTGTGCATGTTGGAAAGGTAGGTATTCCCCCTATATCTAACAGGGTTGCCATTCTTTTCTTTTTTTCTTCAGTCGAGAACGCAGGTATTAACACTAGAGAATTTTTACATAATATTCAACCGGTGGCGCTTTCTAAGAAAGAAATAGACAAAATTAAGTTTAATAAAATATCCTTTCTAGATATTTTTGGTAATTTATCTCTCTAAGCTTACTCTGACCAATTTTGAATACACTTGTAGATTTTGAAACGTGATGACTGATCGGAAATTTAGGAAAGAATTGATTTACTCACCATGCCCAATATTGACAATTTGACTCTTGTGGGTAGACACACCGAACCTTAACAAAATGTTCGGTTGTAGAGATTAGATATTTCTAATTGTCTCACTCCTTTTCGATTTACTGTAGAGCTTACCTCGAAATACACACACTTCAGCAAAAAAAAAATCGCGGATGTACCACTTTTTTGCGAAAAAAAAGTTAGTTATGACTTTATAGTTATAAAGTTCCTATTATTAGGAACTGTAAAGTGTGACCCAATTTAGTGCAGTACATAGTCATTTAGTAACACATATACACCGTCTTTTCAATTTTTTTTACTAGGCATTCCTACTAGTTACCAGTTTCTACCTATGCCGCACTTGATTTTTGGGTATAATTTAAAATAAATTCAACAATCAGTTTTTAAGTTTACATACACTGCCATTTAGTTACATCATGCTGAATGCGTACCGGTTTATCCTATTATTACATTTAATTTTTCAGCAAAATTTGAGGTCAATTGAATAAAATTTTGTTACGTTGATTTTTTAAAAATTTTATTTGGCTGCTATCTTAAATTCGTACTATAACTTTACCAATGTATCTCTATATCACAATTAATGCTTCCAAATTTGAATTTAATTTAAGTAGTTTTTTCAGGCTGATTTTTTAGATTTAATTAGACTACTATTTTGTTTTACTATCTTGGATTCGTACCAAAATGTTACCAGTTCATTTTTATTAGATATTTGTGCAAAATTTGAGATAAATTGGATAATAAGCTTTTTAGTAATAGTTTTTTAACGTTTCATTAGGCCATCATTCCGTTCCGGTATATTGGATTTTTACCAAAATATTACCAGGTCATCCATATATGACCATAACCATTAATTTTTGACTAAAATTTGAAGACAATTTGGTGCCGTAAACTGACCGACAGACAGTCAGACCGACGGAATTGATAAAACATATCTTTTTGGCATCTAGGGACGCTAAAACGTGTAGATATGTAAAATTTGAGAGGGTGATTTTTTCACAATTACAAACATTTTATTTAGCCGCCATTTTGTTTCGCCATCTTGAATGAGTACCACAATTTTACTAGTTTATCCCTATACTACAATTAGTTATGGCACACAATTTGAAATCAATCTATTAAATAGTTTTTCCAGGCTGAATTTTTAAATATTTTATTAAGCAATCATTATGTTCCACCATCTTGGACATAATATTTGATTTTTGTGCAAAACTTGAAATAAACGGGATAAATAGTTTTTTAATAATAATTTTTTTAATATTTCACTGGGCCGCCAGTGTTTTTTTTGCACTAGTCACTACCAACCTTTTATTTGCTGTATATTTCCAACTCACACATGGAGCATAAAAATAAAAAAATATATATTACAAAAAACAGTATATAAATCATCTTTCATCGATTAAAAACATCCGAAACAATATCGAGTTAGAATATCGACCAAGGGACCTCTGAACAACTGAACTATCGCATGCCGACGCGATGCCTCGACCGATCAATCGAATTAAGAGACGAGATCGGCTGATGACCCAAATCGCGGTTTCATATTTCATTTGCTATCACGTTCGGTTGCCGCTGGGTAGCTGTGAATTCTTCGGGTACTTTCGTCAAGCTTTAAGTAATCAGGGCAATTCGGACTGCCTAGCCTAGCTTTGTATAGCGTATTTTATTATGCCTAAGGAACGCAACAAGACCATTCGAACCGCCGCGCGTGGCTAATAGTGTAGCGTGTTTAACTTTTCCCAATGTTCGCGTTTTATTATTATATGATTGAAGGGTCATTGACCAAATGACCCTATCGAAGACCCGCCACTGATCTCTATATCACATTTAATGCTTGCATGAAATTTGAAATTAATTTAATAAGTAGTTTTTTTCAGGCCGATTTTTTAAATATTTTATTAGGTTGCGATTTTGTTTTGCTATCTTGGATTCATAGCAAAATATTACCAGTTCATTTCTATATAACGCTTGATTTTTGTGCAAAATTTGAGGCAAATTGAATAATTACTTTTTTAGTAATATTTTTTAACGTTTAACTAGGCCGGCATATTGGATTTTTACCAAAATATTACCAGGTCATCCCCATATGACCGATCCTTAATTTTTGACCAAAATTTGAAGTCATTCTGGTAAGCAGTTTTTAGTTATGCCGTGAATAGACACCGACAGACAAACTGATAGACCGACAAAATTGAGAAAACATGTTTTTCGGCATCTACGGACCTTAAAACGTCAAGATTCGGGGGCCATTTTTTTCACGATAACAATACTTCGTGTGGAAAGTAAAAATGTATCAACAAAATACGTTAATGTAATCAAAATAAAAAATTCTCAAAAGGGAAAATAAATGGGATTATTCCTTGTATTCAAGAAGCAATGTTCCCTTGAGTACATTAATACCCCGCTTTATGCGATAGATACGTTCTATAGAAAATCGCGTATAACGGGGTTCAAATCAGTGGCCGCTCTTCCATAGGGTCATTTGGTCAATGACTACCGAGCGGCAGCCGAACATGATAGCAAATGGAATATGAAATCGTCATTTGGGTCATCGGTTACGGTCTCTTTGGTGTTACCAATTAGCGGATTAAAATCCGATTTGCGGGATATTTTCAGAGTGAGTGGATTTTTTTCGGATTTCAAAATATTGCGGAGTTTTTTCGGATATTTTGGTAAAAAGTAGATATTTGGCGGATTTTTGGGTTCTAATATAGATTATGCAAAACAAGGGACGACAATCGGGAAATTTAATACAAATTTCGGGAAGACTTAATAGGTACAGCAGGCAACTGCGCAATATCTGTCGAGTCGATACTTCTTGCTTCTCCCTAATAAAACGGGTTGCGAAACTGTTACATATGTATTCCCTTTTTTATTTAGAGAGACGAGTCCACCAGACTACTATTTTATTTGTTTGCAGATTTTAGAGTGTTTGAATGTTCGAAGCAATTAGCCAAGACTTGTTATTCCTTGATTTTTTATGTATCAAAAATACTATTTGTTCCTTGTTCTTTTATTCCTAGCTTTTGTATTATTCTACCTATTATTATGACTGTAGTTTATACTAAATTTATATAAACCCAAGCGACACAGATCCAGAATACAATTGCTTATTTGATTGGCTAACTTCGGTCACGTTTCTAATGCGGATATCTAAGATGAGGAGGACACAGTGAAGATTATTTCAAGAACGCATGTATATTCACTGGTGCTGATAGCGGCATTTTGTTTAATTATTAGAGATATCAGAGTAAGTTCGTTAAACTTTCTTCGTGGAACAGTGGCAAGGCCTTTAACTTTGGATGCAATGGGACTCCGTCCCGTGCAGGCTAATATTGGTTAGGTTTGCTGTAAAGAATTCCGAGTCTATATTAAAGCAAGTATTTAATCATAATCATGAAATAATATGGCAACACTGTAAAATATACCAGATTTTAGCTTCTGATCATTTCGGTCAAAGGTGATGGTTTAACTGGAATATTTTTCCGTAATTCCGAACATCAAATTTAAAAAAACAATAGATACAGATACAATAGTTAATAAGTGGTCTACATATTTAACAATATGAAAACTTTTTTTTAAGGCATATCTATCCATAATTTAATTTTATCGACAAGTTTTCAGCTAATTCATTTTCGTCCAACTCTATCTAGGAGATTTTTGAACAAAAATCGGAATTTTTGAGAGGAATGGTGGCTATTTTCGTGTCGGAGCATTGGTAACACTGGACTCTTCTCATAATTCGACCGATCGGTCACGCATCACGTCGGCATGCGGAAGTTCAATTGTTCAGAGGGCGCGCGGTCGATATTCTAACTTGATATTGTTTCAGACGTTTTTAATCGATGAAAATTGATTTATATACTGTTTCTTGTAATATATATTTTTTTATTTTTATGATCCATGTGTGAGTTGAAAATATACAGGATATAAAATGTTGGTAGTGACTAGTGCAAAAAAATAAACTACGAAAAAGTGCTTGCGATCTTAATTTTGCAAAAATAAGTAAATGTAGATAAAATATAATGTCGGTAGTGCAAAAAATTAAACAACTAAACGGTCTTAACGAACTTACTTTTGAGAATTTTGCCCTATAAATTGTGTTGAGGAGTTGGGCCAAGATAGACTATCCGCTTTAGAAATGTTAAGTATCAAGAAATCGTTTATAAAAGGAATGTGCGTGCGTAACGAATATGTCATTCAGCATTTTTCCAATTCTAAAGAAAGAAGAGAGAGACCTGAACTTCAAGAGAATTTAAAGCTCAATTTAAAGATAAAATATTTATTTTTATTTTAAGTATGCCTTAATTAAATAAATTTGTTATTGACCTCCCAATATTATTCACAACGAGCCTCCACTGGTTCAAATATTAATCTTTATAGCTTATATACAAAAGTGTATGTACTATCCCAAAGAAGTAACAAATAGGGCCAAAGAATATATTTTATTCTTCACAATATATTTGTTATAAACCATACATTATAAAAATAAACAAATATTTCTTTCGTAATAATATCTATAGTATGTACAACGAAACGCTCCCGGTTACTCCTTTTCGAACAGCAGCGTTTCTGTCAAAATCACTTTCATTGCTCTGCAAAAGGTCCTAACCGGAAAAAATCTTTCTTTTCTTTCACTTCTAATGCAGGTTCCTGAAATGGATTTTCGGGTTAATTTTGTTGCACTTATTGGAGTTATGCTTTCACTAGAAAATTTAATTCTCTCTTTGCTTTTGACAATGGTGCGTATAGTTCACTCTGCCAAATTAAAATCGCGTGCAACATTCCAACAGCAGCAATAACAACTGCACCATTCTCGCCGGGTCGGACATGTTTCATAAATATCATCATTTTGACAATAGAAAACACATGCGCCTCCAAAATTAGTGCTAAATTGGAAAATAACTTGAAATGTTGAAAGTTATTGTTTTACCGCAAGCTTTTTTTTAACAATATTTATATGTAAGATGTCGCAGTTGCTGAGTACTATTTCTAAATTTGAGGGGCAGATTCGGCTAAATTTTGTGGATAACCATGAGTATTATTTAAAAGATTTATATAAATATGTTTTATTTTTCTTTTGAAAATTTTGCTTTTGTTAACTTTTAAATGTTTCAAGAAAGCTCATTTTTTAGACCGCGGTATAAAATCGTGAATATAAAATAAATACCAGTGTTTGTGAATAATAATATGAATGTTTATCCAGTCGCACCTATTATTAATAAAATATTTATGAAGTGTGTTTTGTTTTTTAGACTTGTTAAAACCCATAACAATAATAAACTTGTGACGTTGGTTTAAAAGGTGACTATTTCTTAAAATATATTTTCATCCAGACGCCTTAAAAATCTATGATTAATAATAAACTTAGTTTGTTAACAAGGCATTTATATCTTAAGAGTTGATATATTTATGAATCCTCTAGTATACGCATACATATAAGATAATACCTAAAATGTCTCTGTATAAGAGATTTTAAAACCTATTAGATTTAACAAAATTTTCAAGAAAAGAAAGATTTAAAGTGGTATTTATAAAGAAGTTCATAAAGTTAAATTAAAAAATAGCTTTATGATAAATGTTTTATCTTGAACAATTTTTTTAAGTTAATGTTGATTTCAATCAGAATATCTAGGATATTGATAAAACCATAGGATTTTATTAACGTCATCATAAAATTATTTTTACGCAAGCTCAAAACCAAATTCAATTTATCGTGATTTTTGGGTAGACATGATATAATTTAGAAAACTTCGCAGAATTCAATTTTTCTTGTAATTCTTGAAAACTTGGTACTTTTTACTTCTGTTATCATTTTTGGCAACGTATTTTTTTTTTAAATCATAAGGACCAGTTTGAATCAAATTGTCTACTTTTTCAAAATTATCTGATTTGTCTAGTATAACAACCTTATTTCCTTTGTCAGCGTTTAAATAAAAACATTATTTTTTCTTCAGTCCCTGGATAACTTCAGTATTTTTACGAGAAAAATATTTTGACTTGTTTTGACGTTTACAATAGTTTATATAATCTGCTGATGATGCTAACTTGGTTATCGAAACGCGCGTCCAGAACGTAACAAGTTGTGGTGTAGTGTGGTTAGAACTCTTGTCAAAATCCATGAACCTGGGAAGTCCGTGAGACCTATTGTTTCAGCTATTGGATCACCAATGTACAATATTTCAAAATGGTTAGTAGAGAAATGCAGCAAATTAAATATCTCGTACGATAACTTTGAGGTTACTAACTCGTTAAATAAAATTAAGAATGTTTTTTTTTTATTATTTTTTGAGGTAAGCTCATTGTTTCCTAGTGTACCCATACCTCTAGCTTTAGAGTACCTAAAGGAACCACTTGAAATCAATAATTTGAAGAAAGAAATTATTGATGAATATTTGCTTCTCACAAAATTATGTATGAATCAAATTTTTTTTCAGTTCAACAATAAATATTATATACAACTTGAGGGAACTGCGATGGACAATTGCTTATTTCCGTTCCTTGCAAATTTGTTTATGGGTAGATAAAAAACCCAATTCAAAAAAGAACTCAAGTATTTACCAAGGGACTGGTATAGATACGTAAACGATATAGCTACTTTTGATACTAAAACAGAAAATTTGGATACTTTCTTAGAAACAATAAACAATAAATATCCTTCCATTAATTATTACCTTTTCCCGATACGTTAGTTATTAGAAATAACGATAACGATAAATTAGAATTTGATATTTATAGGAAATTTACTAATACTGATAGGTACATAACATCCAACTCATTTCATTGTCGTCAACACAAAATGTCAGCATTTCATTTCTTAACTCACAGGTTAGCCAATTTTCCATTAAGTAAAGAACGTTTTAACAATGAGATGAATCGGATTAAAAATATAGCTAAAAGTAATGGATATAATGATAATTTTGCACATAAATTAGTAAATAGACATAAGCACCTAAGGCTCCCAAAAAGTTCATAGTAATCCCATATGATTCCAGATATACGAGAGGTCTAGAAAAAGTACTTAAAAACGTAGGTTTTAGAGTAGCCTACAAAACGGAAAACAGTTTGAAAAATCTCCGTAGAAGCCCTAAAAACAAAGTCGACTTGAAGGAGAGGAAAGGCATCTATGAAATTAGCTGTAATGACTGCGATCTAAAATATGTTGGGCAAACTAAACGATTCATAAACATTCGTGTTAAGGAACACATGGCACAAGGAAGAACAGAAAAGAACAATCACCAAATAAGAATAAATAATCTTAAGTTGATTAAAAATGTACCTAATAACATAATATTGGAAGCATTTGAGAGTATAGAAATAGTTAAATGTGGTAAGAAAGCACTAAATACAGACAGAGGGCCTATTCCCTATAGTCCCCTCTATTGTTTACTTGACAACGGTGCAACCAAGTGTGACCACATTTACCTATAAATATTCCCGGTTAGGATAAGTTATTTTAGTTTATATCATCTGCTGATGATGCTATCTTGGTTAGCGAAACGCGCGTCCAGAACGTAACAAGTTGTGGTGTAGTGTGGTTAGAACTCTTGTATTTTGAGCTATCTTTCACCACAGGTTTCAGTGTTGGGACTTAACATGGCTTCACGGTCAACGGAACAAAACCTTTATTGTAAGTACTGTACTAAGATTAAGTTAATAGCAGCAGATATTTGGTTTCTAAAATCATGCAAGTCTTTTTCAGTTTTCCCTAAATATATTTCAGTCAAGATCCCTAAACAATCACCCGTTACTGGGAAGGTTGAATCTTTTGCCAAACAAAAGTGGCTAGATGGAGAAATTAAAAATCTGTATAGCAAATGAAGTATGCTTGAAATTGAAGCATACGGATTATTTAAACAACTCACTTGTTAATTTAGAATTTGAACAATGGTTAGATTTCCAAAGAAAAATGTTCGTAGTTATCGACGCCCAATTTTTGAAGAAAATGTGTTCACTTAAAAACAAACTGAGAAAGTTGAAACCACAAAAAAAAATTCTTCGGAAGTCGAGAACATTGTAGAAAACCTTTCTTCTCAGTCCTCCAGTAAAAAATAGTTTACGAACTATTATAGCGAATATCGAAAGTTCCATTCAGTACGTGCCAGAGTCAACTAAAGGATTCATTAGAGGGGCTTGCAGAAATCAAATCTCAAAAAACGTTGTTTACAAGTCAAAATATTTTTCTCGTAAAAATACTGAAGTTATCCCGGGACTAAAGAAAAAAGAATGTTTTTATTTAAAAGCTGACAAAGGAAATAAGGTTGTTATACTAGACAAATCAGATTATTTTGAAAGAGTAGACAATTTGGTTCAAACTGGTCCTTACGATTTAATTGAGAAAAACCCGTTATCAAAAATGATAACAGAAGTAAAAAGTACCTTAAAACAGTATAAAAATCTTGTGTCCTATAAACTAAAATTCAAACTAACACATAGTAACCCAGAGTTATCTAAACTGTATTGCCTTCCCAAAATCCATAAACCTGGGAAGTCCATGAGACCTATTGTTTCAGCTGTTGGATCACCAACGTACAATATTTCAAAATGGTTGGTAGAAGAAATCACCAAAATAAATATCTCGTACGATAACTTTGGGGTTACTAACTCGTTAGAATTCTTAGATAAAATTAAGAATGTTCACTTAAAAGAAGGCGAAATTTTAATATCTTTTGATGTAAGCTCATTGTTTCCTAGTGTACCCATACCTGTAGCTTTAGAGTTCCTAAAGGAACTAATTATCGATGAAAAGCTGATCCGGTTTTGTATTTATTTAATTTTATTAGTTTCTAAGATATTAATGTAGAATATACTAAATTAGAGCAAGGAGATTGTTCAGTAACTTTTTTTATGCTCTTTTATTCTGGTTTTAGGAGTTCAAGTCTACCATAGTTTTGACTATGCCTTCAGAATTAAGTCAAAAATACTTGATTAAAGGTTTTTTCATTATAGCGACAAAAAAACACTTATATGCTTTAAGTATATAAGTGTTTAAAATATTAAGAATTTTGTTAACTAAAATAAAAGTTATAACCTAAAAATTTGACATTTATTGGATTTTTATTTGCCATCCGCAAGCTCCTTGTTCCAATCCGAAATCAACTTTGAAGTGCACTTCGAATTTTGTGTAATGTAAATTACACCACACTGTTGCCATTTGCCAAGCAAGCCAAATTCGTAACCAATTCGAGTTGAAATTGAAAGTAAATATAACTTTAACGTTCTGTTTCAACAAATCTCAAATTTTTTAGGTTACAATTTATATTGTAGTTAACAAAATTATTAATACTTTTATACATCCAACTATTTAAAAATTATAAATTTTTTATAGGATTTAATGAAATAAAAAAACTTGAATCGAATATTTTTGGGTTAATTCTGAAAGTATAGCCAAGGCTAGACTAGACATAAATTCCTGAAACCACAACCAAAGAGCATAAAAGAGTTACTAAACAATTTTCTTGCACCAATTCAGTGTAGTTTATCATTTCCAATATAAAAATTAACCAAAACTAAATTTAAAAAGGATTTACACATTTGTGGTACAAAAGTGGCTGATAATGTTGACGTTGAAACTAAATATAACCGTTTATAATCTACATTTCAAAAAAGTATCTAAGAAAATAGTTAAAATCACATAAATAAAAATAATGAAAAACGTACACGTTAGAAGCAATTTGATTGTGTTCCCTGTAGCGAAGTAGTGTTGTGTGTGTTAAAAAACAATTAAAGCATTATTAAAAGCAATCTTAAGCGTAATTCGTAAGCAACGTTTTATGATCAATATGTTATTTAACAATACTGTCTATTGGCCAAAAACAAATTTAGTACCTATTATCCTTGTTTATATATCTATAAACAAGGCAATTACCTTTTAAGAACTTTACTTTTTTTGGCTGCAATTTGAAAGAAAGTGGATCATCCAAAATGTTCGTGTATTTAATTAATACATATTCAAATTCAGTGGGACTAATAGAATAGATCAATATAGCTACGCAGTAGATTGAGCAAGACACGGCAACTTTCAGGCCCCCCTAAATGGATGTAATCTGAAAAATTAACGCGCAATGTTGCCAACTATGATGAGGAAGCCGGCGGACGAGAGTAGCGACCGCACAGTTTTGCCAAAAATAATTTGCAGCTATCCCCCGAGGTATATATTTTTCTATTATATTAACCTCTGGAAAACGGCAACGATTCGTCCCAAAAAAATTATTTACTCGTTACAAAAGTACCTACTTTGCTACTCGTATTGTTTCCGCCAAATTTTGTTGATTATGAAAAACGCGCTTGACTTATTTATGATGTGTTCATTGAGAAGAAAATATTTAGCTTCTTTTTGATTACCTAATTTAAAAAGTGACAATTACTTTTTGACCTGTTTCAAAAATGTACAGAGTGAGTCATTATACTTGACACCTACCTACAGAGTTTATTAAGGAAGATAGAGAAAAAGTGTAAATATAAAAACTTTAGGGTCTTTTGAACCGCCAGAATCCCTTATGAAAAAAACAAACGACTATCGCATGTCTATCTATATGCCGTAAAAAATATAAAGAAATACGTTTTTTTAAATGGAACAACCTGTATTTTTGTAAATCTTATGAATGTTTTTTTTCTGATTTCAAAAATATATAGCTTGACTACTTTAGCGCAACCAGTTTTTCAATTATTTTGGTTTAACTATAATAAGTTTTGCTTTATATTATAATATTACCTTAGACTTATATGGGAAATAATGTGTTGTATAATGCAGTTAAACTAAAATAATTAATAAACGTTTTGTGCCAATATAATGAAATTATATATTTTTGATATCAGTAGAGAAAAGCCTTTCATAAAAATAAACAATATACAGGGTATTCCATTAAAAAAAATGTATTTCTTACTCTATATATTTTGTAGTTACACTTTTTCTCTATCTTTGTTAATAAATAACCCTGCAGGTAGGTCATAATAATAAGTATCTCAAAAAGCAAAAAATGTTCCTCTTCCTGTATAAGTTAATAGGTTTAAAATTGCTTTTTGAATAAAATAACATTTAGCGTTGTGTCTTGTCTTTTTAAGTTTGTTTCTATTAAAGCATGTATGCTTACTCCTATAAACTTTATTTCAAGCTACCTAAACTAATCTAAACAGGAAATTATATAGTGTCGGTGAGCATTGATGTCTCCGGACCGATTCAAGGGGTCCAATTTAAATGAGTTATCTATAGACCTTAATGGCACCACTATTGATGTCGTAAAATCTGTAAAATTTCTAGGGCTTCTTGTAGATGATTCTTTAAAATGGGATCCACATATCGACGCTTTATCAAGGAAGTTGGGTTCTGCTTGCTTTGCGTTAAGATCTGTTTCCGAGGAGCTTAGCTTTTCTACCTCTAGAACTGTTTATTTTGCTCTTGTTGAGTCGCACCTCAGATATGCTATTCCATTCTGGGGTACATATTGTGCGACTCAATTTGATCGAATTTTTATACTACAAAAAAGAGCTGTTCGTTACCTACTGAGACTTAATAGTAGAACTCACTGCCGAGATTTCTTTAAAAGATATAAAATACTAACCCTTCCTTGCTTATTCATTTTGGAATCGGTTTGCCTAATTCGTAAGCATGCACCTGCTCTATTAGAGAGACCTTCTCACAACTACCCTCTCAGAAACACTGAGCACGATCTCTATCTTCCAACCCCACACTCAGAGTTAATTAAAAGATCAGTAATCTACAATGCAAAAAAAATGCATAATCACCTGCCATTTAACATCAAATCCATAATATCTCTGACTTCATTTCGCAAGGCTTTGAAGTCATTCTTACTGGAAAGCGCCTTCTACACCGTGAACGAGTTTTACAACACATAAATTTATCCTTATGAACCCCTAGTGTGATAGTTGCCATTACCAACCATTTTTACCGAATTTTGTATATGTATTTTTTTAATTGTTTCGTACTTTTTTATTTTTTATTTTTTACTTTGCTTTTTTATTTTTTTTACATTATATTTATGAAAATGTTTATAACATAGTACGACTGACAAAGTACATTTCTAATGTACTTCTTTTAGGATTTTATTATATTAATATTCTAAATTCTTGATTTAAATATTATTTTTCTATAATATTTATGATGTGTTTTTGTTTTGTTTTGTTTGCTAATTTTGATGTTTGTAAACTATTTTTTTTTTTTACAACAGCTTTGTCCACAAAATTGTAAAATTTTTTTGACAATAAAGCATTTATTTATTTATTATTTATTATTTATAGCGTACGCTATAATAGTTAACAAGTACCAGTGGCGGATCTAGGATGATGTCTTGGGGGGGGGGGGGGAGGCAAAAAGAAATAAATACGTATTCAGTAATGTTGAGGACCTTTTTTGTCGTGGAGTTTAGGTGTTAAAACATATAAATCAAAAATGCTGGACCTATAGATCTCACTCAAAGGGACCTATAGGCCTACCTGAAAGAGAAACTCTGTGTATACAGGGTGAGACAAAAACGCATTGCGATCCAAAGTTATGTTTTTCTTAATAGAACACACTGTATATTATGAACCTTTTTTGATAGATCTCGCTCAGGGGGATCTATAGGTCTACCTGAAATAGACACTATGTGTATAAAGGTTGAGACAAAAACGCATTGCGATCCAAAGTTATGTTTTTCTAAATAGAACACACTGTATATTATATGTCCATCGAATGATTTTCTTCTTGCTGATCATAAACAGACTAGAGGTTGAACATGAGAAAAACCCTATCATAAGAAGCAGTGTTTTCCCATTGACTCCAGTATGTTGTAGACTATTCTTCGTCTCTTTCAAGTTTCTAGTATGTCTTTAAAGATAAAGGTAATAAAGGCATCAAACTAAGTATATTTATGATTATAAATATAAACTTGATTTCATACCTTTATCTTTAAAAACATAAGAGAAATTTGACAAAAACCTGGCCATAAGAGGCAATGAATGTGTTAGAGAGAGAGACATAATATATAGAGTGCTCCATTTAGAAAAACGTAAATATCGATTGCTTTGCTGTTTTTGTGTCACCCTCTATTCAAATAATTTCTACGCAAAAAAAATCATGGGTAGGTACAACCTTGAAGTAAAAAACAAAGGTAGAGATCACAATTCATCCACAAATCACGTTTGGAGCATACGCCAACATGCTTCCCCTATTTCTCACATTATATCTACCAGTGTTTACAACATGACAACACTCACGGATGGCTCATGTCCAAGCACGTGGCGATATGTTAACGACTGCCAGTGGCGGCGACACTTTATTTTCGTCATAAGGAAATATCGTTAATCGGAAAAAATGACCGTTGCGGGTTTTTATTGTTCTTCACGTATTACCCGATTAACTTTAACTTTCGGTTAAAAATTAGGGGTCGTATGGGGATGGTTTAACATTGCTTGTATAATTAACCTCAAATTGTATTTTAAAATCAAGTGTGATATAGTAATAGACTGGTAAAATGTTTGAACGAATTAAAGGTGGCGGAAGAAAATGGCGGCTTAATAAATCAGTTTTAAAAACTACCAAACTTTGATACAAAAGTAAACTGGTAAAATATTGGTATGAAATCAATATGGCGGAACAAAATGACGGCCTATTAAAATGTTTGAAGTAAGAAATTGAAGAAATGGATCATGCTTCACTTTTCTAGACAAAAGGAACAGGGCCGGCCCAACCTCTATTTCGGACCCAGACAAATTACAATTTTGGCGCCCCTTTAGCCAATTAGATAAATTCGAAGAGTGGGTAAGAATCAAACGGTTTATATTAATAAGGAACTTAAAATAATTTATTAAAAGGTAAATGTCGAGATCAATAAAAATTATATTAGGAAAACTATTATAACATCAACTATTTAAAAAACAAATCTTCTTTCTATTGCCAGAAGAGCCAAATGATCCAACTTCTCTTGTCCTAGAGAGGATCGTAGGTACATTTTAATTAATTTTAGATTGGAGAAACGTTCGTCCAATAAAGCAATATCTGTGATGTCGTAGATAATTTAAAAACAGCACTATGCTCTTTACGCTGTGTGAAGTGTTCGGCTAGGTAATTAATTGCTGTGTCTAAGATAAAACAGAAAAAATGTATCAAAGGATAAGTGGCCAAGAATAGGCTCGTCCTCTCACTCGTATTGAAATGTGCTTTTTTTTCTGGCAGTTTCATTTTAGAATGTTAGACCAATATTTAATTGCTCTGCCAGTTCTTTGGCATCAGTTTTTACGGATTGCGAACTACGTTCCCTTCGAAAATCTTCTAGTTGTTTTTACATACTTTGAATTCCCTTTATATCTAAATGTATATTAGAATTTTTAGCTTGCAAAAGTTTGCTAACCAAATTGATGTGGTACAAAATTCCTTTATTACGCTGCATATAAATTTACAATCTTTTATTTTGGCTGCTAATGATTTGGCTGAGTTTTTTGCAAAAACATTCAATTTGCTGTCAGTGGTTGCCAGATAAAGAGCATCATAAATTTCCCCAATGTTGAACCGAATGGCATCACAGCACCGATTCTCTTTTCTCATCGAGTTGTAGATAGAGGTTTTACATTTAGTATTGAAACGTTGTCTTTAAGAATACTCCAGCGTTGAGTAGAGGCCGAAAACAAATTGTGAATCTCTTGAACGGTACCAAAATAATGTTATTGCAATGGATGAAGAAAGAGAAGCGTGATTTATTACTAAGTTAAGAAAATGATAATTGCAAGGTACATAAAATGCTCGAGGATTGATTTCTAATATCTTCTTTTGGAGGCTCGAATTTTGACCTTTCGTATTCGAATCATTATATCCTTGGCCCTTTAGCCCCCCACATGAAGATTTTTTTTGGAATTCATTCGTATTTTTTTCAAACAAACCCTGCCTACAGGTGTCACCGATAGGCAAACATTTTAAAAAACTTTCTTCAACTGTTCTCACTATCGGGTTCAATTTTAACAGATCTTTCAATTACAGATATTTGTTCTGTATGGGAGATATCCGAAGTACAATTATTATTACAGAGAAATAAATCGAAATTTTAATGCATAAAATAATTTTATTCTGACTTCGAGTTCCCAATATTTCTAGAAATTCATTTTGTAATCTCTTGCTCAGGTACTGAATTTTGAATCTTTGAAAAGAAATTGTTTGTACATTTTCGGCCATGATATTATCAAATTTAGATATACATTTCACAAGTTGTAAAAAGTTAAAACAGTCCTCCAATGTTCGGTTTCTTGCTAAATTAATCTTTGATTTTCTGCATGTGTTGTCTGGTTCTGATCTTCTGACAAACTTATTGATATATTTTTCCAGTCATTATATCCTGATGAAGTGGTCAAAGATGATTTTGTTGAGTTTGAAAAGAGTCTGCAGCAAAAACAATAAACTGCATTTTTTGTAAGGCTATAGATTAACCAGTCTCCATGAATTAATAAATCATTTTGCAGCTTCCTTTGATAATAGGACTCACTCTTCTATTTCGATCATCAGCCATAAAAGTAATGTTCTTTACTTGAATAGAGCCTTTAAGAACCAAAAGTTCTCTCATTTGGTCAGAAATATTTGTAGGCCAAGTTCAAGCATCAGCCTCATCAAAATTAACTATTTGCTCATTTTTGTGGCATTGACACATAACTTTGGCATAACTCTGTTTTTTTCGGTGAATTATTTATTACAAGTCTATACTCTTTCTTCTTTTTTATCAAATCTTTCGGCCAATAATAAAAAAATCGGTAGGAAAAACAACCAAAATGTTATACATACATATCATATTAGAAAATACAACATTATGTTTTATTTAGAAAAGTCTCTAGTATTTATCGAGGATGTCATGATTTCCTAGTTTTCAATATTACCTGCGTTTCACGTGCGTTGGTACGCCACCAACCCCGACGCGCGCGATAAAGAGACCACACCTTGACAGCAGCAGTGGTCTTTATTCTGTCTGAACTCTTGCGTATATCCTTCTCTTTTACTCATGTCCATTGTTAGCTACACTTTATTTTAGAAGGATCTAACGTCCTATCGATCCAATTGTTAACCAAAGAATAAATTTGAGGGGAAGTGCGCAAAAGAGAAATCCGACAGATACCGAGCTCTCATTAGCTTATCCGGCAAATAGTTATTTGACAAATAAAGTGGATTTTTTTAGAAATTAAGATATAGGGCCTAAAGGTTTTTAATATAAAACAATAAGTTTTAAAATTAACTCTTTTAAAAGTATAGGTTATAGTATACCACGTTACATTTAGCTAGACATACATTTTTTAATTAATCACGTAAATTTGTTTTCATTGTAATCTGATTTTTAAAGCACAACTATATACAAAATTATAAGTTTAGTTAAAAACAACTAAAAGTCATCGCCCTAAAGCGGGATTCGAACACACATCCATTGCATTGAAAGTCGAAAATCCTACCACTGAGCCACGTGGGTTCATACTGAAAATTCACCGAAACTTGTTTATATTCCGCCAAAATAAACAATAACTTAATAGGAAGGACATTGAACAATCTGTGTTGTAATTGGCGGACTCCATATAGGATTCAAGGCCTTGTCGATAATCGCGTTTTCGATAATTTTCTTTTATAAGGCAGCAGTCACACAAATCGATCGTCTACAACAGACTACAAATAAAGCAAATTAGACCGCAGTTACACAGATCGATGTTTTAAATTGATCATTGTAATCGACGGTCACATAGCATCAACCACGCGCGATTGGGTAGGACCAAACTTCAAGCGTCATCCCCGCGCCGGCCGGTTTGAATATGAAAAATGGTTATTTTTTAGTGGACACTCGATAGTTGTCATACAAACTGTGGATGCTTGATCGCATTTGACAATGTCAATTGCACAAATCTGACGTTAAAACATTTAAAATATCCTAAGGATAATATGTATAATGTAACAAATCAAACAGACGTTGTTTGTAAACACTATTTTCAGTAGAAATATCAAACGTGCATAAACAATTTCCGAAAATTTGTGAAAATTTTTTTTGACAACAAATTTTGTATAAAAGCATGACTGCATATCAGTCACCAATGATTTTATTTTAAAAATTCATTCAACTCAATTCAAATTCAAAAAACGTCACAAATTTTCTCAGGTAATTTTGTTGCACGAATAATATTTTGCTAGAGATTATCACAAGTGGAAATTAAATTTTAAACTAATTCGTATTATCTTATCTACACCACAACATCATACAACTAACAAAATAGGTGACTTACTAAACAAATCAAGAATAAACGCAATTAATATAAAATGTTCAGTTTTGATATTGATTGTAAGTATTTTTGTTACGTATTTCGTTAGATAAACTTGACATCAAGTTACGAGGAACATCATTTGGCGAGATGCTGTCCTTTGGGGCGACCTGAGACTTTTCTTGCAACAAACATGAGTTGGCCTTTTTTGCTTTTTTTGAAACAAACAAACAACCTCAGCTCTATTCCTATATCATCAGGAAACCGGCCACAAGATAGATATCGATTGGTGTAGGGAGATTGCCAATATAGATCATTATAAGACCAGAATAATCCGAGAAGCCATAGAAATTGAAAAACAAGGTGAAAAATAATAAGAGGGACGAATCATTAAAACTACCTACATTATAGAAGACAATAATCGATAAATTTAAATCACACAAAATCAAGCGCAATTAGCGCAACAACAACAGCAACATCCGGAAAAATAAATAACGACCAACGTCCGCTCAGATATATCTTTCGGCCCCGGGTGAGGGTATAAAGGAAGAGCCGCAATCACTTATACTTCAGTCCAGTCTCTATTCGGTCGCGAGAAAGAAAGCTTCGAAAATGCCAAATGTGATTTTGGGCGAAACGTCAACAAAACTGTTCTTTTCAGAACGACATTAGTGAACGGGTATACACCCGGAATGAAAACTCATACACACACACACGTATATATATATATATATACATATATATATATATATATATATATATATATATATATATATATATATATATATATATATATATATATATATATATATATATATATATATATATATATATATATATATATATATATATATATATATATATATATATATATATATATATGTTGATTTTTAGTCTTTCACGGATGGAAAAATATAATGTTTTCATTCTGGGTGTACATCCGTTCACTACTGTCGTTCTAAAAAGAACAGTTTTGCTGACGTTTCTCCAAAATCACATTTGACATTTTCGAAGCTTCCTTTCTCGCTTCCGAATAGACACTTTATTCGGTAGTTTTTGTACTTTAAAATTAAAACTAAGTTTTCTTAACAGAAAAAAATATGAATTCAGTATTCTTAAAAGAAAAAATAAAAGTAAGTTTAAAATCCTGCACAAATGGCGTCCTTCCCATAATTTCAAAAAGACGTGAAAAATAGACTATATATGTTTTACATAAACATTACGTTATAGCTCAAGAGTTGTAACAGTACAAATTTATTTAATACTAGGAGTATTAAATTTGTACTGAACTAATTTACGATCCAACACCATAATCCGCAGGCTGATAGATTAGCTTGAATCTGCCGAAAAATCGTTATAGATGGCAGCATTGCAAACGAACGAGACATGAAGGAGCGATTGAGCGAATTTGAGCAGTATTTACTAATTAGTAATAACATCCAAAATCTTGTTAACTGTTGTCGGAATCACAGGGTTTCAAAGCGGGATGCAAATCTTGTAAGATACTACACAAATTTGACTATGTGATTTACGCATTTTTGTGTCATAGTTTACCGTGCTTGGAATGGCTTCGATCTTAACTCGGCACTACTCCACTCTTGTAAAAAATAATTAAGAAGGCACAGTATTATTGCCTTAAAAAATGAAAGAAATGTGATTTAAAATGTATAACTAAACACCACAAAAATCAGAGGGTTTCACAACATATTTTACAATATACAACAGAAAACATAATTATGTGAAGACTTTGCAGGAAAACAACAGCAAAAAAAGACTTCACATGGAATAAAATTTGGCAAACTTATTGGATTAAAAGCAGAGCTCTAGCAGCGACGCGAACGTATATAGAGTCTAGGGGACCCGTGCGACTTTTGCTCTTTATTCCCGCATATATGCGGTTGCCTAACAATGTGACATTTTATCATTTTCTTATTTTTGGTATGAGCGGTTTGTTAGTTCAGTGATAGAGCTCCCGATTAGCATTGCAAAGATGCTTTGTTCAAATCACGGCTCGGGCGATGACTTTTTTTTCATACATTTATAATGTTGTATGTAGTTGTGTTGTGAATTTATATAAAATAAGTTATGAAAATACCTAGCATTTAGACTCTCGTTTAATTATCTGTGCGAGGCAGAGTAATAAAGAGCAGAATTTGCACGGGCTCCTTAGAATCTTGTCTCGACCGTGCTGTGTGAGAAAACGGGGCAACACGATGTCTTTATCGCGTTATTGTCTGGTGTGGTACGCTATTTATTTTTTAGAGGAGTGTACACCTTATATTACTTTAGTGATAAATCGGGACATTTGGGGTACCTGATCAAGGCTAGATCGAGACGTATCTACAGATCTATAAAAATCGGGATACCTGGCAACAATATCTATAAATTATAACGACATTTTCTATAATATAACATAAAAAAACTAAAAATATTTGTGACTGCTGACTGAAACGAAAAAGACCTAAAGATGGCGAGCCCGTCGTTTCACTTCGTTGATGTTACATTGGGGTCTCCGTATATGAACAAAAAGATCTTACCACAACAAAGTCCGGACTGTTATTTTTATTAAGAAGCTCTATCCTTATTGGACTTTTAATCCTTCGAATTCTCCAAATTCAAAATCGCGATGGTAAAGGAATTTTACAGAATAAAACTGGAAAACTGCACATGCTGATGATATGGAGAAAAAAAATATAAAGCTACTTACATACTTTCCACTGAAATTTCTTAAACTAAAAGATAATACAAAGAACGACAACACTGCATATAGAGTAAAATATATACAGATCAAAATGTGTTATCATATCTTTCAGCATCTTTCTTAAATATATGACTTACATCAAATCATATTGGCCAGACACACGGTGGGGCCATGTGGGCTGGTAGGATCATACGAGCATCTGCGGATAGTACACGGATTATAGGGGCACGGCCGAGGACAACCCACGAATATGCCAAATTTACGGCTTTAATGATGGTTTACAGTTCTAAAGCCTTAATGATAGTTTTATCGATGAACTTGGGCTATCCTAATTCCTAACGAGAGAGATCCACCTAACAGTATAGGTTTTGTATTAAGTTTTGTCAAAAACGAAACTAAAAAAATAGTCATATTTGGGATTCGAACATACATGCTGTACGATCGAGAACTCTACTACTGAGCCACGAAGCTCACATCGAAAGTTCAATGAAACTTGATTATACTCCGCCGAATGACGTATATAACCAACAAGGCGTGCGGAAGCTTCGCTGGGTCGTCCCTCGGGTTACCCCATAAATCTATGTACTATCTAAAGACTTTAATTAGTTACACCCCTGTTGACATACTGGAAAGCCGATACCTTAGTAATCATAATCAATGTTTTGGCATATAGAAATTAAAGTAACTCTCTTATGTTTTAGATATATCATCGGGGACATGTCGAATCAGAATACCATCATGATCGTTTTTTCTTTTTTTATACAAATGTGCTGTCTCCACTTGAAGCAATGGTTGCTGTTACTTTCTTCTTTACCGGGTATATAAATTCAAAAACCAAAGAGATCGTTATTGAACCTACGAAAATAGGAAAACATTATTTGGGTACATATTACATTATTGATTATCTCATGAACTTAAAATTTGGTATATATACCGACGTTACTAGACTTATGTATCTGATAAATATGACTTGTATGTTAAGGTAAGCATATCACATTTGCAACAATAATATTTAGATTGTTGTTGCTTTTTAATTGTTTGTATTTTTTTATTATTACTTCCCAAAATTATTTAATCATCATTTCAAAGTAATCAAAATTAAGTCGTCTTAGTTGGGACTTGGGACTCGATCCCAGGATCTCTCACATTCTAGGCAAGCTAACCTAACCACTGAGACGAAGGACCATGAGGTGAATACCAATTGCGACAATTTTATGTTAGATTTTACGGTATTGTAGACTTCGGCCGTTACAAACCGAGTAGGATGTTAAAGAGAAAAGGAACTCATTTGTGGTTATTGTGTAAATGATACCTAAACAGGTTTTGGGTAAAGTTTGCAATAATAGAAATAATTTTAAATTCAAGGACTTTTCGAAAAATCGGTCGGACTCCTTAGTTTTTGTTTTTTTTTTAGTTGCCCATGTTTTTACATTAGATGAACATATACATGGTAAGTCATGGAAAATAAAAACTTCCTGTATATTGTTACATTTTTAGAATTTACAAAAAACCTAGTATATTTTAAAATACTTTTGTAGAATTCTTTAACAATATACAATTTAAAAAAAGTCATGGACATCATCATAGCTACTCTATGGCTCATCCTGCATATTTTTATTTGGAGTAAAAACTTGCGCAACTTAAAACAGATATGGGCGAGTCCGATTGAATTTTCTAAAAGTCATTAGACTTCGAATTGTATTTCCATTATTCCAAGCTTTGTCCACTTCTTGTATAAATGTTTGACTTCAAGGGTAACTTGAACCGCCCCCCGAAATGAATTTTTGGCTACGTGGCTGTGTCTCTAGTCACCTGGTGCGCATTACCATCACAGCTCATGATATATCTTCAGTTTTGGGTGTGCGTATCACAAGATTTTAAATTTCCCGTATTGACGGCGAGCGGTTGTGTGTTGCGATATGTGCTCAAAGCCTAAGAACTAATCGTATAGCGATTTACCCACATACATAACAGTTTGTGTATCAATTAGTTGTATGATAAATTAGTTTTATTTACTTGTGAAAAGTATAAATTATAGCGCCCTGCGATATAGATCCAGAATTACCACATAAAACTGTTACCCTATATACGCTCATATTATTATCAGTTAGTTATAGTTAATGGAACTCAAAAAAGAAAACGAAGTAGTGTAAGAATTTACATAACTGGTACCTATTTGCTTTTTACAATCGTAATTCGTCGCCGCAAGACTCGCCTAATTTACGTCCCAAAGAAAACTATTTCCTAATAGAATACGATAAAATCTTCCCAAAAAGATTTGGTATATTCCATTTTATAACATGGATTGGCTTTTGTTTTTTAGTCAAAGGCACCGTTTTTTTCGGTAATAATTATGAATACCAAAATGAGTTTTTATTACATTAAAAAATTACAAAATCTTTCGTTCGAGCGATTTTGCTTTAAAGTGCCTAATAAAAACGAAAGGTAATAAAAAAAAGTCGACATAATGGTTAAAAATCACTAGTTGGTCTGGCAGACCTTGTTCTGCCTTTTCCGTTAGATGGCGCGATGAGCTATCAGTGGAATTAAAATAATATGGGCTCATTCACCAGATCGTCCAGAAATTATTGAAGAAAAACATATTGGTTTTATAGAAAAAATACGTGATAAAAAAATACAAAAAATAGTGTTGAAAGTTATAGGTAACCAGACGATAATTTCCAAAAAAAATGTAAATTTGTGCAGAACAACTCTCTCACGAACTTGCTGAAAAAGGTGGTTTAGTGTTTTAAGTTTATAGATTTTTGTCATATATCACAACTAAATCCTTAACTCTATCTACTTGTTTTTAATAGTATTGAATTTAAACGAAAAAATATGATAATTTATTATAAATATTATAAAAGATCATTTTTCCAGATTTAGGAATAACTTATTTAGTGTACAATAGTTAAAAAGGCATTTAAGTCATTTTGAACTAAGAGACACTCACCAATATGTTTTATATTGTAGAAAATCTTCATGTCGTCAGCATATAATAAAAATTACAAGATTTAAAGCATTATTTCACATCATTTAAATACATTACGAATAGCAAAGGATACAGGTGTGATCCTTGTAGCACCCCGGCAGTAACCACGTTCCACAACAAATTGGCACATCTGTGAAACGTTAACAACTAGTAATCTTTACAGATATATGCGAGTAGCATAGATCTCCATCATCGGTCTTTTTTTTTGGCGGAACACTGAAATTCATTCTAGTTAAATCCGACACCCTAGTTTGTCCTATTCCGGATTCCTGGATTCAGGGTAGTAAAGAGCCCAGGTGGACCCGGTAGCAGCGGAGTTTGCAAGGACGTCAGGCATACCATAATTTTTTTCCGCACATAATTTGCATAATTCATTACAATGAAACCAATGCATATTTTTGCAGGCGTATCAGGATATAAGCAACGCTAGATATCCCCCAAGTAAATAAAGTTTCTATTTGGTGGGTTAAAAGACATTCGCAGTTTAAAAGCAACAAATAAGGTGACAAATTTACCAGGGCGGTGATCAAATTTAATGCATGGCTTAATGATAGAGTTGAACTTCATTGTTTTGTCCTATGCAGGGTGTTAAAACTTAAAACTCCAAAATTGGGGAACTAACGGGGATGTCAACATTTAATAAAAATGTTTATTTGATGGTATAAAATTTTAGACCAAAATTTGAATTATGCCGCGAAATGACAGACAGACAGGCAGACCGCCCGACACTCAGACCGACATGTTTTTTTGGAATCTAAGATATAAAACCTGGGAGGGTGATTTTTTCACGAATACAAGCATTTTACTTGGTCGCCATTTTGATCCGTCATCTTGAAATCGTACCAGAATTTTACCAGTTTATATCTGTATTATTCTGTATTATATTATTATAATTCTTGCAAAAAAATTGAAAATAATCTAATCAGTACTTTTAATATAGTTTTAATATTATATTAGGCAGCCGTTTTCGATTTTTACTAAATTGATACCAAGCCATCCCCATATGACCCTTAATGTTTGACCGAAATTTGTCAATCGGTTAAGTAGTTTTTAACTATGTCGCGAACAGGCAGACAGTGTAAAAAACGACTTATTCAATTTACTTTAAATTATGACCAAAAATAAAGTATGCGCTAGGTGGAAACTGGTAAAATATGGCCACGAATTTAATATGGTAAAACAAAATAGCGCCCAATAAAAATATTTGAGAAGGCAGAATATATTTGTTAATAAAAGACTGTGAGCGGAAGTAAATTGGCTCACCCTTAAAGCTGTTAGAGAATTTAACTCGATATACTACAAAAAGACCCTCACTTTTTTGATAGGTATTTGCAACTATTTAAGCTGAAACTCGAAATCTGACCATAAGAAACGGAAATAGACGATTGTTTACTATTTATCCAAAGGTACTAAACGTACTGACGAGGAATGTTTTGTTTTGTTATGTTGCAAATAATTAAATATTTTCTGAAGTTAGTTTTATCTTTTCCAAAAACGTTTTCCCCCGAGGTATTGGCGTTATAACTGGAGCCCGGAGATAGAGTAGTCAAACCCGTAGAGGTGACAGCCCTAATCACATTTCGCTATTCTTATTAAAAGGAAAGATTCATACCGATGGAAGTTTCGGGTAAACAAAATGTACCGCTATTTGGTATTTCTATTAGTTACTTGAGATATACTGTGTGATTCACGTAAACTTCAAACGTCAATTTCTTGTAAATTAACTGAGGTATGATTTTGAAAAAAGCATTATTTTAATTGAGTAAATTGTATTACAAGCTGTAACGAAACCGATGCCATCACCAGTATCGACGTCGCCAAGTAAAAGCAAAACATTTGTTGAAACATTAAAGACTTAACTTTAAATCTACCCCCGTTCCTGTACTGATGACGGCGTCATTTTTCTTTTAGCTTCAAATAATTACACTATGTTGAAATAAATTATCACTTTTTATCAAATTTTGATATCTCTGCTTATTCTCGAAAAATTCGGGATTTGAAGTTTAAACAGAATACTCTGCATATCTTCCGTAAATACTATAATAATAAAAAAGTTTCAGCAGCAGACCTATTTTCAAAATTGGTTATTTTTAAAGTTCCCGCAATTGTCATAGCGCTTGTACTCACGAAAGCGTCGATTTTATTTTAGCCGTAAATCTTTTACATCATCCAAGTAATGTTTTTACCAAATTTTGATGTATTCGTTAATTCTCGAGAAAACGGTGCTTGGACCCTGTATATGTTACATGGTGAGCTACATATTACACATTGGTTGTGGTCGTTATGAGGAGGGGGGACGATGTCCCCCCGCCTTTATCTTTTTGAGCATTCGGCTAAATTGTGGTAAAATTGGTTATTAGCAGAGGGCAACATTTACTAACAAGTACAGGGTCTTTCCTCATATATTGATCCCCCCCCCTAGAAGAGTTATTTTAAGAGATACAAAAAAATATCAAATACAAAAGTTTTAGGGATTTCCTTGAAATTTTTGAATCTGATGTCAAAAATTTTTTTTTTCATCCGTAAATGTCAAATTTTGACAGATGCTCATTTTTTCTTATGGAACACCCTGTATACGAATTGACAGTTAAAAAGAGCGAAATTTTCTGATTTCAAATATATATATATATGTTTAATATGTTTAAATAAGGCGTTATTGAAATATCGGGCTCTAAACATCAAAATAATAACACATTCAAAATATCATGGTAGGCGCTGCATTGTGAATATTTGACATTTATTAAAAAACAATTGAATCAGACGCCATTATTATTTACTGTCTTACTACTTGTCAAAAAATGCCGTACAGCGAGGAAGAAATTATATATTTTATAACAAATTAATATAAACAACAAACAAATACAATAACAATAACAACAAAAAAGTTTCCTGTTAATTAACTTCAAATTTAATAATTATACTTTATAGGTTCTCAACATGACCTCCATTATTATTAATGCAATTTGTATAGTCTTGTTCAATTTTTTGTATAGTATTAACTATAAACTGTATATTATTAAAATTGAGATCATTTATAGCGCCGATGATTTTTCTGCGGAGCATCTCGACGTTTTCATTTCCCCGCTCATAAACCTTGTTTTGAAGGTAACCCCACAGAAACGAATCCAGAGGCGTCAGGTCTGGGCTGTTCGGTGGCCAACGAATTGGCCCAGTACGTCCAATCCATAAATTATATTTTTGATTTAAAAATTTTATAACTGGCAATACATCATGTGGTGGGGCGCCATCTTGATGCCACACTATTTGATTATACTGCCTTAGGGGTAGATCGTCCAGCCTCTCTTCAATTTCGTTGGTGAGCATCTCCAAATATTTTTGCCCGGACAGGTTTTCATCGTAAAAAATAGGGCCAATAATTTGGTCACTTAAAATACCACACCATACATGAAGGGACTGCCGTCCTTGAAATTTAATTTCCCTGGTTATTCGGGGGTTAGTTGTAGCCCAATACCTAACATTTTTGCGGTTATATACCCCTGCCGTTGCATCGGATCACAGAACTTTCTTAAAAAAATTTCTATCTTCTCCCTTCAACACTAGCATCTCTTGACAAAATGCCACTCTTTTATTTTTTTGCTCTTCACTTAAATATTGAACAGGCAATGTTCTATAAGCATAATACTTATACTTTTTTAAAGTTGAGTAAATTTTTTTGGCAGACCGACCGAAGAAATGTTTGGCATGTTCAATTGAATTATTAGGGTTTTCTAGAAAGAAATAAATTTTTTTTGATATGAAATTTGAGAAAGAAAAAGATCTAACCTTCGAAATATAATAAAATGTTTAGTTCTTCGTCTTGATTGGCCACAACTGTCCGACGTTTTCTTACTAAAGTCTTTCTTGTGCGCAATGCTTGTTCCACGTTTTTAAAAGTATTCTTTGCTGGAGTGGGGCGTAAAGAAAACGTGCGATCATATTCCGCCCTTGCGGCATTGGCATTATTATTATTTTTATAATATAAACGAATTATATCGCACTTTACTTCCTCGCTGTACGGCATTTTTTGACAATTAAAAGCCAACTAACAGTAAATAATAATGGCCTCTGATTCAATTGCTTTTTAATAAATGTCAAATATTCACAATGCAGCGCCTACCATGATATTTTGAATGTGTTATTATTTTGATGTTTAGAGCCCGATATTTTAATAACGCCTTACTTAAACATATTAAACATATATATATTTGAAATCAGAAAATTTCGCTCTTTTTAACTGTCAATTCGTATACAGGGTGTTCCATAAGAAAAAAATGATCATCTGTCAAAATTTGACATTTACGGATGAAAAAAAAAATTTTTGACATCAGATTCAAAAATTTCAAGGAAATCCCTAAAACTTTTGTATTTGATATTTTTTTGTATCTCTTAAAATAACTCTTCTAGGGGGGGTCAATTCATGAGGAAAGACCCGGTACAACTGGCATCTATACCAAAATTATTTTATAAAATTTTTTTAGGTCATTGCTGATAGTTGGTTGTTGTTATCAACACAAAAGCACAGGACGTTTTTTGGTCAGTTGGTTTTTTTTGTGCCCCCTTCAACAACAAGGGTTTAGGTGTGCCCCTGGTAGAGGTTTTTTTAGTATATACGGGAGAGCGTGATTATTTTCCTCTTGAGGTACAGTTTTTCCAGAGTTCACACTATCTATCGGATGCGCGTGCGTGTCCTCCGGGACATAGCTACTGTAGCCTCGCAGTTCTATAACTGTTGGGTCATGAGAACCGCGACGCAACAGTTTGACAGTCGGTTGACCAGCTTTTAGGGGCGGAAAGCGCAATCTAATAAGGATGATATAATTAAGTAAATCTAGACAGAAACATGTATAGCTTTACTTCATTCTATCATGTATTATGTATTACTAACTTCACAACGTTTAGGAAAAAATTAAAAGCTGTGCCAATTAATAACATATTTATAAGCCAATTGAACTGTCTTTTTGTTTGAGAAACGCTTTTTTTTCTCTTTTTTATTTTGTGTTTGTAAATTTGAGGATACTTTCGGAACAAATTAATTATCAATCGATTTCCATTTTTCTAAATTCCGAAATTATTTTTTATTTTGTATTCTATATATCTATACACAATTGTAACGCCGATTCGTCGAGAACGTGCAAAATTCCTTGCTATTCACGCAAGGGCAGGATCGCTTTACGCGAGACAGTACTGTAAAAGAGTTCACGTGGTACCGACCTTCGATCTCGTCTCGCTTGTCTGCCGGCCGGCACTTTTAATCGCATCGATTTTCCCGGAAAAATGGGATATTAGTGAAGTTAATGTCGCGTGATGTTCTTCTAGGGTGAATTGAGTAACCCGTCTGCCGGAATTATTCGGATCTACTGTAACAGGTAACCAGTTGTGTATATTTCGAGATAAATATTCATTAATTCATTAATTTTGCTAATTAAAACTATTGTTTCCAACATACAGTCCACTTAAATTGATTTTTTTCATATTTACTACTTCACTTTTTAAAATCCATTATTTTTACATCCCTCGTAAACGGGAAGTATTGTAATCGTAAAGAAATTACCCTCCGAGATTTTTCAGATCTTTACGTTTCAGGGACCCTAGATGCCGAAAACCATGTTTTCTCAATTCCGCCGGTCTGTCTGTCTGTCTGTCGGTATGTTTGTTCGCGGCTTAGATAAAAAACTACTTACCCCATTGACTTCAAATTTTGGTCAAAAATTAAGGGTCATATGGGGATAACCTGGTAACATTTTGGTAAAAAACCAGTATGGCAAAACAAAATGGCGGCCTAGTGAAATGTTAAAGAAAATATTACTAAAAACTGTTTAATCAATGTATCTTAAAGTTTGCACAAAAATCCAAAGTCCTATGTAGGAATCAACTGGTAAAATTTTGGTATGAATACAAGATGGCGAAACAAAATGGCGACTTAATGAAATATTTAAAAATTCATCCTCAAAAAACTACTAATGGACTGATTTCAAATTCTGTGCTATAACTAACTATGGTATGGTACTAGTAAAATTGTAGCTCTAATTCAAGATGGCAGAACAAAATGGCGGCTAAATAGAATCTTTGTAATAGGGACAAAAACACCCTCTCAAGTTTTACACATCTTCACGTTTTAGGGCCCGCTAGTGACAAAAAAATATGTTTTATCAATTTCGTCGGTCCGTCTGACGGTTTGTCTGTGGTATAGCTTAAAAACTACTTATCAGATTGACTTCAAATTTTAGTAAAAAATTAAGGGTTATTTGAGAATGACCTGGAAACATTTTGATAAAAATCCAATATGACCTGGTAAAGTTGTGGTACCAATTCAAGATGGCGAAACAAAGTGGTGGCCAATTTTTTTAAAAATCTTATTCAATTGACTTTCAATTTTGCAGAAAAATTAAATATGATGTAGAGATAAACTCGGATATTTTTTTACATCTTTACGTTCCTAGATGCCGGAAAACTCGTTTTCTCAATTTCGTTGGACTGTCTGTCGGTCTGCGTGTTCGCGGCACGCTAAAAAACTACTTTCCCGATTGACAAATTTTGGTCGAAAATTAAAAGTCATATGGAAATTGCCTGGTCGCATTTTGATAAAAGTCCAATATGGCGAAACAAAATGGCGGCCTCGCCAAATGTTATGATTACTAAAAAACTACTTATACAGTTTAATTCAAATTGTGCAAAAAATTCAAGTGCTAGTTAGCAATTAACTAGTAAACGGAACAAAATGGCGGCCAAATGAAGTATTTGTAATCGTGAAAAAAATTGCAGGTTTTACATATATGTATATTATGTAATTTAACATTCTTTGTTATTTATATAATATATACTTATTTTAGGGCTGGAACAGTGTTCAGCTATCTAAAAGAAATGGTCCTCAATTTTAAAATGCGTGAAGAAGTACACGATTGTTTGAGACTGTTTGTCGTAACTCTTATTATACTAAATTTTTTTGCATGTTTCTATTATTATCTACCATGGATTTTGGGTGACGAAAATTTTCCAGAACACTCATGGTAAGCATCGCTTTTAAATCCTATTTTAACAATAACTATAAATATATTTTTTGTTGTAAAATCTGCAAAATTAAAGGTGAAAAGGGTGAAAAGCTCTCTACTGCGAATTAACCACTTAGTGTAAAATGCTTGAAACCGTTTGTGTTATTGTACTACATCATTAGCACTATAAAGTCAATAACTATACTGTTTTATACGGTATTGCTACATAAAATGAGGTTTGGGAGGTAAGCACTATTTGAAACACTTTTGGTAGATACTATTTCTCTATGTGGCAAAATATCGTTACGAGGTCACTTTATAATGGTTCTATACAATAAATGGCACTAATCTTACTAAATACTCAGTACAACACAACTCATTGACTTTATGCTGACACATCTATTATAAGACTAACTCTAAATCGTTAACTTCCCTTTCGTTATAATTATATATTCCTTAGGGATTCAATAAAATCTTCTAAAAGGTCCATGACTGAACTCGATATAGGATGACTTGTTTGTTTACCGCTAACCGAGGTACGTTTGATAACTCGTTTGGGTAGTCCCGACAAGCCTCCTGGCCATGATATTTCGTCAGTCTGTCCGAGTGTACAACCATTATCTTGTTTTTCGGACTTCTCTGTATCCGAAAAACCAAATTATTAATTTGGTATGATCCTTCCCAGTTTTTAAGACAATTTTGGATATATCTACGCCTTTTTCATGTGGAGTTATACAACCAAAGCAAGTCATTTTCATAGAAATCAGCTGATGTGGCCCTGAATTCATATTCGGTCTTCATACAATCAATGGATGATTTTATGCGGTCACGTGTTATCTCGGGAATTTGATAAGCATAATCTTGTATCTGTTTTCTTTAGGCAATCCAAACATTAAGTCACAGGGCAGCCGTAATCGTTTTCCACAGATAAATCTGGATGGAGTCTGACTCGTGAAATCGCGGACCGCTGTCCTGTAAGCCAATAAAAACAAGGGTAGTTGTTGGATTTGGTCGCGCTGATATCTGGCAACAATTTTAGAGAGATGTTCTTCTAAAGCCTTGTTAAATCTTTCCATCATGCCATCTGACAAAGAATGTAGAGGGGTTGTCCTAAATTTACGTATCCCCATGATTTCACAAACTTTCCTAAAAATGACCGATTCGAAATATCGTCCCTGACCTGAATGAATATACATATATATATTCATATATATATATATATATATATATATATATATATATATATATATATATATATATATATATATATATAATAACGTGTTTTCATTCCGGATGTACATCCGTTCACTACTGTCGTTCTGCAAAGAACAGTTTGGCTGACGTTTCGCCAAAATCACATTTGGCATTTCCTTTTATACCCCCACCCGGAGCCGAAAGTTATATTTGAGCGGCCGCTGGCCCTTATTTATGTTTTCCAGATGGTGCTGTTGTTGTTGCGCTAATTGAGCTTGAATTTTTGCGATTTTAGATTTGCCGATTATTGTCTTCCATACAGTTGGTAGTTTTAATGATTCGTCCCTTTTATTCAAATCACCTTGTTTTTCAATTTCTATGACTTCTCAGAGTATTCTGGTCTTATAATGTTCTATATTGGCAATCTCCCCACACCCATCGAAATTTATTTTATGGCCGGTTTCCTCAGCTTTATTTCTACATCATCGGCCACGGGTGGGGGTATAAAAAGAAGCGTCGCAGTCACCAACACTTCAGTCTCTATTCGAACGCGAGAAAGAAACCTTCGAAAATGCCAAATGTGATTTTGGCGAAACGTCACCCAAACTGTTCTTTTCAGAGCGACAGTAGTGAACGGATGTACACCCGGAATGAAAACACATTTTTTTATATATATATATATATATATATATATATATACATTTATTTATATATATATATTATATATATATATATATATATATATATATATATATATATATATTCGTTTTTAGGAAAGTTTGTGAAATCATGGGGATACGTAAATTCAGGACAACCCCTCTACTTTCTTTGTCAGATGGCATGATAGAACGATTTAGAACTACTCGTGTTTTTATTGGCTTACAGGAGAGCGGTCCACGATTTCACGGGTCAGACTCCATCCAGATTTATCTGTGGAAAACGATTACGGCTGCCCTGTGACTTAATGTTTGGATTGCCTAAAGAAAACAGATACAAGATTATGCTTATCAAATTCCCGAGATAACACGTGACCGCATAAAATCATCCATTGATTGTATGAAGACCGAATATGTCTTCAGGGCCACCTCATCTCGTTTCTATGAAAATGACTTGCTTTGGTTGTATAACTCGACTTGAAAAAGACATAGGTATATCCAAAATTGTCTTAAAAACTGGGAAGGATCATACCAAATTAATAACTTGGTTTTTCGGATACAGAGAAGTACGAAAAACAAGATAAAGACAGACTGACGAAATATCATGGCCAGGAGGCTTGTCGGGACTACCCAAACGAGTTATCAAACGTACCTCGGTTAGCGGTAAACAAACAAGTCATCCTATATCGAGTTCAGTCATGGACCTTCTAGAAGATTTTATTAAATTCCTAAGAAATATATAATTATAACGAAAGGGACGTTAACGATTTAGAGTTAGTCTTATAATAGATGTGTTTAGATGTATTTAGTAAAGTTAGTGCCATTTCTATATATATATATATATATATATATATATATATATATATATATATATATATATAGAACATAAAAGAGATGATGAAAAATGCTTAAAGGCTTGTCGGTATAATGGTCCATGATTTTTGGACTCTATACCTGAATAAGCTTATCAAAGGCAGAATTATTTGTCCGAATGGTCGTTAAAATTCTTACTAAACTTCCTACTTATATATATATATATATATATATATATATATATATATATATATATATATATATATATATATATATATACATGTACAAATTACTAGATAACTATGAGAAGCATCTAGCCTGACCATTTTTACTAAGACAACGCGAACTCCCGCGCGCACAAGTGGCATTAAATTTTCTGTGTGAACCTCGTGGTTCAGCGATAGGGTTCTGCAGTTGCATTGCAAGGGATGTATAGTCTAATCCTGGTTCGAGAAAAGACTTTTTTTTTAACAAAACTTTTTTTATGTAGAATAATTTGGGTTGTTGACAAAAAAGTCCCCATCCTCATATATGTGAATTACTGACGTCAGAGGTCTAAAATTTAGCGCATAATTTCGGAACAATTTCTAGAATATCTCGGGCAGGGTGTAAAAACGACGCCTCAGTAAAAGGAAGCGATAAAGAAATCATGGTACTTGGGATTAGCATTGAATTTCAGTGTTCCGATTTCGTGAAGTAAAGATCCATGAGGATGCCTCGTGCAATAGAAGGCGAACGTCAGAAAGTGATTCCATTTTGACACGTTTAATCCCAAATAACCATGATTTCTTAACCAATTTACCGATTTTTTAACATGCTTATACTTTAACGGCTTTCTTCAAAATTAGTGTAGTTAGTAGTTGTGTAAGTAAAGCAAAACTATTTTTTAGGGCTAAACGAGCTAACGTTTCCCCAGATTTCGGAGTTTCAATGTCCAGAGCTTACACAGAATCTATGCTTTGTATTGTATGCCATTTTTTCGGTGCTGGTGAAGGATTGCACGGCACAGATCTGCGGGACGGTTTACAAAAGTTTATGTTGGTGATCGTGATGATATCAGGTTATTATATAATGCGCCTTAGTTAAATTTAATCTCAACATCTACCCCTTTAGACAGCATTGACCTAGCTTGGCATATCTCTCAAATTTTTTTGCTTTGTGTTAGACATTTTATACAGCTTGCACTTTTGTGATATCCCGCACTTCTTTGAAGAAATTTAGGAGAAATGTGTTTAAAAAAATAAACAGTTTTGATGCTTTAGCAAGAGCTTTTATTAGTTAAAGATAAAAAATAATAAAATATCCTATTAATGGATCTCCACTATGCGATGTATTCAGTATAGTTAGGTTCTATCGAGTGCTCATAGGCCATACTTAACCTGCTGGTTATATTCTTTTATTGATCGGTTTTAAGCTATTATCTGGCAATCCTATTTGCCTCTTTAAGTATAATTTTTATATTGTTTTTCTGAACAAGTAGATTTAATAAATCACGCCAAATATTGTTCCGGGAGTGCTAATATTACGATTAAACGGCAACATAATTGATTGATGGGGAGGATTTATGAAATTGATGACTGTCTATTTAAAGTAAAATCGATCTTTGATATCAAAAGCAACATACTATCAAAACTATCCATGCTTTTAAAGATTTTTTTTCTAAATGATTTTAAAAAGTCTAAAATACATATAATATAAAATAATGCAGGAATCCCAATAGTAGTACGAAACTAGGTCAGGTCATAGCAGCAATTTTTTTGGTGTGGTTAAAGGGGTTGCGACCCGAAAAAAGTTATAACCCTTATATTTCCTAAATTGTATTCTACAGTTGCTTTGTACACATTAATTATGGTTCATCAGGTGCTACATTTGAATAAAATATCTCTAGAAATGTAGGAGGGTCATCAAAAAAATAAAATTTTTAAAATTTAAACATTTTGTATCTTGAAGTCCATGTATTTATGGATCCACGTTCATAAAAACACTTCTCAAATATTTCGATGTGTGGAATAGTCCGTCCAGTCCATAGAAATTTGACAAAATTTTAATAGTAACAAAACGCTCATTTGCTTGCTATCGTAAAATAATCATTTTCCAAATTTTAACGGGGTTTCGTTACATATTTATTTACACAGTCTCAAATTTTGCACAGGTATCAAACGCATCAAATATAAGATTGTGTAGTGGAACAATTTTTGAAAAATATTTGAGTTTAAATTGAAATATTATCTTTAAAACAGGTTACGGTTAAGGCCTGGTTTAAAAGAAACGTGTATTGTAGGCTAGGGCATTGTTTTCTCAAATATAAGTTTATCTTGGCTTGTAATAAAGCGGAACCTGAAAAACCACTAAATTGTTGTTTCATTTTTTTGATTATATTTTCAATAAATTATGGTCATGGGTCATGTGTGTAATATGTGGACATTCAAGGATTGTACTGTTTTTTGAAAAACATACATTTATGAATTGACGTATGTGAACGTGTTATAGATATTACGACTTTGTTTTATTTGAAATAATTCTTCTTGTTATATTTTCTTGGAATGAAAAAAAATATTTTTTTACTATAAAAAAAACGAGTAATTTTGCACACCCCATATTAGAATAATGCAATAATATATTATGTTTTCATATTTCAGGTTAAAAAAGTTCTATGTACGCCAATGAATTTCTAATGTACGAGTCAACGTTTCAACTTATTGACGATTATCTGCGGAACGTTTACTTTGTTTTATGTTAATAACTGTAAAGTGCTTAACAATATCAGATATATTAACTCAATGAACAAAAAGTAACATTTTTAATTTTTACATATAGTAAGCATCAGTTAACTTGATAAATTGAATAAAAACAGTAATTATTCATAATAAAAAAAGTTGCCTATTGAATAAAAAATTAAACAGTATAACCTAGTTATTGATTCTTTAGAAATTAAAGTAAAGGTGAAATATTTTTTAATCATACATTATTTTTTAAACGGAATTTTAGGGAAAATCTTAATACTATTTTGCAGAATATCGCATTCTATTTACATCATGAAATCTGCCCCTGATCGTCAGGATACCAAATATTTTTAACTAACTGTTGTAGAAACAAAAACTTGTTTTTTAATTCATTAGGTATCATTATAGAATGCTTATTAGGGAAAAAATTTAAAAAATCTTACCATATATTTAAATAATATATTTGGTTTTTAATTATAGTAACCCTTTGGTAGTTAATCAGACAAAAAAAATAAATGGATAAAAAGATAAATGCTAATATATCAGAAACTATTATATATTGTTGAGTTTACCTTTAGATAATCTACTAATATATCTATACATATATAGGGTGATCAGTTAAAATAAGAAAGTTGATAGGTACATACAGGATATCATCTCCCTATATAAATGGCTCACGTTTAAAACGACATGTGTCCAAATACGGTACACGTAGGAGTTAAGTGCGAAGTTTCCTTCTGTATTCTGTAGTAAGTCAGAGTGGTTCGTCATGGTATCTTGCACAGCACCAAGTATTACAATAAGCAATTGTTAACAAAACAGCCTATGCAATAAAATACTACCAGTTCATATATATATATATATATATATATATATATATATATATATATATATATATATACATATATAAATATAAATATATATCTATATATATATATATATATATATATATATATATATATATATATATATATATATATAAATATATATATATATATATATATATATATATATATATATATATCTCATTAAATCAAATGATGTAATGTGTATAAGTAATTCAGGCTCAACTTATCTGAGTTGATTAGTGATACTAGATAGTGTCGGATTGGTTCAATCTGACCCAAAGTCTACGATTCTTTTAGCCCAAAAAATTAAGCACAAATAAACTCTTTTGTAGAATTAATCTTTCTTTTCTAATCATGCTAAAATAGAAAAAAATAACCAAATGATGGAATAAAAGCCGGACCAACACATCTTAAAATCATTGAAGATATAAAAGGTGTTAAAGTATATTATATAAAGTGAACCTCCTTTTTTAGCTCAAATAACCATTTTTAAAAAATCCTCATTTTTTTTACATATTTATCAGCGGTTCTTTCCCACGTACCACTCGTGTTTATCACGGATCAGTCGCGTACCACCAAACTATTAAACACTTCTTTAGTATAGAGATGACGTCTATTTCTCAGAAAGGTAAATCTGCTTGCGTACCAGTTTGAAAATCTCTACCACACCACAGGTTTACGTTACAAAATACCGGAAAAAATATCATAATCATTTGTTAATAACATGACAACCAGCTTATTAGAATGAAATTTAGTTATATCTTTGTTTGTTATGTTGATTAAGAAATATACCTCATCAAAAAACCACCTATATATTTAAAACACTAAGCTAGATTTTTCAGTGAACGAGCTGTACTGCACCAATTTACATGATTTTTTTTTTGAGATGATCGTCTGGTTACCGAGACCTTTCAATGCTATTTTTTGTATTGCTTTATTTCGTATATTTTCTATAAAACCAATATGTTGCTTCATATTCACATAATTCAACTAGAAACTCATCATCGCGCTAACAGAAAAGGCAGAACAAGGTCTGCCGAGACAGCTACTTTCCTTTTAAAATTGTTCAGCGCCCTTTCAATATAAAACTAGAACGTTTAAAAGTTATCACCACCTCTAATAAGTGCACTGAAAACGCAATAAACACTATGATACCTTTACCAAGAAATAAATTATATACATATACTCTAATGGAAAAATTTGAGCTTTTTAAAAAATGTGTTTAAATATAGGCTAGTCCATTAAAAAAATATTTTTTGCTGCAGAGCTTTTACTAAAAGTCAAATCGAATTTTCAAATTCTTCAGAAAAAAACTACAGCTTATGGCTATCTTCAATTTTTTATAAATGGTTGTTTAAGCTAAAAAAGGGAGGGTATTAACTTTATTCTGGATGACCCTGTATAATACCAAAAAAAAAAGCCTTTTTATATTTAATGTTCTAATTATATACTTCAACTAATGGCTATTTAGAGGTGTTATATTAACGCTGACTTCAAAATGTCAAATTTTAAAGATGAAATAAAATTTCGGGTTTATTTTTATAAAACATTTTATTTCACCCCTTTAAGTTTTGTTTATACAAAATTATAATATCATAAACAAGAACTGGGTCTATTGCATATATAATTTGACCAGAACCACAATAACTATTGTTATATATATAAAAGGCATCTATAGATATTTATAAAAAAATCGGAACACAAGGTTTCATAGATTAAACCGATTATTAAAATTGTACTTCTTGTTGCTAAAAATCCGACTACCATATGAAATACGATATTTTTAGATAAATTTTTTTAAAAATAAAAAACCCAATTTACATTTTTTAAATGGAACACCCTGTATATTATAGGTCCATCGAATGGGTCTCTTCTTGCCGAATATATAAATATACTAAGTTTGGTAGTTTTATTTTTAAAGACCCTGAGAAATTTGAGAAAGGTCCTGCCATAAGAAGCAATGTATTCCCATTGAATTCCCTATGAGGTAGAACTGTCTCCGTCCCTCTTTAACAATGTGCCTCTTAGGGCAGGGTTTATGTCAAATTTCTGAGGTATCTCTAAAGATAAAGGGATCAAAACATAAGATATCTGAATCAATATGTTAGTTAAACAAAATATAGTATAATTGTAATCGGCAAGAAGAGACCCATTAGATCGATATATAATATACAGTGTCTTTTATTTAAAAAAATGTAAGTTGGGTTAATTTTTTGATTCATTCAGTAATTATTTTAAACATTGATAATCTCAAAATATATCGGAGTAAAAATCCCACAACTTTTATATTTAAAGTTTTTTTCTATTATCAAAAATTAAGACCGTAGGTGGATGTCAAAATATAATGAATAATTCTGTACATGCAGAAAGAAAACATAGGGTCAGTTGGGTCATGGTAACAAAAAAATAAAAACAGCATTTTAGAATTGTGCAAACCAAACCAAACTAACCGTTATTAGAAAACATTCTTTGTAATAGTACTTTTTAATAAAAATATTTATTTTATAATATAAAAACATGAAAAAATGCGCAGGAAAAAGAAAATAATTTCAAACATATTTGAAATTAATAATTCTTAGTAAACTTACACCAACGGTTGAAAAAGTCAACAAAATGATTATTCCATTATTATTAATGTATAAATGTGCTAGATTATTTATAATTCCATGTGGAACAATCTGTCTCAAACAGTTGTTTTAAATATTTGTGATGATTAAATAATTTTAAAGTTCTTATTATTTACCATTTTTATTGCGGAATCATAATCAAGAATATTTGTTGTTTCGATTTGGCCCCGGAGTCTCTGAACTCCTAGTTCTTTCGGGCCAGTCCGACTCTGCTGCCAAATGCACCTTGCAATAGAAAGTTCTATTTCACAGCTTTTGCATATGTCACGTGGCTCTAAGAAATGAAATAAACGAATCATACATTTAATTTTACATTTTTCACTGAATAAATATTATGTTGTCAAAGTTGAAAATCTGTTGGCAAAATTAAAAATTCTTGATAAAATTGTAATACCCCTTACCCAATATTTTCTCCTCAGTCCGTCCCAGCATACTATGAACGATATAAACACAGCTATTTTCGATCTGATAAATCATTACAATACAAGATATAGTTGTATTTTAGGGAGAATTTGGACACTTTATGTCATTGCCTGTATACTAAAAATATTTAGCGTCGTGACCATTTCGGAAAGCAAATATGAGGAATACCTTTTACAACTGGAAGTATTTATGAGACAAAAGAGGCTGCCCCAGGTTTGTATCATGTGTATATGTATATTTAGAATCAGACAATTTGTTATTATTATGTGCCTTTTACATATTTGTATTACAAGTAATTTTCTGAAAGAATGCATAAATCCTTTATAATATATATACATATATATAGGATTATGATGATTACGATGGTTTTTAGTGTGTAAAATATATGCAATCTGCATATAGTTTGAATATGTTTTACGTTCTTCTGTAGCATAAACGCTATCTCTATTTGGTATGTTATCCATAATTTTTCTAGCTGTGGCCACATTCCAAATTATATGTTTTACATCCCAAATTTTCTAGAAAAATCACACGTAGAAGCTCCGCCATGCCCACTTATCTTTGTTAATTTTTAAGACATCACGATAAGCATTTGTTTATTTAGAAGCTTAGCTTAAATACTTTCCAGAGGTGTTGCCACATTTAATCGGATTACAGAGTTTTTTTTAAAAAATTTCCAAAACTGCATCTACTTACCACCACTTATGAAACTGACAAAAAACACAATTAACTGGGTAGAAAATGCTGTACATCACACACGTATTAAAATAAAATTTCAACACGTGTGTGAAAAATGCTGTTCAACATGACAATCCCGTGTCAGTATCACAGCTGATGTAACGGGTGACAATTTTTTAAACACTAGTGTTTAAATAATTTTTACAATTAATACAAAATATAAAATATAATAATTCTATTAAAAAATTTGAGTGGTCGTAAGAAAAATAGTGTACATAGTTATCAAAGTTATCATTTTCAAACTCAAAGGATTTCCGCAGTCGGCTAACGCCTCATGCTAGATAGCTCCTCGTTTGAAAATTACCACTTTCAACACTTGTTATGTAATATACTATTTTAGGCTACCTCTTACACAACATTTACACTGTAAGCAGATGCTAGTAATGAAGTTTTCGTGCTTTTACATTTAAAATACTAGATATGTTGTCATACTGAAAATAACGTCAAAATGGTAAACTTTAATTATCATACTTTTGTTCAAATTTTAATAGTTTATGCAGAATGTGGCAAAATATTTCAAGAACATGTACGCTATTTATCAAATTTAAACAGTTTTCTGCAAATATTTCACTTTTTTAAAAAACGTTTTGCATAAATCTCTTCTATTTGTTGACGTTATCGACACCTAGGTTGTGATTTATCATATTTTCATTATTTTTTAAATTTATTATCAATTATTAATTTTTGTGTCAAATAATATAAATCGGGCAACATCGCAACTACAAGAAAAAGCCATAGGGAGCTGATGAGAATAGATATTATTCTTTGATCTGTGTCAAAAGTCTAGAAGACGATTACATTTTCTAGAATATTAAAAAGAATACTTATGTAAATACACTTTATGACATAGACAAAGATGCAAATAGTACTGATTTGTGCATCTCGACAATGAAGCAAAATTTGGCAAAAGAAAATATAATAGGGGACGTAGAATTGAAGGCAAGTGGTTGTTTGGAGGTTTGAGACTGTAAAATAGTTTTCTTGGTTCCAGTTCAAAATAGAACTACAGAAACTTTATTGACAGTTATCAAACAATGCATACTTCCAGGCACCATTATTGTCTCTTGTAGTGTGTAATTTATTTGTAGTATTTTCAACACCTACAAATAAATTATTCTATTCAATTTGTGGATCCTATCCTATTTTTTTTCTTCGTGATTGGTTTGAGTTCCGTTTTGGAAAAAAATTACTGATATTTATTTTAGGTTTTAAGGAATCGCTTACTTGAATACTATCGATACAAGTATCAGAATCATTTTTTCAATGAGCAGGCAATTTTTGCTACTCTATCAGCGTACCTAAGACAAGAGCTGATGTTGTATGGCGCTAGAAAATTGATTACAAAAGTCGAATTTTTTAGAGCTTTGCCAAGAAGCGTAGTAGGAGCAATAATTGGTAACACTAGACAAATTGTATATTTGCCCAAAGATATTATTGTTAAGCGTGGTAAGTATTTATTACAGATTATAACAAAAAGGAAAAAGTACCACATAAAAATGCCCAATTATGTTACTGTATTTCTGACTTTTTAAAACATTTTTGTAGGAGATACAGCCGATGAAATATTTTTTATATCATCGGGAACAGTAGCGTTGACCACTAAAGATAACGAAGAACTGGTTCATTTAGAAGATGGTGACGAAATCGGTTTAGTAGGTGCATTTTCTGTACAACCTTATATATACAATTATAATTATTACGCAGTTGAAACAACAGAAGTCTACAGCATTACAAAAAAAGATTTTAGGTAAGACAAATACTAGAAAGTTTTTTAAAGTGAAAAACCTTTTATCAAAACTATTTTCGGTTGTGAAGCGCAGTCTCACTTCGAAGTGTTTGGAAAAACAAATTTTTAGAATATGGGACGAGAACATCTGCGAATAATACAGGGGAAACCATTGGACCTCAGCGAGTTACTGTTTGGTTTGGTTTTTGCCTAGTATTTTCCCAAATTTTTCGAAAATTAAGGCGGTATCGCGTTAAGTGTAACAGGAGTTCGGTACGATCATTTTATGGGATGAGTTAGATTTTATAGATGTCAAATGTAGTTTCAACAAGATGGTGTCACTCCACATAATATGTGGATATTACAGCGAATGAAATACTTCTTACTTACGCAGAAGAAATATCTTGCCATTTAACGCCTTAAGACATTTTATGGGGTTTACTAAAGGAAAAAATCTTCGCTGATAGTCCTAATTTAATTATTCAGTGCTTTAGGGCTAACAGTACCACTGCTTTCAGTGAAATAGTTTCACAGTTAGGGGAAATAGTTATATGTAAATAATTTGTGTGTATTTTTTATATATTCAAAAGACAGAAAATTTAGACATCCAGTAGGCATCAGAATGTTGGGGGCTCAGGAGGACCAGCCCTTACCGATTATATCACTTCGGGACCGAGTCCCCAGGGATACAAATTTTTCTTTTTCTTAAATAATTTACGAAATACAATACGAATATTTGGTTTACTAAACTTTATCAGAATTTCTTAATCCGTTCTAATACAGCCAAAATAATTCACATCCCCAGTGGAGCCGTGATTCCCAGGGCTGTTTTATTGTTAGTGTATTCTTTTTTAATTCATAATTAAATATTATTTTTGTTACCTGATAAGTTACACGCGAGGGGTAGTTCGCTATGGAATTTTGGTGTACAACATAGTGGAATTAAGTGGAATTGTATAATGTTTAGTGGAATTTAATGGAATTATTGGAATTTATTTGGAATTATCTGGAATTTTCTGGAATTGTATGGAATTTAGTAGAATTATCTGGAATTATCTTAAATAAAATAGAATTAATATAGAATTTAATGGAACTAATATGGAATTATTAAAGAACTAAGAAGAGGTTTGGTCACATCCAATAGGTTTGTAAACGCCTTTTCGAAATATTTTTCAAGTAATTTCTACAATTTTTTACCATTACCAATTTATTTTTGTCTCTATTGGGCCCTATGTAACAATCAGTAAATTACATGTCGGATATATGCTCTGATATATGGCAACAAAGCATCGCCGAGTGCATCGCCTTTACCAAGATGGCATAATTTGGTGGCTCGATTTTTTACCAATTAAAGATATTAATTAATATTTTGGTGTGGTGTTTTTTAAATCGTGCCAAATGATACACAAGATCTATTCAAGGTAAGTTTAAAAACAAAACAATGATTAGTTTATTTCGTATAAAACAGGTTCAAACTTTAAACCTAACCTATAAAACTGAAATGTAAATAGAGGTCTAAAATTAATGCGACGTTGCCGTTAGTATCAAATATTTCAAGAAAACGCTGAAATATTAAGTATAAGGTTTTTTTTACAATCAATAAGTGCGATTTGTAGTTTTTAATAGGATCTAGAGCGTAAATAACGCATATGCCCATTTTTAGTTTTTGTAAAGTAAGTATTTTTTTAAACCCTTGCCGAAGAGAGTTGTATGCCTAACAAAAGCGGAAATACTAGTTTTTTTAGTAATGTTTAAGTATTTAAGTTGTCTAAGAGTTTATTTGTCATGATTTAATCGGGAATCATCTCAATGTGGGAAGAAAACGAATTTAATAACTATTCGCTGTTCCGACAGTCTAGTTTAGCTATCCTATTGTTTAGTAAAAAAACTACGTATTTTTTTAAAATTAAGCATGGGATAATTTTTTTTGGACAGATAAGGAAGTGGGGGAATGTTGGGACGCCGACGTTTCGGCAATAAATCTGCTGCGTTCTCAAAGCGAAGTACCTACACATTTTTTAGTTTTCTGATAGGTAAAATAAAACTCGGACGAGGCAATTTATTTTGTCGAATAATGGGTTGACTAGACTTTTGTAGAGCGTGTACATACAGGGTGGTTTTTTACTGTGGGAAAGCTCGATAGCTTCAATATTCTTCACTATAAAAAAAAACTTTAAATACAAAAGTAGTTTATTGTTAAATTTTGCTTTTTCGGAAAATATTTTTATTTATACAGGATGCGCCAAAAACGTTGTGGATCAAAATAAAATATATGTTTAAATGAAACGCTCTACATTTGACACGATATTAAGGTTCTACTAGAAAAACTAAGATTTTTTTATATACTATATGCCTAAATTCAATTATTTTCGAATTATTGAAGTTTGAAAATTGAAAATTTCAAATTTTGAACGAGTGTAAAAACCTCGGTAACACCTATATCATTTAACTTAGAGCAAAACGGATTGCACTTTCATATCTTAGTTTTAATGGTCTTTCTGATGGCATGTATTTTGGGCGTGAGCCAAGATTAATTTTTTTTTTAATTTCTTCGTTTTAAGCTGCGATTTGATACCATAAGATAGACTACTAAAAACTAAGATAGGAATGTGCAATCTGTTTTGCTATCTAAGTTCATATCTTAGTTTTAATGGTCTTTCTGATGGCATGTATTTTGGGCGTGAGCCAAGATTAAATTTTTTTTTAATTTCTTCGTTTTAAACTGCTATTTGATACCATAAGATAGACTACTAAAAACTAAGATAGGAATGTGCAATCTGTTTTGCTATCTAAGTTAACCGTTCAAAATCTGAAATTTTCAATTTTCAAACTTGAATAATTCAAAAACAATTGAATTTAGGCATATAGTATGTTATATAGAAAAGTCTTAGTTTTTCTAGTAGAATCGATATTACGTCAAATATAGGGCGTTCCATTTAAAAATATATTTCATTTTGCTCCACAACTTTTTGATCCACCCTGTATAAATAGAAATATTTTCCGAGGAAGCACAATAGAACAATAAACCACTTTTATTTTTAATATTTTCTTCCATAGTAAATAATATTGAAGCTATCGAGCTTTTCCGCACTAACAAACCACTCGGTATATATTTAATTCATTCCCTTTTCACATTGAAATCAACGCTATTTACAAGTAAATAAAGTAGTTTTTTAATTTATATTTTAGATGAGTCAGAGAAAAGATTTATTCTTTACTAACATTGAGCTTGGCCTGCAGATTGAAATACCACCAGTTCATTAAAAATTTGTTAATTGTGTCAGGTTTTGCCAATGATATTACACTTAAACAAATATCGTGCGAGGATATTAACTGTATAGGAAATTTTGCAAGAGAAAATTTAAAAACTTTAATAAGTCAAAAGGAATATAAAAACTTTTATGGGCCCTTATATTATCAACACCCAGATAAATTTATATTTCCGAAAGGGTATAAGAATCTAATATTTTCGATAAGCAACTTCTTGAAAGACCGAGACAAAACTTACAAAGATGCCTTTACCATGACCGAAGGAACTTACACTAATATAAAAGATAATAGTACAACCACTATCAAAACACATATTTAGGCGATCGGTCAAGCCACAATTTAAGCTTGGAATCCAAAGATGACGCTTAAGATTTTAGCTTAACTTCAGAAAATTCTGTGGGCAAAAACCAGAGTAGGAAAAGATATATGGAAAAGTTAATATTGGGAAAATCGTTCGTATATGAAATTACATTAACCCTTTGTTGCCAAGTGGTCCCATGAAAGCACTACAAATCAAAACATTTTTCCTACTTGCCTAGTAAGTGCTGGTCGGGACCACATATTTTTAGGCGCCTATTAGAAACGCGCCCTAACACATTTTAACCTTGAATTCGTTAGCGACGCATTCTTGGGAGATTTAGTTATGATGCAATCGAGGTCACGCGTTGTGCAAAAACGAGCGGGAAAACGAATTGTATTTCTAGGTGTTTGAGAGTAATTTAGAGGTAAGTTTGTTGAAAAATATATTTGTTAGGATTGAGAATATATGCAATTTGATTCAGTTATAATAGAAAGTTCACACATACTGTACTATAGGTTAGTAAGAAATGTGGTTCCAATAAGACACCACCAGGCAAGTGAATGATAAAAAAAATATTTTTACAGGAGGTGTCATGGAGCTAAGCAAACTAACTTCGGACGAGGCCTTCGCACTGTTGGACGAACTGCCTTCAGATATAGGATCTTTTAGTTCAGGAGCCCAATCTGAGGAAGAACTCGATATTGACGATTTTATGGAAGATGTCGTCCCACCAATGCCTGTAAGTAGTTGCATATTGAATGAATGAGATAGCGATGATGAATTACCTCTAATACATTTTATTGAAAAACCATTCGAATGGACAGACGATGCAAGCTGTGCAAATAAACCTGAAGCATTTGCTCAAGATGTCGTATTCCAAACAAACTTATATGCAACACAGCGATATGGTGATCTGTTTTGTCCGACGGATGCTGGCGAAATCCGATGTTTTCTTGGCATCAATCTAATGATGGGACTTACAAAAAAACCCAGTTATAGGGATTACTGGTCCTCATCAATCCAGATGCGAGATCCCTGTATTGCTTCGAGCATGTCTCGGGATCGTTTCGACTGGCTTTTGAGCAACATCAATTTAAACGATAATTCGGTGCAACCCAAAAAAGGAGAAGCAGGATTCGACAAATTGTATAAACTACGACCAATGATTGATATTCTTTCCAACACGTTTTTGAATAGTTATAAACCCAATGAAAACCAGAGCATTGACGAATCAATGGTGAAATTCAAGGGTCGAATAGGGTTTCGGCAATACATGCCTTTGAAACCAGTGAAAAGAGGGTACAAAATCTGGATACGTGCAGATCAGTCAGGGTTTGTTTCACAGTTTCAAGTATATACCGGAAAGTCGGATAAGATAGAAGAGAGTTTAGGGTCTAGAGTTGTAAAAGACTTCCTCGTCCACTCGTAGGAAAGTACCATAAGGTATATTTTGACAACTTTTTTCCTACAATCCCTCTTTTACGTGATCTATTGAAAGAAAATATATATGCACGTCGAACTATTAGGAAAAAACGAAAACATGAACCAAAAAAAATGTCTAGAGGTGACAGCGTGTGGAAGGTAAGCAAGGAAGGAATATTTTACTTGAAATGGATGGATAATAAGCTTGTTTTGTTTGCAAGCAATTTCCATGGTCCAAGCGACGTTGAGACGGTTCCCAGAAAAAAGAAGGATGGTTCTTTCCAAGATGTCACATGTTTAAAACTTGTCAAAGATTATAATGCCCATATGGGTTATGTAGATCAATCCGATATGTTCCTATCATTATACAAAGTAAATCGAAAGTCCAAGAAATGGTGGCATCGGCTTTTTCGGCATTTTTTGGACTTGAGCATTGTTAATGTTTTTATAATATTCAGAGACCGGGCGTCTGCGAAAAGCATGACATTGAAAGAATTTAGACTCACTGTTGCATGGGGACTTATTGGTGCTGATCCATCTGCACCTAAGAGAGGCAGAAAGGATTTAGGAGCTTCCGGATCAAATAAACACAAAACGTCGGTTCCAACTGAAGTAAAATTTGACAAATGCGCACCTCTTCCTCTTCATGGAACAAAAGTTAGATGTGCCCATTGTAGTACTAGGGCACAACCGCACCGCACCAGATGGCACTGTTCCAGCTGCAAGGTCGGACTTTGTTTGACAGAAAAATCTAATTGTTTTTTTAACTTCCATCAAAAATAAATATTTTTGAGAGGCGTTGCAGCCACTGCCTAATGGTCATCCTATGGAACCACATGTTTTTTATTATAAACAAATATATAAATAAACATTTTTGCAATTTAACATCTTTTTTTAATGTCCAATAACAATTTGTTAGGAAGTAGTTGAATTTCTACGAAAAAAAATAATGTCGGCTTCAAAGGGTTAACACCTTCAAAGGCGCTAGTTTGTCGAATATTTTGTTTTTGCAAAAAGATTGTTTCAATTAAACAGTTTTCTAGAATGTCAGCTCAACAATCAACTTTAGATTCGTCCTTGAAGGCACGGTGGATACATTCCAACTTTCATACTCATTTATTTAAAAGCCATTTCACCGAAATCAAAAATGTAGAAGTGTTATATCCGATTCTAAACATTTTCAACAAGCAAATAATAAAGCTCAAAAAAGGGCTCAGATGAAATTACTGCTTTTACAGAAAAAAAAATGCGAAAAAGATGACAAAATATCGTCCTTACCCTCGTCCTCGCCCTCATCCTCACAATCCTCACTGTCAATATTTTACAATGTCTTGTTTTAAAGCCACCTGCTTCTAATTTTGACCGAATTATTGAAGAGAATGTTTCGGTAGATATTTTACCTATAAAAACGGTTAGCGGTAATTATTCTCAGATAGGCAGCGATACTAAATGCGATATAACTTTTGAACCGGGCAATAATTTTTCAGACAATACGCCTTTGGTAGAAACTAAAGATAACACCAATTGTGATATTAGACCCAACATAATAAGTAGTACAAAAGATGAACAATACATTAATACCGGATCTAAAACAAAATGGTCGTCGATTAAATACAGTAGAACCGAACGCCAAAGAAGAAAAATAGAGAGCAGGCAAATATCTAGTCAGACACTACTTACGGAATATTATCCTATTTTGCATCAAATCTCAACAATGATAGAACAAAATTCAGAGTTAAGCAGCGAATTTAATAGAACTGTTAATCTGTGTGTCCAAAATCAAAAAAATACAGCCATTTATTTTTTAGAAACGTTAATTAAATTTTCCAATGTAAACCAGGGTCCAAATCAAAAAAATGTGTTTGAAGATAATTTAAAAAAAATCTCGGTATATCTTTTTTATTGTGGAGGAAGATTACCTTATGAAACTCTTCATGCTAATTTTAAGAATATATTACCGTCGATAAGTGCTCTGTATAGATATACAGCGAGATATACAGCCTCTAGTAAAACCAGTGTTGATGAGGGTTTTCTTAATTCATCGGGTCTTAAGGCGTTTTTGGAAGAGAGAAATCTAGAAAAAGTTGTGTGGTTATCAGAGGATTCCACCAGAATTACTGGCAAAATTGAGTACGATGGCAAGACAAAGTAGTTGGTTTTGCAATGCCTTTGATAAACGGTTTACCAAAAAGAGATGCATTTGTGGCCAAGAGCGCAAAAAATATAGAGGAATATTTTCAAAGTTCCACGAGGGCTGATTACGCTCACGTAATATGGCTCAACCACTAGACAGCAATTCGCCTTCATTTTGTTTATCGTTCTTTGAGACGGACAATAAATTTACCCATGAAGATATTGTTCGAAGGTGGGAACAAACTATATTCGAAGCATCGCGCTATGGGACTAAGATTCTTGGGTTTCCTGCAGATGGTGATTCTCGCCTTTTAAAGGCTATGAAAACTCAAGCAGGCATTATTGAAGGTACTTACTCATGGTGTCACCTTAATTTCTCCAAAACAGATCTATGCTAGATACTGTCCATATTCTTACAAAATTAAGAACAAGATTTCTAAAGCCAAATGTTGTTTTGGCTACGGGAAATTACCAAGTTCATCTTGAAAATCTTATAAATACAAAGTCCAAGGATAAACATCTACTTACAAAAAAAGATATAAGTGGAGAAGACAAAATTAATTTTGTAAGTGCTAAAAAAAAGTGCGAAGAAAAAGTTTTAAATCTACTACCAGAAACTGAATCTAGTAATGCTACTTTAATATATATGAGAATATGCATTTTCTAATTGACTCGCTTATAGAAGCAAATGATTCTTTAAGCGATAGAATATACAAAATATGATACTGCATATTTTTCCTTCGCCTTTGGCGAAGGTGGATTAAAGATCATCAGACATATAAACTTCAAGAACATTTTTTTACACTAAATGCCTATACCTGCATAGAACTCAACGGACCCCTGTTAATTAAACTTACAGAACAGTTTCAAAACGAGGATGTTTTGAAGTATAGCATGTTCTGTCCTTGGCTGTTAAGTAGTCAGCCTTGTGAAGCTCTTTTTTGATATGCCCGATCAATGACCACAACCCAAGCAGCGATCATAAATTTTAGTATGAAGCAGTTTATGTCATGAATCGATCGAATTCAATATATAAATATAATAACGCACGACCTTAAGGATTCATTTATTTTTCCCCGAGAAATAAAAAAACTCACAAGAAATCCTAATTTTATTGACCAGTCTGAAATAGACTTCATAGATATTGAGCAAATTATCAAAAAAAGTCGGGAAGATGCATTTGCATGTAAACAAAGTAACAAATGTTTTAGATATAAAATTTGATATTTCAGAAGGTATTGTTTATACTGACCTCGAAGATATAGATTTCAAAGATTATTCTGAAAAAGATGTAAAGGTATCAGAAACCAGTCCATATTTAAAAATATATTGTAATAATGTTTGTTAAGTTATAAAAAAATCTTCATTTTGCTGGTTGCTTGAGGAAGAGTTAGTAGCGATCGCCTTAAGAGGTTTATCGTAAACAGTGGCGGTGACAAAAAAAAATACCAAAAATAGGTTAAACATTCGTGCAAAAATAAAACTAATACAATCTGCAAAAAATCAGTTAAATAAAAATGAAAACAAAATTAAGGGACACTTCTGGATCGGAAAGTAATTGAGATTCAGATAATATTCAGTTTGACGACAGTCCAGATACGGAAAGTTTTTCTTCAGTTGATGAGGAAAAAATGTCGGAAAAAATGATAACCTGTGAAACTAGTAAAGACATTATTTACCCTGGAAAGTACTATTGCGTAATGTACGATGAACGTTGGTATATTGGACTCATTTTAAAAGAAATAAATGAAACCAAAGATTGAATGAAGTTCTTAAAAGAGGAATTTGAAACCTACATTTGGCCAGATAAGGAGGACATCGCAAATGTCGATAAAACATTTATATTTTTTGGCCCTCTCAACTTTGTTGGATTAACGCCGTTTTTCTTCTAAAACTTCTAAAAACACGCTGCATTTTCTAATAACGTACAGGGTGGCCCACGTAAGAGGAACTATAAAAATTTAAAAAAATTAAATACAAAAGCTACTGCATATAAAGAAAATTTTAATTTTAATTCATTTTTTTGTATACAAGGGGATTCGTTTTTCTGAGACCATTATCAATTTTGTTATTTGAAACAAGACATTCTATAAATGTTTACATTTTTAAATTCTTTTATAAATTCCAATTACATTTCATGTAGCACGTCCTGTACCAACATTCATTTTTTTTTGGTGACATTGATTGTAAAATCTAACGGTTTGGTTTGTATCAACATATTTTGCACTTTCCTATCTTAGTTTTTAATTACCTAAAAGCTGACATCAATTTCTGGTTAAACCTGAACTTCACAATTTTCAACTTCCGATTTACCTGAAGTTGATGTAAGTTTACAGATAATAAAAAACTAGTGAAGGAAAGTGCAAACCGTTTTGTTACAAATCAAACTGTTTAGATTTTACAGCTGGCTAAGTGGTCAAAATGACAATTTTCAGATGTCAGTATCACAAAAGCAGGTTAATTTGGGTATAACATGTTAAATGAATCTAATTAGAATTCATAGTAGGATTTAAAAATATAAAAATATATACGTTTCCAATTTAAAAAAATAAAGTTCGTGGTAGACCTACAAAAACGACTCACCTTTTACACTTAAAAATATTTCAATTGTATTTATTTATTTTTTGTATCTTTTACTTATCTTACGTGGGACATTCTGTAAATACAGTGTACATTAGATTCACATTACTCGTATTTGGAAAAATATATTTTGGGCTAAATTTATTATTTTAGAACTTTATTCATTTTGGAGACTTAATTTTTTTATTTCACTTATCATTTTTATGTGGCCTGTTGTGTTAAAGCTGATCACTAAAAGAATTTATCCTGTATTTTGTCTTTTAAAATTATGCGTTATGTTTCAGATAAAATTAAGTTAAGATTAAATAGTTTATAAAACAGTGACTTATTATATGTTGTTTAAATTGACGCCCCCTTTTTACATCCGTCACTATTTGATATGCTAACCGTACTTAAGAATCATGTTGTTTGACATTTCTTTTAAATATATAAACATTTATATAATTACATATATAGAATATTATTTGTTGCGTTTTTAATATGGATACCAAATGTTTAATAGCCCTTTTTTCCAAGGACTAAGCTAGTTAATATATTTTTACCTATGATAAATACATGTCTATTGTTTTGATATATTAATCTTCATATTAACGAAAATAAATCTAAGTCGAGTAAGTGCCTTACCTATCCAAGTAATTCACAAGAACAATAACAGTACCTTACTTAAAAAACCGCCTAATTTTTTAAAATTTTAATGGAATTATTCGGACATATTTGGAATTCATATAAAATTTTGGAATTTTTTTTTGAATTATTGGGAATTTTTAAAAATTATTTGGAACTATTTGGAATTACTTCGATTTATTTGTAATTATATGGAACTACATGGAATTAAATGGAATTAAATTGGAAATAATTCCATTTGGTCTACACGATTGGGTCAGCGGTTTACCCCTCGGTTAAACGTCAACTTGTTTCCAGTTACTTATAAAATGTATTGAATATTTGCATGAAAGTGAATTTATTTGGAAATGTAATTATGTTTTATTGTCTATATAAATATACATATAGATTTCAACTTTGATGTTTATCCTGTTATGTACTGCCTTTGCTGAAAAAAGATTTAGCGGTTAACATATAAATAAAAACTTAATTACATTTGGATTAATATTTTTAACACCATCCAGTCCTTTTGTTGCTTGGGGTTCCGACTGATATTTTGTGTGAAACTATATAATCAATACCTGTGTTTCTCCTAGTTTTAATCAATTATTTGAGATCAAAAGTCAAACTTAATTTAAGTATAACACTTAATTTCGTATTAATAACTTGTGTTGTGAGTCTCCTATAGGTTGATTGCATTTTGATAAAACTGATCTTATTTTTATCTGGCTCTTTCTGAAAATTTTAACTCGTAAAAATGTTTTAATTGCTTGAGGTTTTAGCCCATAAATATATGTTTCTTTTTTGGCATTTTAGTGTCCTGAGGATGCAACAATAAAGTTCGAAACGTCGACACTTCAAAAAAACAGACTTTTCTTTTTTTTGCTGGATCCTAACCCCAAATAATACATCACTCTTAGCTTATCCTTAATTTTGTTTTCTAAACCCGAACAAAATATCTGGTGCGCCCCCACGTGGATCTGTTGATGCCAGAGCCTCTGAATTTAACAGGACTTTTTTATATGCTGTATATGCTAAATAACTATTGATTAAACTAGATAATATCGACCAATAATTATGTAATAAAGGGTGTTTTATTTTTAGAGGCAGAGAACTTTAAATTGAAATAAAACACAAAAAAATTGTTTTTAATATCAATGAATTGTTTTTATTTTAATGATAGTTTCATGGCATTTAACATTTGAATATGATGTCGGGCATGAGACCGCCGCGACTGGCGCGTACATGGCGTAATCTAGAGGTCCAGTTTTCACACGCTCTCCGCAGTACAGCAGGCTGTATCTCGGCAATCACGCGTCGAATGTTGGCTTCCAAATGCTTAACTGTTTCTGGTTTATCAGCGTAGATATGCGACTTTACATACCCCCAAAGAAAATAATCTAATGGCGTCAAATCGCATGAACGAGGTGGCCAGTTAACAGGTTCATTACGAGAAATTAAGCGTTGGTCAAATGTTTCTTGCAGTAAATTAATTGTTTCGAGTGCTGTGTGGCATGTGGTGCCGTCTTACTGAAACCACATGTCTGCAACATTAATGCCTACCAACTCAGGCACGAAAAAGTTAGTAAACATGTCTCTGTACCGCTCACCATTGACTGCAACGTTCTGACCATCAGCATTTCTGAAGACGTACGGACCAATGATTCCACCGGTCCATAAAGCACACTAAACGGTGAGTTTTTCTGGATGTAATGGTGTTTCGACAATGGCTTGTGGATTCTCATCGCCCCAAATTCGGCAATTCTGTTTATTATCCATTTAACCAAAAGTGTGCTTCATCACTGAACAAAATTTTCAAGTGAAATTGTGAATCATTGCCAATGTTTCCTTCCGCCCATTCAGCTAATGTACGCCGCGAGCGATGATCGTGTGGTTTCAACTCCTGCACAAGTTGAATTTTGTACGCACGTAAACCCAGATCTTTACGCAAAATTTTCCATAAAGTGGATGGACACAAGTTTAATTGTTGAGCACCATGACTAACTGACACATTTGAATCATCATCAACACTACGCTGCACAGCAGCAATCGCTTGCTGTGTACGCACTGTACGGCGTCTTACGGGATGCGTATTATCAATTAGAGTAGACGTGGTGCGAAAACGATCTACAGTTTCTCGAATTAACCGCTCTGAAGGACGGATATGAGCACCATAAAACTCACGTAATGCTCCAAATGTTTTTCGAACTGAGCCGTGTCTTTCAAAATAAATTTGAACCATCTGCAAACGTTGCTCTGGCGTTAGTCTATTCATGATGAATTTCCAAACCAAACTAACCTCAAAATGACCGAGAACTGTCACATCGGCTGTTACAGAAAACCGTATTGCCAAATTAAAGTTCTCCGCCTCTAAAAAAACACCCTTAAGGGCCAAATTATTAATAGACTGGTAACTTTACCAAGCAGATAACTGTCCAGGATACTATTGTTGAGACAATTGTAACTATGGTAAATATCTGTTTGGTAAAATTATCAGCCTATTCATAATTTGGCCCTTAAAAAGCATGAAAATCCCATAGATTAGAATTTTCAAAAAAGTCTTGTTTATAAATGCGCCATGATTTGTTTCAATGTCAAAATTTTATTCCGGCGAATTCACCATTTCATAAATATGTTGTTTTTATCTTTGCAAAACGCAAATTGAGTTTAACTGCGGACTTAAAGATAAGTAAAAAAAAACAAATATGTTCAAAATTATATTAAATTGTATACGAAAATTCAAAATACGACACGAACGACACAGTCATAATGAAATCAGGTATTCTAATATAAAATAAAACATAATTAAACTCACAAAACATTTAAAAAATAAAATTTTCTAATCAAATGTGAAGTTTTAAAATCGAAAACCGCTTTCCTAAAAACGCAAGACTAGCGGGCAACAGTAATAAAAAATTTTCATAATTATCTCGATAGTAACATGGAAAAAATTCTTTATTACATGAGGTGTAAAGTCATTTATTTACTAGATAAGCTGTAAATGATTTTGATACAGTTGGTCTCAGATTTAACTTTTCGTTTTATAACTTTCAAAAATTATTGTCAAACCATTTAATATATTCATTAAGCGATCGTCAACTCAGTTATTCTTAATAATTGTCTGGCTTAACAGTTTGTAATATTGGCCCTATTTACTTGCTTATTCATATCATGAGAAAGAGACGTATTTAAATCTAAATTCTGATAATATGATTAGAACTCGAGAGGCGTCTTTTACGCAAAAGTAAATCGTGGGAAATTTCTAGCAAAATTTTCATCAAAATTCTTAGTTAAAAATAATATTTCCCTTTTACCAGTTAAGTAAGAATTAAAATTTGATATTTTAAAGTCGGATTAGGATTAAAGTAGAGTTTATTATCGAAATATAAATAGTTTATCCCTAAATTTAGACAGCCAGGCTTCAAAATGTGATTATTTCTATGTTCGCCAAGATCGTAAATAAATGATTCTATTGGTGACGGGAATAGCCATAACAAAGGTCTGGTATGTTGTTTGTCACAACTGTTTTAACAAGTTTACAGAAACTATGTGATATTCCGTTTAATGTTAACAACAGCTTTTGCTCTTTTATTCCTGAGACAGAGTTTTTTTATAAGCCCTTTTATTTTTTTTTTGGTTCAACATACCTACGAAAACAACTAGGGATGCCAGGGCTGGAACTCTATAAAAATATAAGGAAACAGAATCTCTAAATAGGGATTGTGTGTCTTTGTTGCTCATTAAGTACCCTAAAAGTTTGTAATTTTTTCGAAAAAATAGAGATTCCCAATTTCAAATAAAATGTTTACAGAGTCGAGCCTCAGTTACTTTAGCGAATTTTAGAGACCTCCACATATGGAAAGTAATTAAAAATTGATTAATTTCTAGTTTTTATTGTGCTTCGATGCAAATTTTTGCGTCAAAGGAAAGTTTGAGTTGGTGTAAGTTAAAACATTTTAATTTTCTAATATTTTTAATCAAAAATACTTTTAAGAAAGCAATCGGCAACAGAGCAAACAGAGTTTTGACTCACTCTATTTGTTAACACTATCAAACGTGAGTTTTAATCTATTTGGCGTTTATACTCATTAACGGAAAATGGACTTTGTAAAAGTGATATTTTGAAAGGCATTTTTTTCTCTATCTATTGAAACACTACTGCTTACATTTCATATAATATGGCAGACGTAGGCAACGTAGAATAAAAGTGCGATTTTTAATAGTAATATAACTAACTAGAAAACTTACATTTATATTTTAAAAAATTTATAATGGCAACTTAAATTAAGAACAAAAACCTACCTAAAAATTTTTAAATTTTTTATAATAAATCCTCTTTATTTTACTATTACTGTTTTACATTTTTAATTGTTTGATGTTCTCACGCTGTAATGCTTCTGCAAGATGCAATATATTTTGCTCATCAGAATTAGCCAGGAAACCAAGGAAATATTTTGATCTATACAAGGATCTACGGAAGCAGAAACCAAAGGAATTCTACTATGAAATAACTAAAGAGAAAACGAATATCAAAGTCAAAGTCTAAATATAACTTTATTATCAAATGCATAATGTGTTTACAGAGCCATTTTATGTAATACATTAATTAAAGAGGAAAAAATAACAGAGAATGAAAACTTGTTCACAGGTTTTGTTTTAAAATATGTATAAATATATCTAGTATTAAATGACTAATCTAGCTAGTCCAGACTCTCAATATAATACTCAAGGCAGTAACGTATTTAAGGGGGGAGGGGTTGGTGGTTACCCCCTCTCCACGAGCCATTTTTATTTAAGCTAAAAAGATAAAAGTAATATAAAATAAAACCTTTTTTTGGGATTGACTGGTAACCCTCTCCAGAGCCAGTTTTACTTATAGCTAAAAGAAAGTCATGACTTTTTCTTCTCTTTGACCATATTACTGATGCTTCATTTCGTTTCATTATGTCATCATCCCGTAAAAAACACCGAAGTAATGTCTATATACGCAAGGCTCTTTAGATATTAAGATTTTTAGATTAAGTCGAATTTTATACAACTTTTAAGGCTTGATACAGGATAGCAAAATATTTAAATCGATATGTTGTTTAGCTTGTAGCGATATTACTATTATAAAATATATAAACTGTTTTAAAAGAAGAAAATAAAAAAACGTGTTTTACTATAATAAGCTTTTATTGAAAACATAACAATCAGTTATGTTAGAAGAAATTTAAAAACACAAGTTAATTTTAGGTTGGGACTTTCAGATTTAGATTAACGCAAAATGTCTTTTTATTGTCAAAATTTGGTAAATGCGATAATTCAAGCATGGAAATGTCAAAAAAATGGAAATTTCACCGAAACTTTTTCTGACATTTTCCGAGTTAACATCTCTTAAGTCTCAAAATGTTCGTCTAAACAAAAGTGGTTGTACGAACAATACGCCTTTAAAAAAAGGTGGCCGATTATGATATAAGTTTTTAACCAAATTTTAAAAGCGTATTGCTAGCACAACCACTTTTGATTACATGTAGTTTATCTTGAATTTGAATAGACTTAGGTAAAACATTCTTCATCAAGCTTCAAATAAAATGTTTTTATTGGTGACAACTTTAGTATTAATATTTTATTTAAACCCTAATTTTTTTCTTCCATATTTAGGGGGAGGGGGTTATTTAAATTCCCGAGTAAATCCGTGCTTGACTGAATATTTATATGATATAACTGTTTATTAAAAAAATTGGGCCCTGTTCCTTCAATAAATGCTATAATGGTGTTGAAAATTTTATATACCTTTTTCTTATAACGCTTAATCTTGGCTTGTTAGTGTTGAGTTGTTTTCCTTAGCTAATGAGCAAATATTCTTTTTAGATCTCTAATAATGGATCAAGAAGATTTATTAAATTATTTTTCAAGGAAGGTTCAAGAGAAAATTGACAATTTTAGAAGCGTTGAACTGACTTACCAAGTTCACGGATATGATCTACTTTCCGAGCTCAGCAGTGGAAAAATTTTGGAGCGTCCGAGATTAAGGCCAACTCATTTTGAAAACTGAAAGTACCGATTCATTTTGAAGTCACTTCTAATTTTTTGAATTATCCAGCAATCTGAGAATATTATGCTGCGATGTCAAAATGCGCTTTTAATGAACTAAAAATATTGTTTATAGTATTGTTGATTTCTATAAACTTCACAACATAGTCTTAGTCATAGTATAGTATTTAAAAGTTTTCCTGTTTTGCTTTATTTTTATGTGTTAATAAAGGAGTTTTTATGTTTTGTAGAAGGTCTAAATGACAAGTCACAGTTGGCCGTTACTTGATGCAAATTCATTTTAACTAACTAAATGAAAACAATTGTTTAAAATATCGACTTAGTTTATTAAAAAAAACATATGACAATAGGGTTATAAACCTTAGCTTAGTCAAAAACCATAATTATGCGTGTTTTTGCAATTTCGAAGTCACGTAGTTTCGAACATATACATTCGACTTCAAAATGATCGCTGAATAAAAAGTGGAACATAATGCAAGTTACGCCAAACGTTTACTTCAAACGCTAAATTTATCACCAGTTGTGTATTCCAATGTATATCTCCTTTTTTTTATGTTTTATTTTTGTTGCTTAGTTTTTACGATATTTACGAAACATAAGTACATTGTGTTCCAGGTTTAACTAGTAAATTCAAATTAAGGTTAATTTTTTGTTGACGGTGCCGAGTCAATGTCGAGAAAATGTCGTTTTCGATTCCAGCAGTACCAAAGCATAACGGTTTCAGACCTCACCCAGGCTATGTTGCCTGATTTTACTGGCGCGAAAATATTGTTAGGTGTTTTATTTGTGATAAAAAGGTTCCCTACATCAACACTCAGTTTATTAAACTCTCATTATAATGAAACACGACTAATATACGTTAATATATCTATTAAAGACTAATTCCGAATAGTCAACGTCCCTGTCCTTATATATGCATTAGGAATTCGCTCTACTCTTCCAGAACACCCTCGAAATAGTATGGCGTGTTTGTTTGTTTCTGTAGCACATGTATAAACGTTTGATTACTCATTTGGGTAGTGTTCGCACGGCCATCACAATATTAATTGATATATTAAAAAAAAAATAAATTCTTCGTTTGTGCTGCTTCATATTTTCTATCTTTGCTCTATAACATGGTGGCATCATCAGATGAAAAATATTAAATAACACTGTAGCACAAACCGTACATAATAAATAACTGAACCCTTTCTTACAATTATTGGGAATATTAATAAATTAGTTGGGATTTTTTTTGTTGTAAAGTAATAACAGATTTAAAATGGGGAACTATTTAGGTCCAACTGGCTGCTTAATAATGTATTGTAATTTTTTGTTCCCAAACTTTCAGCAAATTTGATCTTTTGCTTTTGCGTTCTAATGCGTAAAATCAAAATGATCATCAAATGTATAGTTTCTCTGAGTTAATTGTTTAGAGTAAATTGTAATTATCTTTTTGCTTTCTTCAACTAAATTTTTGTTTACTAATTCTTTTCTTTAATGTTCTGCCCGTTTACCCAATATAAAATTCAGAACAGGTCCCACAATTTATACACACCGGATTTATTATGTTTTAGTTTTTGTCTTATTGTTTTCAATGTTTTTTACCAAGGGTATTATTGGTCCAAGCAATACTTGCTCCTTCATTCTTAAAAAAATTAGCAACATTTGATATTTTTTTATTATAAGTTAAAGGTGAAAACTGTTTATTTGCTTTGAATATCTTGGTATGATAAACAAATTTTATTGCTTTTTCATATTGTTTTTCTTCAGTATTTTATCTAGACAATTTTCATGATAAAGCAACAATATTTCTGTTGTTTTAAAAGTCCTATATGCAATACTATTACTATACTTTTAAACATAGAACGTTTAAATTTTACAGGAATGTTGTTGTTTTGATTAAAAAAGGGATAAATAAAACATTTTTATTGTAGCGCATACGATATTTTGTAAAGAACCCATCAATATAACAAAATGTGTTATATGCTGATATTTTATGTGTAAAGATGATTAGAGGTGTTGTGTATCGTAATGTCTATATAAGATGGCTTATGGAAACTTATGAAATGCATGTCTATTATCCTTAATAGGTAGATATTAAGTTTAAGAAATCAATATCTTCTTTATTTATTAATTCGATTGTATAACTAAACTAAAAGCATGCTACTATATCATCAACATATCTATACCATTAAATGAAATTTTAACTAATAGAAAGCTTGTAAATTTTAGTTATCTTAAATTACCAAAAATATTTTGTTTCAGACAGTCAATAAGTTTTCTAAGATATATTGTTTATAAATTAGATTATCATTATTTTTTAGAAGAAGTTCTTTAACTAATAATATAATATCAGAAGGGGGTATACTCCGAAATAAATTTTACCTGGAATCGTTACATTTTTGATCTATTCATTGAAAGTTATTTTTATACTGTATATAAGTTTAAAATTAAAATATTTCATTAATATTTTAATTAATTTAATTAGAGATAATTACTTATGGTGCTGAAATATATGAAACAACTGGTCAAATTGGCATATCGTTTTTAAGTAACTTAATAAGTGAGTATAATTCAATCGCGTTCAATTTTTAACAGACCTGTATGTACAATAGTCATGTTAAAACATTTTGAGACATTACTTTTGATCACAACTAAGGTAAAAATCAATTTTTTAATGCGTACAGAAACCAAGGAAAACAACTTTAAACAAATTTACAATTTATTAAAATCTTATATATTATTGTCCGAAAGAAATCTAAAAATCGTTGAAAGCAGTTTTTTGATACTGAGGCGTAGTATATTTTGGATGGAAAAGAACAATTAAATAAATAATTTCTTAATAGCTACCGTTTAAGAAAATTTTCAGAAAAAGACAAGGTCTTACATAAGACAACACTATATATAAAAGATTTGTTGTAGCACTCTGAATGTAAGCCTTCTAGGCAATAAAGTTCATACCTAGTGCTAAATAATCTCGAAAAGTGCACCTCAATATCTTAATTCTGGTTGAAAATAATAAATAAGGGGAATTATTGTAATTGCGTTTTTGGGTCCTGGACCCCGAAAAACATGTTCTCCCATTTCAATCAGTCTGTCGTTCTGCAGAAAAATTACTTATCCAATTGACTCCAAATGAGCTCAAATTTCAAACAAGAATTAAGTTTGATAAGGATAAACTGATAAAATTTTGGTATTAAGCCATGATGGCCGACCATGGCGACATATTGAAATGTTAAAAAAAATCAGTGTCAAAAAACTACATATCCAATTAACTTGAAATTTTGCAAGAGACCAATTATTACAGAGAGATAAGTTGCTTAAAAACTCGGTAAAATTCCTTTTTCTGGAATAAACTTTTTTATGGAGGAAAATAATGAACAATATAATTTGTTTCCTCAAGGGCAATGTTAATAACATTATGAAAAGTAAAAAATAATTAAGTTAAAAAGAAAAAACAAAATAAAATATAGTTTGCTGGAATATAAGCAGTGGATTTATTCGCGTAGGGTTGGTATGAAAATTAATGTGTGTATGTATGTATGTTCGATCGGGAATTAATAGTTTTTACAGATAAAAGGTGAGGGGATCGGAAATGTTTATTCATCCCAATCTAAATAAATGTTAGATATATGAATTAAATAGATGTATTGTCATAAATTCTTATTTGCGCATGGACAAGACTATTTGAGAGAACGGTGACGTTCATCTTGAACAAACATAAAAATGTAGCATATTAGATACCTATAAAAACTGTTATATCTTTTCTTCAGGAAATGATCTATTATAAGGTAAATTCCGGTACTTGGGTAAAAGATGGGTAAAATCCTTTTACCAAAACTTTCCTCGTAATGAAACTTTCCCTGCGTCAAGTAAAGTGAAATATATTACAAGGAAATGATTACAAATATTTTATCGCAGGGAAAGTACGGGTTAATTAAGGCAAAAAAATCTTATATAACCTGTATAATAACTTGTCTCTCACACATTACAATGGACATACATTTAAAATAAAATCGAGTTTTTTTACAAATTCATTTTAACAACTTTTTAAGTTTTGCATCAATTTTGATATTTTGTCAGGTGGTAGGAGCTATTATCTTCTTCATTGTCTAACATTGGATATGCAACAAACTCGAACTGATTTGGTGTTATCCAGAGTAGACACCCTATGGAAGAATTTAACGACAAATTGATGTGTCTTTGAATGAAATTTCTTGGCCTCATCGCTATCTCAATAAAAAAAAAACATAAATGTTTAAAAGACACTATGCGATTAAAAACGTTACATATCGATTAAGCAACATTGGTAAAATCATTGCGTAGCAACGTTACAATTAGTGTTTATGTCATTTATATTCTTAATCAAAACTGTCAGTGTACTGCAATTCAGCGTTTAGTTTTGTTTTAAAATGCGGTCAAGATATCTTGGGAAGAGCCAGAAGTACTATTCAAGACGCGATCAGTATCTTTCGTCAGACCGGTGAGTACAATCGACGTCCAGGATCGGGAAGACTACGAGTCACAAACCAGCGAGTTGGTCATTTTGTTACTCTAACCGTATTACGGGACCGCGGAGTAACATACCGTTATTAGTCGTCAGCTTGAACATGTACATGTAAGTCATTCCTTTCGCTGAATGCGTTGGTCAAAATTTTTGTTTAATGCACAATACCACGTGACGGGTTATTAGTGATTATTTCGACGAAATGGACATTCAACGATTCGACTGGCCTCCACGTAGCCCTGATCTCAACCACATTGAGGCTCGTGTGTGACATGTTAGGAAGGCTAATTCGCAACCAACAACCAGAAACAATTAAGATCTTCGGATGGCCGTTACCGAAGTGTGGAAAAACGATCGGCAAAAGGTAATTGCCAATTGTTTTGAAAGCTTACTACGTTACGTATCATAGCAGCCGTCATTAGAGCACGAAGATGTAACACGCAATATTAGTATATGTTTATTTGTTTAAGTTTTCTGTAATCTTTTTAATGATATTGTTGCAAGTTTCATAGTTTTATTTAAAAAGTTGTGATTTCTTGTTGCAAAGCCAATATCAGATAATGATCAAGATAAAAGCGCCTACTATTGTGTATAAAATAGTAACGATAATAAAAAACTGTAAAATAAGACGTCGAAATTATATAAAAAATAATAGTGAACAAATGTATAGTCAATAAAGAATTTAAATAATTCATAATAGAGATAAAGACAATGGAGTGAAATAATTTTGCTACTCGATATAGATGTTATTCCAGTTATTAAAGAACAAAAAAATAATGTAGATGTTACTTTCAAGTAAATCTGTCTGAAAAATATTCGTTTATAGAATTATTAAAGCCTTCCCAACTGTAGCGTTTTAATAGTTCTACGAAACTTTTTTGCGCGAACTTTGTCTTTAATATAGCGGCAATGGAACAAGTAATTTCAATTATAAATCCGGTAGGTGATTTTGATGGAACAACTTAATATATATATATATATATATATATATATATATATATATATATATATATATATATATATATATATATATATATAATTTAGTATAATCTTTTTCTAAATGAATTAAAAGTCATATTTATTAAAATAGAAGAAATATTAGTTAATTATTAGGTAATCTAACTTGCTCGTCACTGTCAAATAAAACCAAATATTTTATTTCTTATATTTTTAAGTAAGAAAATATCAAAGTCAAACTGACAAATAATTGCTTCCTAATAACAATAACATGATAGGGTTGCTAGGTAGCACATTAAGGTGTCAGATCCTAAAATGTTCGATTTACCAGCCGCAAACAACACCGTCTCTACTAGAAAGCCTGGAAGGGGACATCGATGAGTCATCATAAGTAGTTATTCCCGCAATGAACAGGTGGAGTTGTGAATTCATGGCGCCCATATTGTTAGGCACTGTCATGTCAATATTCACTTTCCGAAGTTTGTTTACATTGATTATTCGTAAAATAAGTTCTGCTTTCTTGGTTTGAGTGAATTTTTAGTTTTTGTTATATGTAAGTATACTTACGAATGATTACAAGTGTATATTGTCGATTTCTAATAAATAAAGCTTGATTTTTTCTTAAATAACCATAATAGATACGTGTATTTTGGCTATGATTCTTTTTTTACTTTTTAGATTATTATAACAACGTAATCAGTTATCAGGTTCTCAACAATAATTCAAGCTTTTGCAAAGAAGAAGGAAACGGGGAGATTCAACCTATAATCAAAGGAAATGTTATTGCAAGTATAAGAGAGATCGTGTTTAGAAGGTTGAGGTAAGCGCTCTTTATACATTTTAGGCACATATGAATATTGTAAAAAATATTTAATGTTTTAAAACAGTATTTAATTTTGAAAACATTAATACTGATTTTAATATATTTTGTCAATAATATATTTATGAATTTATTACTTGCAGATTAAACTTGATGAATGAAATTGAGGAATGTGCAAATACTCTAAAGGTCAATTGTTGTGTCATCATATGGCTACATTGCTAATATTTGTATACCACAATATATCCGCAACAGATGGGGGTAAAAACCATAAATGATTGTTTGGCAGAAAATGGTACACGAAAGAAAACAATTTCTGAAATATGCCAGAAGACAGCAGGCCAATTGTCAAATGAAACTTGGTTAGTCGTAAGGAAGAACCGTTTGACTTCTAGGAATTTTGGTTCTGTCCTGTCTGTCATGTATGAAAAATAAAAGATTCCCACCAGGGGTGTGCAAAAAAAATTACAAAACATCTTCTACAATGTAATTTTTGAAATAGGAAACCATTAATTTAGTTTATTTTAAAAATGCTAAAATATTATCTTAATTATCAAGCCCATAATAAATGCGGCCTTGACTCCCACCCAGCCACAATAGTATATCGAATAGAACCTATGCGGGCCGCTAGCTTCTCTGCAGCCTAGTCCTGTATGCTTGATTTCCTGTGAATCGAGCCAGAGGTTATTGACATATGGAGGACAATAATACGGACGTGGATATGCAAATACCGTCAACTACTTCGGCTGTCGGTAATAACGTTGAAAATGTTGGAGAATTTAGTAAGAAGAGTGTGTGTGTGAATGTGTGGTGTGTGTCTTAATAATAAAGGGATTTTCGACATTAAACTTCGCTGATAAGCCTCAAATAATTTTCAAAGGAAGGGCAAAACCGCCTATGAAAAATTTAGCCTCAAAAATGAAAAACTGTATTAGACATTTTTACCCGGAAAAACAATACGAACAATTTAAATGGCTATCAGGGTGTGAAAATATAAGTAAATTATTTTCTTGGCCACGTTAACTTTTTGAAAATGTAAAAGGTCTCTGGAATAAAACTGGTTTTTCCGATTTTCCATAAAGCTGTAAAAAGACATATTATGTCCAAAGCGCATTTACAGGCCGTCATAAAAGAAAAAGTCTTCGGCAAAACCAGACTTGAACACGCCCTTAATAAACAGTTGGAAATTAGTCACCGACAACACATTGAACTAGTCGATAAAAATAGACAAATATTAAGAAGACTTATCGATGTTGTTTGTTTTCTCGGACAGCACGAATTGGGATTTAGAGGTCATGACGAAACAAGGGTTTCTTCAAATAGAGGAAAATTTCAATATTTACTTAGTTTAATGGCTAAATATGATGATTGCTTAAAAAATCATTTAGAGCAGTCTAGCGTTTTTCGCGGAACGTCGAATCGAATCCAGAATGATTTAATGTCCGCTTTGTTGCAACCATTATTCTAAAAAGAATTAAGCAGGAGATTGGCGAGGCGCGGTTCATTGCTATTGTTCTGGACGAAACAACTGATATCACTAATTTTAGCCGATTATCTATAGTAATACGCTACGTTAAAACAGACGGAAGTATTCAAGAGCGATTTTTAGGTTTTAAGAATGTGTCCGAAAATCGTACAGCAAATGCATTATATACCGTAAGTTTATAACGTTACTAAAGAAATGAATGGAGAGAAAAAAATAGTTGCTCAAAGTTATGCTGGAGCTGCAGTGATGGCAGGACAATTAGGGGGTCTGCAAGCTAAAGTTCGAGAAACTTTCCCAAGTGCTGTGTTTGTCCATTGTTTTGCTCATAAATTAAATTTAGTTTTATCCCAGTTCATCAATCACATTAAAGAGTGCAAAGTATTTTTCGTTACTTTAAGTGGCATGGCTGCTTTTTTTCCAAGTCAACAAAACGTACACAAGCTTTGGACTCCATTGTGCCCAAAGTAGCTTCTACTAGGTGGAACTATAATGGAAGACTTGTGTTAACAGTATCTGAAAATCGTGAATCACTGATTGAACTATTTGAGAATATAACAGAAAATAATGAAACATGGGACTCAGAAGTAATAAATAGTTCGAGGGGGTTTTTGGACTGTTTGAAACGAGATTTTAATTTTAATTATTTGTTGAACATATTTTCAGAAATATTTCCATTCTCGGACACTGTTTTTAATATATTACAAACTAAAACAAATGATATTGCTTTTTGCCTAAAAAAAGTGGATGATTTTAAGTCCATGTTAAGCCAAAAAAGAGATGACTTTGACCTATTTTGGGAGAAAACGATGACGTTAAATGTAGCGCCACAAGCCAAGCGTCTTCGAACAGACAAGGTGGGAGATGTTCAAACATCATACAGACGCCTCTTTTATGAAATAATCGATCAAATTCAGCAATAAATAAACTATAGATTTAACAGTTTAAATGATTTTAAATTCCTCGAGCTTTGCAATTTTGATGCATTTAAAGGAAACACTTTTCCAGAAGATGTGTTTAAACCTTTTCTTCTTCTTTATGGCCAGTTCTTGGACCGAGTGTTACTGCGATCTGATTTATGATGACGTCATTGACGAATTTGCAAAAAATTATCGAAGAATTGAATTACATTACAAATAGGTTTCTAAAAATTGCTTCCCTTTTGTAAAATTTCACCGCACGCCCCTGATTCCCACCTTAATTATATAAACAACTCACAGTTAATATATATTTTATTTTTAATAATTATTCATTCACTGGTTATATTAATTCGTGACTTTTATTGAGCTTTAAAAAGTGTATTGTATTTCAGTTACAAATTCTGTTCTATGTATGTATATACCTAAATTATATGTTAAAAAGTTATTTACCACAAACATATTTTGCCAGCCTTCTCAAACGAAAATATGTTTTTCTTTCACCACTGAACATCCCAGCGTAATGATTGTTAGCTTATTGGGAGTTGGATATAATGTTTTATGGGTGGTTGTGGTAATCATCGATTATACACGTCATTTAAATAAATTGCTCATCAGTAATGTCCTGGCTGTTCTATTGAATGCAGTTACCAAGGCCGTCTATAAGGAAGGTCCCCCCTTCCTGTGTGGTAAAAAATGTCCTGTAATCGCCGAACTTATTAAAGGCACTTACAACTTTGCTACCCCCCCCCCCACCTGCGGATGCTCTTGGCAGTTAATTTGAGCTAGGTCATATGGAATGATGTTTTTGTAAACTCACTAGTAAGAGCTGGATTGGAATTAACCATTTTAGCCGTTGAACTAAGAATTGTATGCTTTATTAACTAAAGGGTGATTTATTCAAGTGTTTATAAAAATTTAAACTGATTTTTTGTATACAAATTTATGAGTATTTTTTTGACAAATATAGTTCAATTGTTAATTACTGCCTATAGCAATATCTGAATATTCTTAATATTGTCACTGGCAATTTCCGATCTGACATTTGCAGACTAATGAATATTTATCTGTTGCCGTTAGCATTTTTTATTCTTTTAAGTAAGAAACACTTTAGATCGCATAAAGACATTCAATGGGGCAAGATCACAAAACTAATAGGAATATTTGAAAAAAACCGAAATGCTACCGTTACTCCCACAGCATTGTGGCTAAACGAAAAGATTATACATATATTAAATTTTTACATAAAAAAAAATAGTAAACTATTTTTCAAATAGATTGAAAGTAGTATATGATTTTTTTTTAACACACATGTGATATAAAGCACTTTCTAGCGAAGTAGCCAGTGCTTTTTTGTTAGTTTCATATGTAGGAAAACCTGCTTCTGTAAAATTAGTTAAAAAGAGAAACAACCAGTTTTTTTAATGCATTTTCTAGTTTTTGAAAAATTATTTTTCATTTCTGTCAGAAGAAGGATAGTCTATTATTTATCATGATAAACTAACATACCAAATATCTTTAACAAAATGAAACAATATCACACATTTGTATCACACTTTTATTAATAGACTAATTAACAGATACATAAATATATACATACACACATATGTACAACTTAAACTGCGGAAAAGAATAATAATTATATAAAATATACAATGCTACATAAATTTAGATTGATTCTATTCTTACTATCATTATCTGCAAAAAATCGAGAATTTTGTTAATGTACCATTTATTAAATTTGGCAGAAAGTTTCAATGCCAAAGTGAGAATTTTGGTTCTCATTTCAATGCAGATTTTAATAAAGTAGATGATAGTTATAGTAAAAGTCAGATGTTAACTCAGCTATGTTTTTCTTTTGGTTTCACCCAGCTCATACCCAGCCCAACTCGTGAAAAGTGAATCATTCAGGCAACATTTTTATTAATTTTGAAATAAATGGGGTTCAAAATGAGGTGTTCTGATCGTAAGGTTCAGACTGTGGAAGTGGGATTTGACTCAATGTGATGTATAAACGTATATATAATCAAGATAAACATCAAACCTTTTATAATTATCTTTCGCAAGAAAGTTGACAAAATGTGTATGAAGCTGATCTAGAGTTGAAATATATATCTTTTCATGAGACCTTTCATTACTTTTACAACCTGTGTTTTCAACTAAAATTAAATAATAACTGAGGCCTCATAAATTTAGTATGAATGGTTGGGTTACTGAAGAGGTTAGGGCAGTAAAGCAAACAGTTATGTTATGCTATGAATGCTTTTGTTGGAGTAAAACCTTTTTTGACTGCATGAAGCCACTTCTTTCGACTTGCTTTGTCCTTTGGAATCTCAAAAAATTAACCTTACTTTCGGATAGTTTCCATTGCAACTAGGTACATAACAAATAAAGGGCATTGTTCTAAATTAAAATATTTCTTTGAAAATCCACTTTTTAGTAGAATTCAAGTGTTAACTTCACTACCACAAACTTCTATTTTGACGAAAGTTTTATAGCACCAGTTTCAAAACTAACAGCACTGACTCAAATATGTGCAGAAATAGTTAAAAACTACTAATGTTCTAATTTATTTGTAAAACCGAATTCAAAAAACACGCCGTAAACGCTAAACAGCTAGTCTTTAACTACAAAAATTGACTAGTAGTGATGACTCTTCGCAAGCTGTCAACGGTCGTTTTTAGGCTTACTAGTAGACGGTTTTGCCGCGAATCAGTACAAGGTAAGTAGATTTAATAGTGGGTATGGAATAAAATATTTTTTTACTACTATAGATCAGATAATTTTTAATTAGTGAGCAGGATTGTATCGGAAGATGGGCAATACGAAAATTGCGAGTAGAATAAAATGATTCGAAATTTATTTTCCCCGGGTATTTCTTAAAGATAACGCTTACATTTTCTAATATAGACTTCAAATATTTTTCGTGATATAGAAACTGATCTACACGAATCACGAGATTTGATGCAACACATATATCTAACAGCTCTTTTCTGTAGCACAAAGTTGTATTTAAATAAGTAGTCACTACATGATCCCTAAAAAAATATGCCTTATCTCAGATAAGCCTCCACTAGAGAGAAATAAGTATTTCAGGCAGCAGACTTACTCAACTCTCTAGAAAAGACTTAAGTGGAATAACATTTCTTTGAGGTCTGTAATATATATTGTCCAAATTTTAAAGCCCTATTTACATAAATACTGAGAAACTTTACTGCGTTTATACTATTCACTGCTTCAGAATTCAGCAATATGCCTATCAGAATACATTTAAATAACATTATATTAGCTACAGTTTTATTAAGAGCCAGGGAATTAACATTGCACCAGTCTTCAAATAAAATTAAATCTGTATTTTTGTTGTTTATCAAATGCTCAGCACTATTATTGTGACACAAAACCGTAGTAGCATAAGCAAACATCGTTAAACCTACAGATATGCCAGCATTGGGAAGGTTTTTGACGTAAAAAAGAAAGAAGAGTGGTCCCAACACTGATCCCTGGGAACGCTCGATGATTTCTCGAATTTCCGACTATTTGCTGTTAAACACCATCTCCTGTGTATGACTTGAGATGAAGAAAACTATTCCAGGCATTTGCCACGAAACACATAGATGTTAAGTTTACGCAATAGCACTCCAAGATCTACCCATGGTATGCTTTTGTGAAATCAGAGTGTAATATATAATTTCTCTAAGAAAGAGTATGATATTATTGGTATTATTAGATGATTAAAAGCCGAATTGAGAGATATTAATTATATTATTATATTAATCAGGAAGTGAATGATACGTTTTCCATTTATTGCATAATCAATTTTGAAAACGTCACCATCTTTAAAATGCGGAATAACTCTGCAAACTTTAAGAAATCACGGAAAATCTCCATTTGGATAAGACCAATAATTAATAGCCTCAGCAAGTTTATGAAATGCATTATTCAAAATATGTGAAAGTATCATGAAGGAAACCCCGTCTCTCTTTTGCCTATTACTGGCCGTTGTTAATAGTCCGTTAAAATATTTTATTTTTGCCACTTTAATAATTTTTCTGTATAACGATATTTATTAAAATAACGTACGAAATCTTCAGATTATATAAAATATTTTCTAATGTAATGAAAACATCGCATAATACTTGAAAATGCATCCTATTGCAAGCCATGGCTTTCTATATTTCATTTTTTTTAATTGGAAATGTATTATTAAAGTAAAATTAAGTAATATTAACTAAAATGTCGTTGAAAGTTTCAAGAGGGGCTATTGATCTGAGAACTGTATTCCAATTGATTGTGGAGCATGGTGGCGAAAATCTGTTATAATTCTGTTTTAGTATATATTCTACCCGTCAATTCAACTCATTAGATGTGTTTCAGCATTGTTTTCGTTGAAGGTATAATCAATTAGCGTAGACTAACTTTTAGTAATACGAGTAGGCTCTCTTACATGCATGCACAAATTCAGATTCTTAATAAGGCTTGTGAGTGCCTGGTTATGTACATGTGGCTTATTCCGAAAGTTAATGTTAGAGCCTGTTGTGTTGTGTGTGTTGTCCTGTTAGAGCTATATATGAATGTAAAGGTAGCCTTGACAAGAAAAGTTCTAACCTGCGTAAAACCAAAAAAAAACTAAATCAGAGCGAGGTGGCTTGTACAAAAAAATAATATAAACATTCAGCTTAGACGAACGAACAATAGAAAATTTTTAAATTCCCTTTCAATCAACATAGCATTAAAAGTTGTATCTACAAACGAATATAAACTAAGATCTCCAAGAATTAAAATCAAAATTCCGCTGTGATTAAAAATAGTTCTGGAAAACTTGAACAATATTATACAATAATGTAAAACGAGCGTTTCGTGTATACCAAGTCAATGTTTCGTCAAAAGCAACAAATGTATATCTAGGAACAACAAAAATTCATCGTTTTTGTTGCTAATAGATTGAACATTTAACAACATAAGTGACATTGAATCAAAGTTTTCTACTCGAACAAAAAAAAATGAATTTCTGAAATTTGGGTATTAATGGATACACTCTTCTTTTCTTTGTCAGATTCTAAAATGTATTCATGTAGCAACCGTCGTTCTATGAATTTACAGATCAAAGTTTTAGAGCTATAAGAAGTCTTGCGAAGATAAAGCTAACAATTTTGCCCAATATTCAAAACGTACAAACCGGCAACATGGACTAAATCTTACTTGCCGCGCAAATTGTTTTTGCTACTGAAACGGACAAAAATATTACGTTGTTAAGCAAAAAAACGAATGTATTTGTACCTACTTATTAGAACGCCGAGATAGAATGATATTCCTGTGTAGGTATCAACAATTTATAGAATGATAGATACAAACATGATATAATATTATTTGTATCACTATCAACGCGTATGATGAACAGAAAACGCAATTCAAGCGAAATTTTTTAAAATTTTTCTATTTGTCATCATGATAGATATTAGTGTACCGTGTGATTTGTAAAAAACTTGAATCGCCGTTGCCGTGCCTGTAGTTTTTGTTAGTGCGTAAGCGATGCAAAATTTAAAAAAATTGTTATAATTTATTTATTTAGCATTCATTTTCTAATTTAAAAAAACGTTGACAAAAATTTAATATCTACTACAATTATCTAATCTAGCTAGCTTTCAAAATGCATATTTGTTTAGCATTCAGAAAGTAAAACTGCTATGTTTCCGCTTTTTCTAAAAAATAGTAAATTTTCAAATCTCTGTAACGTCGAAGCAGCCTGTCGTCAGTTTTGATTTACTGTTATAAATGACTTTTTTTGCTCTAAATCACTTGTACAGGGTTATTTTGTATATCTAGGCAGCTCTTACAGCGTTTAATATACGAGGTAGAAAAAACTTTGAATACAAAAGTTGTAGAGTTTATTTTAAATCATCAGAAAATGCTAAGTAACAAAACAAATGAATATCGCAAAGTTAGTATAAAAAAAGTTAGTATAAAACACAAACTTGGTAAATCTTTAATGGATATATGTATATTGAAACAAAAATGAATAGAACTTTTTTTTCTGAATTTAAAAATATATGATATGTTGACATTTACCATCCAGTTTTTAAATGAAATTGAAGGTTTGTTAGAAGAACTTCCTCTCAGGGAATTTAACAACATAATATGGCACCAGGACGGCGCGCCATCTCATAACATAGCGCACCACATACGTAAGAATTTTTTTTAAATAACCGGTTTAACGAGTGGATTGGAACTCACGGGACTATTAATTGGCCACCTAATAGTCCTGACCTGAGCCCTTTAGACAATTTTTATGGGGCTGTTTAAATGATGAAGAATATATAGAAATAAGTCAAAATTTTGGAGGACTTAAAGCAAAGAATCCAAAGGAGTATAGATTCATATTTCGAAAACGGCTAAACCAAATGTCAACATTTCATATATTTTTGAATTCAGAAAAAAAGACCTATTAATTTTTGTTTCAATATGCAGGGTGTTCCATTAAAGATATACCAAGTGTGTGTTTTATACTAACTTTGCGATATTCATTTGTTTTGTTACTTAACATTTAAAAAACATAAACCCCACAACTTTTGTATTTTAAGTTTTTTCTATCTCGAATATTAAACGCAGTAGGCGCTGTTTAAATATACGGAATAACCCTGTACTCAAATATTTGCAGTCATTAAATAGCTATATACGCATATAAAAAATTTATTTGTGAAGGAATTCGTTGCGAGAGAAGTTCCGATCTTTTTAAAATGGAGTTGATAGCGATAAAACAAATAGGGGAAATATTTGGATCTTGTAGTAGATACTTACAATAAACACATTTCTTTATCAAGAGATTTTGAGATATTTAAGAAATTAATTTTGGACTACTGTCACATTTTACCCGGATTTCAGAATTTGACACCTCTTTTTTAAACAGATGTTCAGAGCTGCGGCATTATAAAACAGGTCCTCAGTTATTGTCAGCATTTATTTTATACTTAATTAATCTTTACTTCCCTCGTAAGAGGAAAATGTTGTTATCATAAAAAATTTCCCCCCGAGATTCTTTCAGATCTTCTTGTTTCGGAGTCCATAGATTCCGAAAAATATGTTTTTCTTAACTCCGCCGGTGTGTCTGTCTGTCTGTCGGTCTTTCCGCGGCCTAGCTAAAAAATACTTACCAGATTACCTTTAAATTTTTATAGAAAATTAGGAATCATGTTGGGTTGAACTGAAAATATTTTGGTAAAAATTCAATGTCGGAACAAAACGGCGGCCTAGTGAAATGTTAAAAAAAATATTGCTAGAACACTAATTAATCAGTTTACATCAAAATTTGCACAAACATCGTGTGTTACATAAGAATGAATTGGTACCGTTTTGATACGAATCCGAGATGGCAAAACAAAATGGCGGCCTAACAAAATATTTTAAGAAGCTACTTATTAAATTTCAAATTGTGTGTAAGAATTAAGTATGATATAGAGACAAACTGGTAAATGTGTGATAAGATTTCAAGATTATGGAACAAAACGACGGTTAAATAAAATATTTAAAAAATTAAAGTAAAAAAACCTTGTTATACAGTTGACATTTAATTTTGAACAAAAATTAGATGTGATATAGAGATACACTTGTTAAATTTTGTTAGAAATTTAACGTGACGAAACAAAATGGCAGTATAATGAAATTAAAATTTAAAAAACTCGGAGTAAAAAAAACTGCTTATTCAATTTATTTTAAATTATACCCAAAAATCAAGAGTGGCATGGGTGGAAACAAAATGGCTTCCAATAAAAATGTTTGAAGAAAAGACAGTATGATCTACTAAATGACTATGTGCCGAACTAAAAAACTATTTCTAATAAAAGCAAAGATACATTACGAAGGAAGTTCCGGGATAAAACGCTTCATGCTTCTAGGCACCTAGAGCCTTAGAATCTAGCGCTGTCGTGCCTTGCGAGACTTTACATTGTATTGTACCGGGTATACAACTAAGAAGGGAGGCCGGTCGTATCTCACGAATCACTTGTCTTACCGGAAAAAAATATATAGTAAATCGGCCAAGAGAAATCGCTTGAAATTATTTTTAACCTCGAAAAATTACCGCTAGGGGGCGCCACAAGAACTTTAAATCGTAAATGTCGATTTTTTCGGTGAATTTGTGTAATTAAGGTGTGTCGAAATATAAGCAAAGTATTCTTCGTTAAGTTACGCAACTTTTTGCTTTTTATAATTTTTTTCTATTTTCAATAATAAAGTGGCGGGGAAAGGTCAAACAATTTTTGTTTCAAACGTTGATATTTCTGTTTTAAATAAACCGATTTTATTGAACTTAGTCTTAAAAAACGGGCTTTTTTTCGCTCGATTTGCGGTGCTGTTAACGGTTACCAAATTTATTCTGCTACTGGTCGCTAGAGGGCGTTTTTCTGGGATTCCTCAAATAATAGGGATTTTCTCAAAAAAATCAAAGAGTATGACTTTTTTGTCACATTTTATTTTGTGGTTATGAAGGGTATAAAACAGTAAAATAAAAAAACCAGATCTATATTTAATTTAAGAAAGTTGATGATAGTCGCTCAAATCCTAAAAGTCCGATTGAAAAACTAACTACACCGAATTGTAAAGGAGAAAAAGTGCCAATGGTAAAGTGAAAAATATTTTTATCTATCATTTCAATTTAACCTAAAATTTGAGAAATTTTGAGAAAAAACGCTGCAAATTGAATCACTACTTCCACATCAGCTGTACGAGATATAACACAATAACTGTAGATATACCCGCAAACCAAATCGACATACTCGATTTTTTACGAAATTTTTTTTTCGTCCCTTCTACTTTATAACCTTACTATATATTTTTGTTATTTTGGTCAAATAAAAAGACAAAATGAGATCCCCGAAAACTTATAAATCAACATGTCGATTTTTTTTCAAATCAAGAAAGTTGATGATAGTCGCTCGAATCTGAAAATAGCGTTGAATCAAAAAAATAACTTCACCAACTGTTAAAGGAGGAAAAGTGCCCAAGGGTGAAGTGCGAGCTATTTTTATCCATCGCTTAAATTTTACTAAAATTTTAGAAAAAATATATTGAAATTAAATGATATTATATTTATTGCAAGCCAGAACATAAAAAACTAAACAGTAAAAGAATTAGCAGAAAATAGGATACCAAAGAAAGAGTTTAGGCTTTATTATCTCCTGCGATTCCATTTATTGTTGTATAAAAAAGCAGGGATGATATAAAAAAATGCTATAAATAACAAAGAAATTGTTTATTAATTAACTATTGGTGTCAAGTCAACTGTTGGAAATGTCTACCATCATGCTCGATACATAGACGGATACTTTCTACTGTAGAATTTACTGCAGCTGGTATCATCTCGATTGCGTTTCTAATTCGGTTGATGAAGTCCTCCCTTGTTGTTGGATACACCAAATCCTTAAGGCGACCCCGCAAGTAAAAGTCTAGACACGTCAAATCGGGGGAACGAAGGAGCCAGGGAAATATACTGGCCTTACCTATCCAGCTTCCGGGAAAACGCCCATCTAGGAACCGTCTGACATTGTTTGAGTAGGGGGCTGGCCAACCATTACGTTGGAAGAATAGGGTGTCTAAGTCGATGCCCTCAAGCAAAACTGGCAGCTAATTTTCGAGAAAATCTAAATAAGTCCGTCCATTTAGTGAATTATCGAAAATTACTGGGCCGATAATTTGGTTCTTTATTATGCCGCACCAAACGTTCACGCTCCAACCACCTTGACTCTGGACTTCTCGCATCCAGAGAAGATTGTGGTCCGACCAATAATGCAGGTTATGCAAGTTCACTTTCCCATCGGAGCAGCAAGTAGCTATATAATAAGTAATATGTGGATTTATGGATTTTCGGGTATACAGATTTCAATTTTTGATTTAATTTAATGTTTTATGGAAATCTAAAGATGATGTGGAAGTAGCGATTTAATTTGCATCATTTTGTTCAAATTTTAGGTTAAGTTGAAATAATAGATCGCTTAACTTTAACTTTACCATTGGCACTTTTTCTCCTCTACAATTCGGTGTAGTTATTTTTTTAATCCGCCGTTTCGGATTCGAGCGACCATCATCAAAATTTTTAATTTAAATACGGACCTGGTTTTTTTATTTCACTATCTTATACCCTTCATAACCCCAAAACAATATGTGACAAAAAAGTCATATCATACCATTTGTTTTTTTTTAAGAAAATCCGTATTATTTGAGGAATTCCAGAAAAACGCCATCTAGCGACCAGTAGCAAAATAAATTTGGTGACCGTTAATAGCATCGCAAATGGAGCGAAAAATGCTCTTTTTTTTAAGACCAAGTTCAATAACATCGGTTCATTCAAAACAGAGATATCAACGATTCAAACAAAAAATGTTTGACCTTCCCCCACCACTTTAATATTGAGACTAGAAAAAAATGATAAATAGCAAAAAGTTGCGCAACTTATTGAAGAATACTACGCTTATATTTTTGACTCACCTTAACTATGTAAAATGACAAAAAAATCGACATTTGCGATGTAAAGTTCTAGTGGCGCCCCTAGCGGCAATTTTTCGAGGTTATAAATAATTTCCAGCGATTTCTCTTGGCCGATTTACTATATAGTTTTTTTTCCCGAAACCATAAGACAAGTGGTTACTGAGATTCGGCCGGCCTCCCTTCTTAGTTGTACACCCGGTACATATGAACGGCCTCTAAAAAAAGATTTTTTTTTTATTTTGTGTAACTAACATAACGCGAAGTCCTGACATAGTTTTTACCTTTTCGCAGATAGGAACAGTGGAATCTGCTATTTTGGATACCATGAATAGAATCGTTGTTTACTTATTCAAACAACGAAATAGAATCGTTGAAACAACGGGATAGAATAATTTCTTTCTCTTACAGTGTCAATTATTATAGTTCCTTTTATCTGACATTTTAATTAATCACAATTTTCGACATGACAGGTATGCATAAAATTGCACTGTAGTTGGTTTTAAGTCTATGTTTGATGCATTAATTCTTAACCACTCTAATAATGATTTGTGACTATAAATTTGAGAAGATTTTATATCACTAAAAAGCAAAAATGGAATTAACATAAATGGAAAATGTTATTTTGCTATGAATTTTATATACGACGTGGGATTTAGAACGTCACAGAACGCCACAAATGATAACTAAAGAATAAAGAGATAAAGTTTATGCCCAGATAAACATATATAAACTTAAATTTAAAACAAGCCGACACAATTACCTTTATCTCAGCAGATTTAATGTTTTAGATAAGGACAGGTTGTAGTAAATCAAATAACAAACGCCTGATAACGAACCTCTGGTGTTAATTTAGGAAAAATATTAAAATGTATATAATCAAGAAGAGCAAGTATATAAATTCTTTTCGAATTTATCCTGTTGGTCGGAAATATAAATCTAACCCATATTCTTGTGTTAAATGAAGCTAAAAATAAAACATCGAAAAATATCATTAATTTTATCAAACATTTGATTTGTATATCGCACGTATGAATTGAACAAAATAATAAAAACCATTCCCAACACTTGAAGCTATGTATTGCAATGCAGAAATAATGTTTTCATATATTGGTTTTTTTCAAAGTAGATATGTTAACAAGTTGTTTGCTTATAGTTTCCAAGCATTATCTTTTTACTAGTTAAATAATACTAACAGCAGAATTATGTAAATAAAACCCAAACTTTCCCCGTACACATACACACACATATATATATATATATATATATATATATATATATATATATATATATATATATATATATATATATATATATATATATATATATATATATATATATATATATAATATGACAATGAATTAGATAATCACAAATTAGTGTCCTTGAACAAAGTATAAAAGGATTTTTGTATTAAAATTTGTATATAATAGTTTCTTAATAATTGGTGCTTGTTATTTCTTTTATACCGAGTGGACAGTGATTACATACCTTAAGCCTTTTAAAGAAATATGAACTTCTGTTAAGTTCATTCTTAGAGGTAGGTAAGGTTATATTATCAGAGTTAGCATTTTCATACTGATGGCCTATTCATATGCCCATTCAACCTGAGTAGAATGTGGTCACTAAATTTTAGTTTGTCATTTATCCAGACTTCGAAATGGGTATTTCAGTCCCATTTATGTCGAATTTAAAAGTTATTATATTAATTACCTAATATTAAAAATGAGTGATTTTGCCGCACACCAAAACTGAACAGACTGAACCCCCCTCCACATCAGCAGACCCACTGCTTATAAAAACAATCCTTACCGCAAAAAAGTAAACTGACCTGATGTCAATAGTAGCCAGACTGTTAATATGAGAAACAATAAAGGGCTGAGGTGGCCACACTGTAGACTCTGATCAGGCATGTAGCCAGGATAGAGTTCATGGAGTCCAACACTCCCTTTACCCGAGAATTTAAACATATTTTATTTCGTATAATTTAATATACGAAAATAAATTATTTAAAAACTTTCGGGTACATATTTAATAAAATTACAGATGTAATATTTTTGGTCGGTGTTGAAATTCGGACCCCCATTCGATCCCAGCTTCTGGCTGTATGCCTGCCTCTGGATCACTGAGTTGATATATTAGAACTTAGCTTCCACATTGAAGACATCATTTTCTCATAAAATAGAGATATTTATCATACTTATAAATCAAAACGTATTTGTGTATAATATATAAGGCTTTTGAAGGTCCGAAATAATGAATTTACTATTGAACCATCCCGAGGCGATGTTGTCTTGATCATCTCCTTTCAGCGGCTTGTTTATATATCTCCTTTTTACAATTTTAATGTTACACAAAGACGTGCTGACGGTCTCTTGGGTGATTAATAAAAGGAGTTGGGTAATGTTGTATCCTTGAAGGGTAACTAATACTGTTCCTATATAGATAATCTTCTTGAGATATAAATTTGAGAATAATCCTGTGTGTAGTACTGGTGGTAAAATATGGTGAGAAGTTATGAAGGCAACCACGACGTTACAATACACTTAAGCCTCAGGTATTCGTTCTCTCTTCACAAAAAAATAATGGATACATGATAGTTAAAATGTGTATATAAAATGAGTTGTTTATCGGTTAACAGACAATACTGGAAATGTTCGTTTTACAAGGCATTGTTAGTTCTAGAAGTTTCCTTACTCTTTAGCCATCTTTGCTGGGAGCGTACAAAGCCATTTCAAATTTGGCATAACCTTCAGGAATCGAGTATAGCTTTTGATTTTTGGTGACTTAAATTGAGTAATATTTAGAGCAGTGGCGTAGCGTAAAGTAGGCCAATTACCAAATGAAACCTGGTTAGTCGCAAGGAAGAACCGTTTGACTTCTAGGACTTTTGGTTCTGTCTTGTATGATAAATAAATGATTCCCACTTTCATTATATAAATAACTCGCAGGTAATATACATTTTATTTTTAATAATTATTCATTCAGTGGGTTTATTAATTGGTAAGTTTTATTGAGCTTTAAAAAGTGTATTGTGTTACAGTTACTAATTCTGTTTTATATATGTATATATCTAAATTATATGTTAAAAAGTTATTTACCACAAACATCATGAAACAGATTAATTTTGTATATTTTGCAGCCCTCTCAAATTTTTAGGTGGTTGTGGTAATAATCGATTATACACGCCATTTAAATAAATTGCTTATCTGTAATGCTACTGCTATTATATTGAATGCAGTTACCAAGGGCGTTCATAAGGGGGACATTGCTCCCTCCCTGTATTTTGGAAAATGTCCTCTAATCGCTGAACCACCTGCATACGCTCTTGGCAGTTAATTTAAGCTAGGTCATATGGAACGACATTTTTGTAAACTTACTAGTAAAAAACTTAAGCTGGATCGCAGTTAACCATTAAAGAAGTCGAAATGAGAATTGTATGCTTTATTAACTGAAAAATATTAAAAGGATGATTTACTCAAGTGTTTAAATTTAAGCTGGTTTTATTATATAAAAATTTATGAATATTTTTCTGACAAAAATAGGACAATTATTAATGGCTGCTTAAGGCAATATCTGAATATGGCTATTTCCGATCTGACATTTGCAGACTAATGAATACTTATCTGCTGCCTTTATTATTTTTTATTCTTTTCAGTAAGAAACACTTTAAAGACCATACAATAGAGGCAAGAACACAAAACCGATGGGAATATTTGAAAAAAACCGAAATGCTACCGTTATTCCCACAACAATGTGGCTTGATAAGCGTGGATTTATTGGAGGAAGTACTGATGGCCTATATATATATATATATATATATATATATATATATATATATAAGAAGATATATATATATATATATATATATATATATATATATATATATATATATATATATATATATATATATATATATATATATATATATATATATGTATATATATAAATATATTTAATAGAATAACTCTCTATAGTAGATAGATATATATTAGATAAGTGTTGAAAGTGTAATTTTTCAAACGAGGTAGGTCATAGGAAAAATAGTAAATTATTTTTCTTACAACCACAAAGAGTCTTCATTAGGACTTTATTTACTTCTCAACACTAGTCTTGAAAAAATGAGTAACTGATTTAAAATAGATTAAAAGTAGGCTTTAGCTTTTTTTTTTACTTAAAATCTTTCAAATAGGTACTATAGTGTTGAAATTTTTTTTAACACAGGCTTTTTTGTTTCATATGAAGCTGCATGACAAACAATTTTGTCTAACAAATTTCCTTCAATTCGAACATGCCTCTGTAAAATTAGCTGAAAAGAGAAACAACCAGTTTTTTTAATAAATTTTCTAGTTTTTGTAAAACCTTTTTTCTTGCCTGTCAGAGGAAAGATTTTCTTAATCTGAAATAATATTCTATTATTTATTATAGCAAACGAGCATACCAAACATCTAACAAAATGAAACATATCTACATTTTCAACACAGTTTTATTTACAGACTAATTAACAGATACACAAATACATACATACATACATATGTACAACTTAAACCAAGAAATATTAAAAAGATAATAATATTTTATCAAAATAGAAGAATAATAATTATTACATGAATTTAGATTGATTCTATTTTTTCTATCAGCATCTGCAAAAACTGAGAATTTTGTTAATGTACAGACAGAGTTTCAATACCAAGGTTTTACCTAGATCATACACAGCCCAACTCGTGAAAGGTAAATTGTTAAGACAATATTTTTCTTAATTTTGAAATAAATGGGGTTTAAAATGGGATATTCTGATCGTTAAGGCTCAGATTGTGGAAGTGAAATTTGTCTCAAAATAAGAATACAGATGTATAAACGTATATATAATCAAGTTAAACATCAAATCTTTTATAATTACCTTTCACAAGAAAACTCGCAAAATGTGTATGAGGCTGACATAGTTGAGTTGAAATATATATTTTTTCAAGAGATTTTTCATTTCTTTTACCACCTGTGCCTTCCACTAAAATTAAATAATAACTGGGGCACATAAATTTAATATGAATGGTTGGGATACTAAAGAGGTAAGGACAGTAAAGCAAACAGTTATGTTATGCTATGAATGTTTTTGTTGGCTGTTGGAGTAAAGCCTTCTCTTTTTTTTTGCATGAAGCCACTTCTTTCGACTTTCTTCGTCCTTTGGAAACCCAATAAATGAACTTTAGGTCCTTTCGGATAGTTTCCATTGCAATTAGGTACACAACAAATAAAGGGCATTGTTCTCAATTCACATTTTCATTCCGGGTGTACAACCGTTTACTACTATCGTTCTGAAAAGAACAGTGTTGCTGACGTTTCACTAAAATCACATTTGGCATTTTCGAAGCTTTCTTTCTCGCGTCCGAATAGAGACTGAAGTGTTGGTGACTGCGACGCTCCCTTTTATACCTCCACCCGGGGCCGAAGGTTATATCTGCGCGACCGTTGGTCGTTATTTTTGTTTTCTGGATGGTGCTGTTGTTGTTGCGTTAATTGCGCTCGAGTTTTTGCCATTTTAGATTTCGTTCCTTTTATTCAAATAACCTTATTTTTCAATTCTCCGATTATTCTGGTCTTATAATGTTCTATATTGGCAATCTCCCTACACCCATCGAAATTTATTTTATGGCAGGTTTCCTGATGATGTAGAAATTATGCTGAGGTTGTTTGTTTGTTTTTGATGCTGAGTTTATCCTCTTCCACTCTTGCTGATATTTGCTTGTTAGTTTGCCCTACGTACATTTTTTCACAGTCCTGGTACGGAATGCTGTATATTTCGTGGTTTTCCAGTTTGATTTTATTTTGATTTTATCTTTTCGTTCTATTTTTTGATCCGTGAAGGACTAAGAATCAACATATATATATATATATATATATATATATATATATATATATATATATATATATATATATATATATACTTTTTTTTTCTGCACTTGGCTGGCGTCTCATGTTCATTACCTCCTTTGAAACAGAAACTTCCGATTTATTATATAATATACTATTACCATGATATTTTTCGTTATTTTGTCCTCTAAAGTTATATCATAAAATGTGTGTTATTATTAAACAGTTAAAATAAAAATAAGCAACCTGACTATATATTATTTTGGACCTGCAAACGGCTTAAGTATTATTCACGAATACATTTTGATTTATAAAAATATATGATAAGTATCTGTCTAATATATTAACTCAGTGAGCCAGAGGCAGGCACTCAAATATGCTAGGTATGTTTATTTCAGTTGGGTTGAAGCCCATTTAAGACATGGTAATTCATTCTTGAAATTTTTCACCATTATATTTCAGATTTTATACATAAAACAGGAGATGGTTAGAATTGCAGGTTTTTATTTTACCAACAAAATGTCCTAATCTTGCCTTGCTTACTAATATTGGAAACTGCATCATTTACTCAGGGACATATAAATTAGCATGCATTTTATTGATAAAGAAATTATGGTCTTTGGGATTTGACAGTGTCAAATTGGAATTACTATCCGACTGTTCGCTTTCGATTGCACGAGGCATCTTCAGGGATCTTTACTCCACGAGATCTGAACATTGAATTCAGAATTGAATGACAGTGTTGACTCCTGACTTTTTATATTTTACTAATAATCTGCCTACACATGCGATTATTCTATTCCTTAACAAGAAGTCACAAAGACGGTTACTCCGTTGGTTAATACCAGGACCGGAATTGAATGAGACTGTTGATTGCTGACTTTCTTTGGGAGCAATAATGTGGATATATTTTACGTTACACCACACGTGTCTTGCCGTAGCTATGCGTTCGGTGTTACCATTTAAGGATCAGAAAATTAACAAATTTTTTACGTTTTTGGGGATTTTAAAATTAAATAAATAATTAGTATTTTAATCATGAAATTATAAAGTAAATATAGATTCTATCGGCGTCGTTGACGTATTTTCAAATTTTTTATATACAAAATATCTTTAGTTGATTTCTATTTTTAAGGCTGCTGATTCCGAGGAGCCTACGATTACAGCAGGTAACAGACAAGCGCCTCCTACGCCTATCCAGTAATCCGCCACTGGTTTACCCTAAAACGCGACTTATTATCTTCGGTTCTATTAATCTTAGTTCAGTGAGGGTTTCATTGTAAAGCTTGCTTCACCGGGAACGATTGCACAATATCTAAAAAAACTGCCATGTCTTCGAAATTAATTATAGCATTGAGTTTTGCGATAACCAGTTATTAAATAAGAAAAAGAAAAGTACGCTACCAGTTTGGCAAAATTTTGCGTAGCTCTGGAGTTATAGCGCATAAGTGAGAAATCGTATTTTTTTAGCATATTTAGCAGTCTCCTACAAAGGCGTAGAAAAGTCATTACACATATTTATTTTACTTTTCGAACTTCTAAGTTACAAGTCGAAATCTCCGAGTTGGAAGTTGGAAAAACATAATTCCGACATCTAAATCTCCAGTTACAAATTGGAACTGTAAGTCGAAAAAATATAAATTCTGATCTACAAGTCGGAAAAACATAATTCCGAGATACAAGTCGAAATTTCCGAGTCACAAGTTCGAAAAACACTACCCGAATATCTAAGTTATAAACTAAACTCATTTCAGTTAAAGATGTACAAGTAAATGTAGGATAATTCTTTTCGACAGTTATTGGTTCTACCTCTAACTAAGAAACTACTCCTCAGCTCTTTTCTGAGGCGTTGGGCAGCTTACAACTTTATTAGTCAATAGTAGTAGGTGATGTGGAAGTCCTCTAGGATGGCCTCAGCTACTTTTCATCTCCACAACTTTTAACTTTCTTTTTAGGAAGGATTTTGAAACGCTGGCATATACAATGTATATATATATATATATATATATATATATATATATATATATATATATATATATATATATATATATATATATATATATATATATATATATATATATATATATATATATTTATATATATATATATATATATATATATATATATATATATAGAATAGCAAAAATATATAATTTCTGCAGGTGCAAAACGGCCTACAAGAAGAATTGCTTTCGAATATGTCCAGGGTACTTTCCTGCGATCATGATTTCTGGGCCTCTACCCTCATCAGGCAGGCTTGTACCCAGAGAGATCTGAAATAACAGATTGCTCGATATGACAAAATCGAAAACGAAACGTCTATCATACTGAATCAGTACTACATGCTAAGTGTAACACTTAGCGCTACCTATTGGGGCTCCGGTAGTTTCCGGTTGCAGACCCATAGGTAATTTGGCAAAGTATGCACTAGCATTATCATGCGGATAGTAAATACAAAAATCGATAAAAATGCGCTTTCACACGTCTTTATCCAAAGTTCTTGGCCGGAAAAGAAAGGTATATGTAGAATAGCAAAAATATATAATTTCTGCAGGTGCAAATCGTGCAGTGACATAATCGAAAGCATTTCTTCTTGTAGGCCGTTTTGCACCTGCAGAAATTATATATTTTTGCTATTCTACATATATCTTTCTTTTCCGGCCAAGAACTTTTGATAAAGATGTGTGAAAGCGAATTTTTATCGATTTTAGTATATATATATATATATATATATATATACAACTTTGTTTATATATATATATATATATATATATATATATATATACAATTTTGTTTCTAATGTTTTAAAATATTTATGATGATTCACTTTTACTTAGGTATCCGCTTTCTGTCTTACCAGGTTGCCCACAAATTTAGTATTTCCCTGTTGCGGTGTGAAAAACAAAGGAATTGTAGCTCCTTTTGGGAGTTCAATCTGAAAAGAGTGTCGGAACTCCGCTCCAGGTACAATTAATTCTTCAGACCATCCTGTTGAGTAATGTTCAAGTAACTATGCTCAATCCCGAACTCGCGTTTATGGTGCATGGCGGGGCTTCCTATAGCAACAAGAGTTCAAGACTGTTTTTTACAGGATTAGCAACGGAGATGAAATCTATGTTAATAATTAGTGGCTGGTGAGGAAGCAAGTTTGCCTAGGTAGAGGAATAAATACGAATTATTTATGTTATAGAATATTCGAACAATCCGGTATGTCATTTGTTGTTGTCGAGCTAAAACAATGATTTTCAAGGTCAGCATCTTGCTGAGATTTAACATGAACGGTGATGTTTTTAAGAATGACTTGAGATCTGGGATATTCTTGGGGTCGTTGTCAGGCATTATAGATGCGTCAGAATGGAGACAGCTGTTTAGAAAATTGTGAAAAGACCCCTTGCTTTTAGAAGTATTTAAATTGAACATAACTGCTACTTAGATGAAGTGTGTTAAGATCCATCGTTAAAAGGAAACTGGGTCAATAAAATTAGAGAAGCAAATGGCAAGTAATAATTTATTTCTACCCCGGCTAATTAAGGTTAAAACCAATAAGACTTAAAAAGATGTATCCTCTACAGGTACTTGTCAAACATTTGTACCTGAAATAGGTTTACTTTACTTGTTAGAAAGCGGAATAATTATGTTTCCCAGACTTAAAATTCGGAAATTCCGTCATGTAACTGGGAAATTTCCACTTTGCAGTGAAGTTATGATTTTACGTCGAATTTTCGGCTCAGACGTCGGAAATATGTTCTTCCAACTGACAACTCTAAATTTCCGACCAAGAAGTCTGAATTGTGTTTTCCGAACTACTAGGATATTGCGACCTGAAACTCAACATTTCCGACTTAGCGATCGAAGTCGGAAAAAATAATATGTATGGTGGCCCTTCTTTGTCTTCGAAGTCTTCCCCTCTCAATTCGTCTGTGCATTTTAAGATTCTCCCAGTTTACACCTAAATGAACTAATTGATCCATAAACCTCTCTGTCTCTAATAATGTAGTGTTACATGGCTATGAGAACAGCCTGATATATTTATTAATAAATTAAACAGAAAACAAAAAAACCACATCAAAATTGCTTTTATTTTCCTGACAATAAAATATGATGCTTTCATGTTAAACTCTTTAAACGTACATTCTTAAAACAGAACACCCTTTTTATTGAGTTATAACCGTTCCTACCCCATCGATCAATTCGGTTATAGCGTCGAAACGTGTCCCGGAGGGCCGCTTAGCGTTGGTTGGCGTCGTCTTTTGATTTATACCTCCATTGCGACTGAAAGAAGGATTCGTGATGCGACATGAATGCTAACTCACTCTCACTTTTTTGGGAAGTTAATGGAGGTAATTTCTTCGAATGATTAGAACGATTTGTTAACAGAATAATCTCTTGCCATGAATATAAATTTATTTTTTATTACAGAGTTTTTAAAAAACGCAGACCTACTTTCAAGGAAAATATTTCAGAGAAATTTCGTTTAACAACAAAGCTTAATTTTGAAAAATTTAGGTGACTTGTGTTATTTGCTAAAATGTTCTACCGATACATTGTTACTTTATAATCAACTATTTTATTTTGACATGTTTACCCATCTGTAGTCAATTCAGCCGCGTGGTGGGAACTTTGAAAAGGCACGGTCAGCTACGTGTTTTGGGCAACTAAGATAAAATATTGACATGGCAAAAAACAAACATGTACCAAGCGGAAACTCGGAAAGTATTGAGTAAACCGTAACTAGCTAACAAAAATTAAAAATCTAGTTCTAGTACACAGCTATCAGCTATATCATACCACATACGATATATAAGTTAACGATTAAAAAATAGTATATTAGACACATTAAAAATTACGCATTTATAAGATAAACTAAAAAGTAACAAAATAAAATCTGAGTTCTGTATACATTTATTTAAAAAAATACCACAGTGGTACTTTATCTTTCTCCTACTTACTTCTCGTACCTGTGATCCGTATTATGAGCGCTTTTTGTATACATCTGTGACCCAAAATTTACCATCATAAATCTGTGCTAAAATTTAATTTTTCACTTTTTAGTTCATCTTATGAGAGTTTTTTTTCTTAAATATTATTTGTTTTATACTTTTTAGACCTAAAAATCTGGTAATTAGTTTCTTTGTGCTTTAGCTGTACCACTTTTAGAAAAGCGTCATAAAACAAAAAAAATGCATTTTGCGAAGTTAAAAGTCCAACACTCACAGAAGTAAAAAAGCCTGGTATTATCTTATATTTATTTTCATAAAGCTAGATACCTCTTTAAAGTGCGGAAATGCGTAATGGACCAGCGATCAGCAAGTACATAAATAAACAAAAACAAGATTATACCAATTCTGCAGCGTTACGCGACTGGCCACTGCACTGGCGCGGATCGTCAAACAGAATTTACATTTTTTGGAATATTGAAAATAAAATATTTTCCCCACTCCGCACCTGGAGAGCACAGAACCAAACTATCCATCTCCGCTTTATTCCACCATTGTAGCAAAAATGATTTAATGGGTTTTGGGTCTAAGAAGTCAATTAAAAGAAAGTAAATAAAATGTAATTTATAAATTATCATATATTACTGATCTCACCTAAAAAAAGTGTTGAGCATAAAATCCTGACATTTAAAAAATTAAAAATTTTAAATATCTACATACAGTTAAATGTGCTGCGAATACAGAAAATTTCCTCTTCTGATAAAATAGAATCTAAAGAAAAATGCTTATTACCCAAATTCACAAGGTAGACCATAATAGACGACCTATGTCCTAACATCACAAGTAGGCAGAACTTTGTAACCTTTCCAAACAAAAGCATTTTGCATGAAAAAACCCTGTCAAGGGAAAAACCCATAACGTTGTTTGCAGTTTCATTGCATTCATATTTATGCCAGGAATATGGATTCTGTTGTCTATACTTGAATAAGTTGGTGCTACGCCTAATTTATTTTCGAAAAATTAATCACATGAAAGGCTTCCACACTTATGTAAAGTAGATTTTTATATGTTGAGGTTATGTTTTGTTTTTGTTCAAATAAAGTTGAATATTCTACCCTGTTTTATTTATTTCTAGGTTTAGAAACTGTTGGTCATGTGCTTTGTTCCGGACTATGAACATTATAGTAAGAAGAAGATTTTAAGTTTCTTGTATTTCCTGTGAGTCCAGCTGAAAGGAAAATTACGATTTAAGGCATTTAATAATTACAGTGTATGGAATGTATTATTATACAACTTATTATATTCAGAAAACACTTAAATTAAAACAATTGGTTGATCATATACATGAAAAAACATTTCAAAACAACTAAGATCATTTTTATATCTGGGGCATAAAATGTATGCCAAGTCTCCAAAAATGTATGTATACGTAAATCAACTAATTTGTGGTAAGTACTTTTAAATGTATACAATATGCAAACGAAAATAAATAGATGTTCTTTATAAAATTAATCTGTATGTTTGTGATTTATCAAAATTTCAAATAGTCATTCTTTTAAAACGCATGTTGGTCTCTGCAAGGGGTTTCACCTGTTACCAATTTTTTCTGGCAATGTTATTCATTATTTCACAAACTTGGTCTACATCATGGTAATCTTCCTGAATTGATTGTATATATGTTAGTTCTTGTATGAGCTCGTTTAACGATTTTGTAATTAACTGACAGGATGATATATTTTGATAATGGAAAGAAGAGCTGATATTTCTTCTTTGGTTTGTTTTTTACTGCTGGTTTTAAAAAGCATTGTAATAGGATAATCCTCTGCTCTCACCCAATTACAAAAATATTTCATCGTGTCAATCCATTGCTAACGAATCCCAGTTGCAAGTTGTTGAATTTAGTCTTTGATCTGCAATGGAGCCAACCACTCTCAGATATTGATAAGGAGAGGTTCAGACGAACTTTAAGTACTTCTAAATCTGAGAGTGCAATATTAAACAGAGATGATATACCTTCATGTTCCTGAAGTACAAACCGGACATAAGGATCATCTCTAAAGGCAGATAATTATTTCTTAAAAGAAGAACTAGAAGACAGAAAAACTGAAAAAATAAGCCGCTTAGTCAATGAAATTTTGTATACTCGATGATAAAACTTATTTTGATTTTTTTGGGTAGTTTTTTCTAATAAAACTTATTTATTCTTCCAATAAATAGGTACTTTATTTTTTTTTTAATATTTATTTAGCAAATACAATCTCACAATAAACAAGATGCTTTCTAAAAGTCAAAATTCTCTAAACAGTGTTAATAAAGTAACAAAAAATGAATAAGTAAATATATATGCTTTTTTCTGATAATTAATTATACTTCTAGGGTTATCAGGTAATTTGCTATATTCTGCAGTTGCTTGCAGTACTGCTGTATAGTCCTTTATTCGTTCTGAAATTATTCATAAATAAGTTTATAATTAATCTTGTGTCATAAGAATGTACATCTTTTGAAAATATAAAAGTTGTACGTATTTGTGTTTTATTTACAATTTTATGAACAAGTTTACATTGTTCAAACCTTAGCAGCTTAGAAACTTTTAGGCTTGTAACTGTTTATACCTGGTAAATATTTCATTCTGTAACATTTGTATGTTTTTGAAGTTGACCCCCTCAGAATTAATAATATTAAATTTATTTTTGTAGAAATTTTCTACGGAAATATCCACTCATCAATTTAAGAGTGTTAAAAGAAAACTGGTAACTATAGGGTAACGTTATTCAGTAAAACCATGCTCTGTAGTAAAGCTCTGCTTGTAAAACAAATTTAGTCCTAGAGCTACAACTATTCTCGAGCTCAAATTTTAACTAAATGGGGCCCAAATTGAAGACATTTACGTTACTCAATTTACTGAAATAAAACAAAAAATAAATAAGATATGGTAAAAACAAATAGGCACATTTAGTCAAGCACTGCCTATAAAACGAACTTGGGACAAGTAGAGTAACAACTAATCTTTAATAGTAATTTTTATTAAGCAGCACCCAAATTAGAGACATTTACGTTACTCAATTTTTACAAATATAATAATAAAGCACTGCCTTTAAAACAAATTTAGGGATACAAGAGCGGCAACTATTAATGGCGCCCAAATTAGAGATATTTAAGTTACTCAATTTCTGGAAATGAAAAATGAATACGACATTATAAAAACACCCAATAGGTATATTTAGTAAAAATATTTAATAATATTTTTTTCCGATTTAGGTTTCTTGATAGCGGAATATAGTTCGGCAGATGAACACTCTGTCAGCCACCGAAATGTTGTAGAGGACAAAACAAAGGCCAGTAAAGCAATATGTTGGCATTTTATTCCTCTAGGATCGACACATGTTGTCTTTGCAGTATTTCCAGAGTTAACCAACGTAAAATGAAATGTGAAAAATATTCATTTAGAAAATATTTAAATAGAGAATAAATTTGACCGACTTAAATATTTTTTTAACCTTCCAGCTTGCATGAAATTCTCCTTTAATAATTCATTAAATCTGTATACATGTGTATATTTTGCGTGATTAGAATTTAGACTCCAATGTATTTTCTCCACTCATTATGATTTATTATTTCCATTTATGCTAGAAATCTTAAAAATATGTTTTGCAGTTCTTTTACGCTGATAATCTGAAACAATAAATAGATAAATCAAATCATAAATATTAGGATAAAACAAACAATCAAATCAATAAAAAATTCTGCTTTAACTAGCCAGAAATACTCTCAAAATAAGTGATTCACTAGATTAAAATGCTTATTTGTCGCCGAAATTTTCTCACAACCCGATCTCCTCCCGCCTTGACGTCAACTTAGGTCGTCCTTTAACAATTAACCTGATAATTTAATGACGCGCGCAAAATCTGGATGACTTTTATATGAAACAACTTTTACCAAATGTAATTAAAAAATTGGTACCTAATAATTAGTAGAGAAACACACACGTTTATGTCAGTGTCGTATATAGACATTGCTTCTGGGGGGGGGGGGTTAACGAGGAAAAATCTAAACGAAAAAAAAGTCGTCGGTTTCTGTTTTCTGCATAAGTAGCCATTCTGAACTCAGGTAGACAAACAAAAAAAAAATGAGGGAAGGGAGTGGTTTATGGAAAAAATTTAGTTTATACTATTTTTAACATTGTAGCTTAAATAAAAGTGACACTAGGGGGGTTTAACCCCCAACCCCCAATTAAATATGCCACTAGGCAATGTATAACAGTATAACTCTTAAAAAAAATTATTAAGTCATAATTCAGATATCGATTATGCCATTTATGGCTAAATATCTAATTATTGAAGGATCTACAGAATTTGTTTTAAAAATTATTCCAATTTTCTTATAATATATTGTATGTCAAGCAATACGTTTTCTTTATTATTTAAACGTTTAGCAGTCAATTTCTGATAGAACAATGGGTAAAAATTAACCGATTGTATTATTTCTAAAACCCTAAAAGTCCCACTAATACACTTAATACATGATAAACTGAATTCGATTAATTGTATGTTATATTTTATCCAAAGCCCCTTTGGTAACATGAAAAACATTCAAACTTATTCAAATATAATATACTAGTAATATACTACTTCGGTCGCGTATATGACAATAATGAAAGGTATGTAAAAAGATACTTAAATCGCCTCATTTGAGTACCTCTTTATAAACCACGTTTGTTGTTGCATTCTCTGCCTGTAAAATAGCCAAGCTACTACGCGAAATTACTTTAGAGCATGCGATGTAAAGTTGACCATGGGAAAAACAATCGTAGCGCAAGTCTACTCCAGCTCTTCTTAAGGATTGCCCTTGAGCTTTGTTAATTGTCATAGCGAAACAAAGCTTTAAAGGGAACTCTACACGTTTAAAGTGAAAAGGATAGTCTGACGGAATTAAAGAGTTTGTAAAGTTCCATTACACAATTTTGGTGGTTTTAAATTTCGAATAAGCATCACTTATGAGAAGGGATTCCTGAAGGATTTAGAGAGTGTAGAAACTCGACAGGATAATTAACCGCGTTTTTTGGCCTATAACTACATCTATTGAGTAGTATGTTAATTGTGGAGCAGTATTTTTTTCCAATAAAGCTAGATTTATTTCGTCTGCTGCGCTATTTTTTGGAGTTAATTTAGCTCGTTTTTTAAATCAAGAAGCGGTTTTATTTTGACAACTTTCGAGTGCACTATAAACGTTTAAGGGGTAGTTTCACCCCCTTGGAAACTGAGCTTCGAAGAATCCCTTCTTATCGAACCTTATCTGCACGCCAAAATTAAGCTGTTTGCACAGGCTCAGCTTTCCTCGGCAAACGGTTTGAGATATATCGCAAAAATTAATCAATGACCCGATTTTTTCAAAAACCCTATATGAATTTATAAAAAATCTTAAAATATATAATAAAATAAAATAAAAAGCACGTGTTCAAGTGTTTTTCCGAATAACTAATTGTTTTTTAAATAAAAAATATAATATGAAAGGGGTGGTTTCAGCCCCTTGGACACCCTGTATCGGTTTTTAAAAATTTTTAAAATATGTAAAAAATAAAATATAAAGGATATTATGTTCAAGCGTTTTCCGAATAACTAACGGTTTTTTAAATAAAATATAATATTTAAGGGATGGTTTTACCCCTTTGGACACATTGTATGAATTTTTTAAAAATCCTAAAATATGTAAAAAGCTATATTAAAAAACACATGTTCAAGCGTTTTTTCGAAAAACTAACCGGTTTTTAAATAAAAAAAATTGTATAATTTATGTGGTGGTTTCACCCCTTCGAACATCCTGTATGAACTGTTAAAAAATTCTGAAATATGTAGAAAAAATAAATTAAAAAAAAAACGTGTTCAAGCGTTTTTCCGAAAAACTGACCGTTTTTTTAAATAAAAAATATTGTAATATTTAAGGGGTGGTTTCACCCCTTGGAATTTGAGTTTTGAAAAATCCCTTCTTATCGAACTTCTACACCCTAAAATCAACCTGTAGGCCAAAATTCAGCCTTTTACCTCAAGAGGTTTGAGCTGGAGCGTGATGAGTGTGTCAGTCTGTGAGTCAGTCAACTAAGTCTTTTATATATTAGTATAGATTAGACTAAAGGACCATGCGCATATCTCACGGGTTTTTGGTGAACCGTCCAATTTCATAAACTTCTAGTCTGTTATAGATCTTAACCTCCTGATTCAAAATCTTCATGGGAAAACTCAATCCTTTGACTAGCTTCGGAGATTCGGGATGTTTTATTAAAAATATGTCTTACTATACCGGATGTCAACGAAATCCTTTTACACAGCGCCATCCAATTGTTTTTAAGGCTAGAATTTTGATATTTGCTTTGAAGATAATATGTGTTATTAAGACACAAAATTTGTACGAAAACTGCTTTGGCGGACCAGAAAGGGTTTTTTTCAAAATTCAATATGGCGGCAATATGGAATATGTTTAAGTTCTTGTTTAGAAGCTTATCTGTTCCTTAAATTTTTACAATTTTTTTAAATACAAAGTTGCAGTTATGTAATACTGGCTATAAAGTGTGTCTTATTTTGCATAATATAATGTATTTTTTTTACACAAAAAATGAGAAAACTTTGTTACATACCTTTTAAAGATGTTTAATTTATTTTAACAATAATAACAGGCTTTAACGAACACAATTAATACAAAACTCACTCAATTAAATGTTCTATGCGCTCTCCGCCTTGTTCTTGGCAAAATGTGACTCTCTAAACATTTTCTGCAAACAGGTTTCGTGAATGCTGTTCTGAGATACTATCAACGGCTCGTCAAATTCTATTTTCTAAAATATCTAACAATGTTGTAGGAGTTGCGTACACTTTCTGATAACCTCATATAGAAATATCAAGGGGGGTCAGGTCAGGCGACCTCGCTGGCCCTTGTATTGTATTAAATTCTCATTTTGCTGCAAATTATTTAAAATGTTCAATTTCATTTTCGAAAAAATCCAAATATATTTCGCCAGTTAAAGGCTGATGGAAGAATATTGGACCTAAAATCTTTAGTCCTACCACTTCCTGGAAGGCACCTTCTCTGATTTCCCTTTGTCCAATATCGAAGATTATTTCTATTAAACGTCCTCAGATTAGTAAATTTTGATTCGTCTGGAAAAATAATCTTATGATGAAACACAGGATTTACTATATAATTATTTAAAAACCAATGGCAATAAATAAGTCGTCTTTGGAAGTTATTTTCAAATAAACCCGTGTTTCTTTAAAATTTTTCTGGAACTTCCATAAGACGTATTGTACTGCCTAATTCACGAAAGGAGACCGTTTGTTTCAACTTGTTCGCTTACTGTAGATCTTCCTTGGCCATTAGCATAAACACCGTCATTATTTTCATTTTGTAGTAGCCAAGGATAATATGCATATGAGGGAGCATCACGATCCGGAAAGTGTTCCTGATATAATCTTTCGGCGTCTCTGGAATTTTTACGACATTCCCCATAAATAAGGAACATGTCAATTTCATAAAATTAATACTACTTATAATTTTTTTGACTTTTTAAAATAAAACAATAAAAAACATAAAATGTCAAAATAATACAGAATTAATCAATGAAAAATATTCCAACATTTACTGATTAATAATATTTTTGCGTGTTTCATGCCATGCATTATGAAAAATGTATATCGGCAAAGTTTTGTCAATTGTTTCTAAAACAAAAATACCATTTGTTATGCAGTTTTGGGTAGATAATAAGATATATTTTAATAATAATTTTTAATAAATACAAGTTTCTATTTAAAATCTTTGAGAAAATTTAAGAAAAAGTTCACATTTTAAACAAAAATTTAAACTTATTCCATTTTGTGATAAATTAAAAGTTTGATTTTAAATCTGATTAAAATTCATTAAAAATCCCATTTGGTTTATTATTTTAATAATTCGTTTAACTTTAATTTGATCGGTATCGAGAAATCGAGAAACGACCGCCATACTGCATTTTGAAAAAGCGCTCCTGGTCCGCCTTTTTGAAGAAAAATATGTGATATTTCATTGAAAAGGTGATTCTAAGCTCTATCAAACTATGTAAAATAATATACAGGGTTCCATTTGAAATTCTTAACTTAGTTCTGATTTCGGAAAATCTGGCGGTAATATTCAATTGTTTTTTCATAAAAAATATGTGTCCTAATAACATGTCTTCAACCCAAATATCAAAATTCTAACCTAAAAAACAATGAATGGCCTTGTGTAAAACGATATTCTTGACTCCCGGTATACTTCCAATGTTTTCGGTACTGCTGTAATTGTTATAAAATAATCGTAGGGGTGTCTTATAATATATCGATTTCAGTAAAATTTATTGCGAGTGTTTATGAAGACCAAACTACAAAAGTACAAACTGCCTCTGTTTGAAGAGGTAGCCAAAGAGGTAAAAAAAAACAAAGTTGTGCCAAATATTAAGTAATAAGGTAATTTCCTTCTAGGTCGTGTATTTTTGTTTATCCAGGATGTCCTAAAAACAGTGCCACGTTTAAAAGAGCGATTTTGTTTAGTTCTTAGTTTTATTTCGGTACACAGTTCCATCTTCATACGGAATGTTGTATAAATGTATTACACTTAATTATATATAAAAAATTAAACCTAACATTAATTTCGATATATTTTTACAAATTAAAGCGGATTCATTATTTTTATTCCTTTTACTGTCTAGGTAAATTCTTTAATGTTCCTTTATTCTTTAATTGAAACTTGTGCCTGTTCCTATTTATAATTTTGAACATGAGCCACATTCTGTTTACTTTTAGGTCACTTCTTTATGTTCCTTTATTCTATTACCAATTTCAACTATCTATATTTTTGGATATAATGGGTATAAAGGAACATAAGAGAATATTTTCGAAACATAAAACGAATTAAAATTATGCATGTCATATATTAAAAGAGTGTCATAATTTTAACGATAATTTGAAAATTTTGCAAGTAGAAATAAATATCTTATCCCATCATCACTCTTTTCATCGACTGCTGTCTGTTTTAGTTTGTTTTTCACGTTCTACGGTTGCCTTTGACCCTCAAGGTCCTCGAATCGTTCTATCGAGAAATAGAATTTCATCAAAGATATAAATGTAATACGCTCACCATCTGATGAATTCGCCGTTTGCCCGCTTCATCAGTATAACCTAAAAACAGAATAATTTAGGATGTAACAGTATTACTGGGAACAAGAGTAACCTAGGAAAGAGTTTAGTAAAAAATCAGAATAGAGTTGACACGATCAGCAAAACAGGTGTTTACAGTATAAGTTGTCAAAACTATGAAGTTCGGCAATTGGCAAGATTTAATGAACCTCAGCAATCCATTATAAATAATATTTAAACTACAGGCATATCGCAACATTGCATAGAGAATAACCATTTTATAAATTAAAAGTTACGTACTAAAACATTTCTAAATATCTTGAAGTTAAAAAATCGTTAAATAATAACCATTTAACAAATGATAAACTTTCCGAAGATGCCTGTTGTAGACAGTGTAATAAAAATGACCGGCAAGCAACCATTTGGGTAACGGAACCTTAGAGTAATAAATTTTCTTTCTTACTCTAATAATCGTCTAGACTAGATTTGGTAATACATTTATTGTATTCAAATATACAGGTACACCATAATTTTTACTTAATTTACATTTGTAATTTTCTTGAAAAGGCTTAAAAGAGAAATTAACTCAAAAAAACTGAAATATTAAAAAGCTATTCTTTACGTTTGATTACAAAAGCCCATAAGATGTTACGTTTAAATTATAAAAACCCATAATATAATATGTTTTTGTGTTACCGAACTGACTTTATAAAAACTGTAACATTATGGATGAATTCAGATTATTAAAAATGATCGTTCTGTAAAACACTTAATGCAACTACACCATTGTTTGAGCCAGTTGTCCTTTCATAAACTCTATTTAAACTTCAAAGATTTCAGAATTTACCAGCATTTTACTGTTACAAAGAGTCCGCATTTTATAAGGGTCAATAGAATTTAACCTTTCTTGGAATTCCGTTGCAAACCTTTTTGCAAGTTTGAACAAATTATGAACACAACTTTCCAGTTATAAGATATTTATAGAAGAGCAAAAGCTAAAAAAATTATTGCATATAAATAGCTAATTAATTAAAGTAAGGTATTTTTAAAATTTTTGTTAATTTTATATAGCCAGATTGAATTTTTTAATACATATTTTTATCATGCTGATTCAATATAATACAAGAAGGAGAAAAGATAACTATTGATAAAACAAAATATTGCAAATATATTAATCATTTATTTTTAACCGACTTCAAAAAAGAAGGTACCCTTGTATTTTTTTTGGAATATACACCGATTACTCTGTGATGGTTTGACCAGTTTGGATGAATTTTTCAGGCAGTAATCAGGTTAGTGATCAAGTGGTTCCAAAGTAAGCATATTGAATAAAATTAAAAATGCTCTCTGCGAAAGACTTCAATTTGAAAAAGGTGATCAATTTGAAATAGCCGTGCATATTGAAAGCATGTTAAAAATGACGCAATGGACCCATGTTGAAATGTTTACGCGACAAGATATTGGACAATATATGCGTTCACCATAACATGGATAGGACAGCATAGAAACAATTGCGAGAATTCTACGGAGGCCTACTAGTAGCAGTAGTAAAAGTAGTTGAGGTACTACTAGTAGTAGTTGTTGAGGCAAGGCTGAAGCCAACTCGGCCCAACCATCTCAAATCTTTAATCTTGCCAACCCTATTCACATAGGTCTAGATATACTTTCAAAAACGATCTTTAATCCGTTTGTGGAGATCACAGATGGATGCACGATAACCTCCTTTAATTGATAGGCCTTCAGTTCATGCGCAAGATCGAAGTATTTAGAAATATTCTTGTTTCTGGCTTCCCTTATGTTGTTATCTCCTGGGATCGTGATATCAATAATTCTTGCACTTTTTCCTTTTTATTAAAGGCCAGGATATCAGGCCTGTTATGTTGGATCTCCCTGTCCATAATTATTGTTCGGTCCCAGTACACCATCAAGGCAGTCCACGGGTAAGTATTTATAATAGGGTTCTGTTTCACCTATCAATTTATATTTTTTGCAGGCGGCCTGATGCACTACCTTAGCAACATCATCGTGTCGGTTCTTATGATCACGTGGAGCAAGATAAGAACATATAGACGAGGGGTGCTGAACAGTTTCTGAGGACTAATTGTACAATCTACATCGGTCACTAGCAAGGTCTTGTCTGAGGATGTATTTCTTATAATTTCTCGTTGCCATCACTTGATCCTGAATTGCTCCAATAAACCCTTCTCTTTCCATCATGAGATATCTTTGTCTGACATATATAGATCGTGGGGTCCTTGTCTTGACGTTGGTGTAACGTGAAATAAAACAGATTAACAATATAAAAATAATTAATAAGAAATCCGACTGCAGGGAACGATTACAAAAATATTAAAAAAAAAATCCAACTGTGCCAAACTTGAGTTAATTTTAAATCTTGATCATGCTTATGTTTTGCAGCTCTCTGTATATATTTCATCTAAAAATAATGTATTTTATGCATTAGTAGCAGCAAGTAATTTTAAAGGATGAAAGGTTAGTTTCAAAATTGTCAGAAACGTCTAGAAATATGGCTCATTTATCTATGTCACAGTCGCCTCGTTTTTGCTACACCCTGTATAACTATGAACACTGATTGTATATGCACCGACCAACTAGCATAATTCTTAATAATTTTTAAGATATTAAGCATATCTCATTAAAAGTCTTAGCCCCTTCATAAGATGCAATGCTTGCTTGAAGAGTGTATATCTTCAGTAATGATTCAGGGAAGAGTTCAGTAAAATTCCAAAAATCATATTTTCTCACAGTTTTATGAAGTATCACATACCAAAAAACTATATTCAAAAATCACCTCATTTAAATAAATATTAAAAAAGTTATTCTTCTTCAAAGCTAAAAATATATTCAGCGGTGGAAATTTAGTATGTGACGTCATTGCATCCGAAAGGTTGTCTATGCGTATTACATAATTTGGTGTAGTAGATAATAAATTAGTGTTTTTGTGTTTGACAGACTATTTTTACATGTTGTTTGGATTATAAACAATGTGTGATTCAGACTTTATTAGGGCCGATTTCTCTAATGTGCCGGAAGTAGATGCCGTAGTTCTAATGGAGTATTTTAATGGTACTCGAAACTTTATTAGTGCCGAAATGATGGGTGTGAAAAGGCAGTAGTATCCAGTAAGTATTGTAATAACCATAATAGCTTAAAAATAAATAAAAAAACGATGATTCGTTGACAGATAAATGTTCCAGACTTTAGACGGACAATATGACTTCTTGCTTCGAATTTTTCATTTGTGCCAATACAGTCAGAGGTCTAACCAATACCAAAAAATGATTGTAATATAGGATTTTTAATTTTTGGATGGAAATTTCAAAACAATCTATTATGATTTGCACATTTCTGAAGCTTAGTCGGAAGAGTACTGGTAGACATTTTTGAAGTTCCGAAAGTGATTTTCACTGAATAAATGCCTCATATTTGAAATGGAAGGTTAAGCTTAATTTTCTTTAAAGTTACAAAATTTGTGTCATATAAACAATAAAGAGGGAGTGACTGGGTATACTATATCAATGTTCGGTTTTTTTTTCAATATTATAACCGGTTCGACCTTGTATATTTTCCTTTAAATTAAATATTTCTTCAATATCTCCTGCTAAACTGGAGTCACTACATGTTGGCTTATACAACGCCGAAAAATCAGAACTCGTACTACTATTCGAGGAATTAGTTCTTAGTATATATTTTAAAAGTTTTTTGCTTTTCTTTCTTTGCTATCCGTAATATTTTGCACTCTTTTTTAGAGATGGGCGTTGATGAGTCAGTGAGACAGGACTTTCCTTTTTATATATTAAGATTTTTGTGTATACATCTTAAAAAATCGTAAAATATGTATTCAAGCGTTTGTCCGAAAAACTGACCATTTTTTAAATAAAAAAAAATTGTAATATTTAAGGGCTGGTTTCACCCCCTTGAAATTAAAGTTTTCAAGAATCGCTTCTTATCAAATCTATACACCCTAAAATCAAATCGTATGTCAAAATGAAGCTTTCTACGTCAAGAGGTTTGAGAAGGATCGTCATGAATGAGTGAGTGAATATTAGTATAGATAGAAACAACAATAAAAAACATAATTCTAGAAAAAAAACAAGCTAATGGCAGCCTATAATTTTAATTGCATTGTGTCTGAAATATAGTATTGTATTCCCTGAAAATTTCAACCAATTAGCTATTTTCCCTAACCGAATAATTATTATTCTTTTCAAGACTTTCCAGAGTTAAGTAAATATTAAAAGCCTGTAAAAATACTTACATCGAAATAATCCTCACAGCAGTATTTTCTTGACTTACCCCTTACAAATTCTGCCCTCCGCATAGCTTGCTGCCACAGCTTTCTTGCGTTTACATTTCTTGGCAAAGTAATAAATGAGTTTATCAGGAGTGGTACCAGTCGTGTTTTTACAACTCGGAACTATGCAGTATTTATTATTATCCTTCTTACTTTGTTTAATTTCAATGACGACACTAGTTCTACTTCAAACATACCAAAAAACAATTAAATATATATTCGATTTACCACAAAAAACCAGAGCTATGATCTTTCCGTATTCTAAACTTCTAACAAAAGAAAACCACGCGAATAGCAAGCCGAGGCCAGGCCATTCTCAGGCGCTCGGTGTTTGATAATTTATTTAAATATGAAAAGAAATTCGGAAACATCTAAAATTTTGGATATATACTCAATTCAATACGGTCTTTTAGAATTTGTTATAAAAAACATATACTGAACGAGCCCATTGTGAAGATCAGATGCAGCGTGTTTGATCACTTTGCAGTAAGATCGTCCGATAAATTATCATTGGGTGCAATGCTAAATTTTTTCTAAATACTCTGTAGAGCATTCTCATCATAATTAAATACTCCAGTTAACAAACAGTGTTTTTTATGTTATTATGTTTTTAAAACTCTTCGCTTGAAACAGGGTATATAGGGAAAGCAATACTTTCGATGTGATGTGTAGTATTTATAAACAAAAAACACGGTATATTTACTCAGAAAACATGGCCCCCAGAGCCCGGAGCACAGGGTCATGGCCGTTGGTCTACAACTAAATCTGACATTGTCCGTGCGGTGAATTTTCGATGCCTTGGCTGACAATAAGCCTGTATTATTGTAATTAGAGTGAGTAATCTTTTAACTGTATTACGACAGAGAAATGCCTACCTAAAAGAGAATGATGGTTTTATTGACCAAGGTATGAAGATAGGTCAATCATAAAATTGTATCTCTGTTTATAATTACCTGTAATATTTTCCATCCCGTGTAAACAACCAATCCTTTAATTTGTAAATTCTATTCAAATTTTATTTGAAGGGCGGGCTACTTTCGTACAGAGAGTTCTGACCTAACCTCAACAGGCTGTTAATAGATTTCAGGTTGTAATTCCTTAAGATATCTTAAAAAGGTTATTTATATACCCTTAATCTTTTGTATAGACTGAGACCTACCGAACAGTAACAAGATTATCAGTTTAACCATTGTACCATCATCACTTTTCAGAGAAAATATTTGTTGTATGGCTTCATGTAATTGTAAACTTCCTTGTCATTTCTTAATTAATGTTCATATATTTTTTAAGCACTTACACAAAACTTTCAACTTATTTTTTGATGCCTTATAATTTCTAAATATATCTTAGTTGAAATATTTCTCTCATTATATATCAGTGATTCATGTTTTTAATATTCATAGTGTTAAATTTATATATATTTCTTAAAATCCATAATCAAAAACCTACGACTGCAGAGAGAGTAGACCGCTTTAAGACTCTCTATTAATATTATGTGCCTGATGTGGTTAATTATACCACTAATCATTAAAGCCACAAAAATATTTGGATAAAATGGAAGCATTCTTTTTAAGAGAATAATTGCTGGTTTAATAAAAAAAATCTGCTGAATTTAAAAAATTCAGAAATTTTCGTATAAAACAAGTTTTTTTAGCTTGCTAAATAAAACGTATAGTGTAGTTTAGTCGAAAATTCTTTATATATGTCGTATATGTATATATCTGAATTTTATGGGTTTCTAATAGGAGTGGTACAACAACCCTAATAAATACTTACCTACTATTTTTTTTTAAATAATTCATCATTTTAACAATTTTAATAACATTGTTTGTATTATATGAATTTAAACTTTCTGCTTTTTAACTGTTTTTGTCTATTTATCACTATCTTGCTCAAAATTAATTTAAACTTGTTACCCGCAAAACCACAATTTAAATTTGATGCCAAATAATTTTCAAATGGTGCAAGATATCACACACGACCAAAAAAATTTCATACTAATCTGAGCAAGAGTGTCGGTAATGTCTCGGGCCTGAAAATGATAATTAATTTTATTCGTAGTCAAGTTAAATCACCAAAAAACTTGGATACAATGCGGCTCTTTAATATTTGGGCAGATTAGCAAAACAAACATTTAAAGATATAACATTTTACTGGTTCAAAAGTGCTCTCAAGAAGCTGCAGTTAAAAAATTGCTTGTTTTCTGAGGTTCGATCTTCTAGATACAGGAGTATGTTTAATTCGATTTTTTAGTCACACCCTAAATTTTAAATAAAAATATACAAGGAAACTAAGTCCAGAATCGAACCCTTGAATTTTATATCTACAATATGGGTCAAGATGGAGAAGATGGGAAATATTATTTAATTCTATATAGACTGAACAGAAGCAATCAAAATGCCTGTCTGCCAAATTTTAAATTCAGTCGCTAAAAACCCATCTTGTCCCACTGCCTAAGCCCCCAGTGAGGATGATGAAATAAATCTATGTTTACTGTTTTTTTACTTATTTAACATATATATTGGACATTACTGGTCTATGGAAATCAAAGGCAAAACCAAGAAGTTAAGCCACAGAGGTTAGACTATTTTAATGTGTAGGTAGACATGTAGAACAAATTGTTTAACAAAACTATTAAAAAATATCGTTTCCTTTATTTACGAAGCTACTTAACCCAAATATACTCCAAGTTAACTGCACAGTTTAGCAAAGAAATTTTTGGAAGTATTAAGACAGTTACGGTGATAGCGAGATGGGAATTCGGAATTCTATACATTACGGAAAAGATGTCTGAGAATTGTTAAATTAAATGGATTGGTAGTCAAAGATTTGTTGGGTGACCACCGATGATATTAAACCTCAATTGACTACTTGACTATTACAACTTTTGGTGGTTTCATCTAAACAATTTGTACCGCAATATGCCCTTAATTAGAAAAGCAGAACAATTACAATTGGCATATTTATTATAAGTGTTAATAGTTAATTGTTATTTGTATTTACATGATGATTATTTTGCGTATCAATATATTATTTAATAAACCAATTAATTAAACCATATTATTTTTGAAGTATTATTATTGTAAGTACAACAGGCGTATCAAAACAAGAATTGTATTATTTCAAATTGATGGTGTATTTTTGGTCGAAACGTCAACCCTTTACTCTTAGGATTTTGGTGAACAAAGAGGTATAAATTTAAAAAAAATGTGTTTTAGCCAAATATAGTACTTTCCCATAAATGTATATACGTCAAGGGCTTTCTCAATTTGAGGTATATTTGTAAAAAATATAATAAACTGATGGTGTCTTGCCGTTTAATACAAATATTAAAAGTGTATTTATTAAAATTTTGCGTTTATATACAAAGAGATAAAACAATTTGACATGTTTTAGCGTTTGTTTTTTTATTAATAACCGTGTTATAACAAAAAAGTTCTCGTTTTCTGGGGGCTGCTTTATAGGTCTAGGCTACCCTGTACAATGAAATATATATATATATATATATATATATATATATATATATATATATATTAAATAAAAATAAATTTTGCTTTAATTTTTGTTGAAAATTTTACTCCGTAAAGTCGGCTCCAAACTAATAAAGACAGTAAGACCTCATACGCGTAGTATAGACATCAAAACACCAAATTGACTGAATACATAATTATATTTTTTGTGATTTGCCAAGTGGAATAAAATATTATTTTTCACTTTTTAGTGCATTTTTTTGAAGTCGGTTTCATTTTTTTATAACATTTTTTACTTCTACCTTTTTAGTTTTATCAATACGAGTTTTATGTAAAAATCAGGTTTAACAAATAGTCCAGTGCATAATATTTTTTCCCTGTTAGATAGTAGAATATTAAAAAACTTGCAATATATCTTGACGCAAAAAATAAAATGGCGCCATTCCGCCATTTTTAACATTTTTTAATATCCTCGCTATGAGATCACTCAGGCAATATCCTGAATATTCCCTGAAAATTTCATCGAAATTGGTCAAACCATCGCGGAGTAATCAATGTACAAACATAAAACAAATACATAGGGTCATATTGATAACCTCCTTTTTGAAGTCGTTTAATAAATCATAATGAGGGTAGGCGGTTAATAACGTTTTATTCATACCGAATTTTTCGAAAATGTCAAGTAAAATACTTGATTTTGAGATTGCACATTTTCATGGTCAACCTGTATACGTAAAATTACATAACGGGATAGCAAAACAGATTTTTTGCAAATGGGGTTGTCTTATACACACCCCAATACTCTAGTTTCAAAAGGGTATTTAAAAAAATATAAATTTAATTATAAAACTCGCCGACTTTATACCTGTGTTTTTTTATATTATTAGTACAAAAAAAAAAACGGGTAAACGGATTTCAAATCAGAATATATGGGACCACCGTCCTCTACAATTTGGCGTTTGACTCATCAAAATCGGCCAAACCGTTTAGACAATAGGCCCGAACATAAAAAAAATACATAAGTACAGGTCGAATTGAGAAATTTTTGAAGTCGGTTAAAAACAGAAGAAATTTTGAGCATTTCGCTGTTTATTAAAAAGCTATACGATCTTAATTTTTTTTTACATCCGGGCGCTGTTTCATTCTCCTATAATCATAGGGCTACCCTGTATAAAAAAATATCTTTGTATTCAACGTAATAAAAAAAGCTTCACGTATTTCGCTGTTTACTAAGCAAACGAAATGCTTCTGAAATATATGTTTTTAATAGTATAAATGCAGAAATGAGTCTTTTTTAATATTTTTTCCCGTTAAAGGGGGCTGCCCCATCTTTTTTGCCTACTCTATATAGTGGACAAACATTATTTTGTATACAAGAAAAAATATGTATATTAAAAAATAGAAATTTATGCTATGCGCTCTTAATTTTTTTTTATTTCAGGGGGCTGTTTCATCCTAGGGCTACCTTGTATTAAAAAATGTTTTTATATTCAACATAATAAAAAAAACTTGACATATTTCCCTAAGCAAACAAAATGCTTTTGAAATATAATTGTTTTTCATATCAGGGGGCTGTTTCATCCTTCTATAATCCTGGGACTACCCTGTATAAAAAAATATATTTATATTCAACATAGTAAAAAAAGCTTGACGTATTTCACTAAGCGAAAGAAATGCCTCTGAAATATATATTTTTTTCATTTTTAGATGGCTGTTTCATCTTTCTAGTATAAAAGCAAAATTGTTTTTTGGCCACCCGTTATAGTAGACAAACATTATTTTATTATGTTTTAAATATGATAAATTTAGCGTGATTCGACGTGTTTCGAAATATTACGTAAACTCTATTTACAAATCGAAAAAAAGTTATTAAAACATTTTTAAAACTAAAATTAAAGTTGCGATATTTTTACTGCCTCTTTCTAGAATAGAAAGAAATTTGCCTTATCTAAGAAATGTTTTGTCCGCTTTAAGTATGAGGCTTCTGGCTACAGCCCTTAGATATTCAAATTCTGTCGAAAATAAGATTATACACATGTTTCCCCAAACTAAAAACATTCTTTAAGCTGCGACCACCCATGTTATTTAAACTCATTACCACTCTCTAAGAAACCATCACGCATTATTCAAAAACTATTATATGATCCGTTTCTAAATCAACGTTGCCCTAAGTAGCCAGTTTAACTCGTTTTGAAAAAGGCACCCTCGGCGTTTTATGGCATAATGATAGGATTGTATGTTTGCAAGGTGTTGAGAGATCTTTAGCGACTGTTTATTAAATTTTAATGAACGTTTATTATATTTTAAATTTTCAGAATATTGTTTGCAGTTTAACAACCAGCCATTTATTTAATACTTAGAGAAAGGTCTTTGTATTCCTCAGTGAAATGTGGTAAAGATAAAAACTAAGATTCCAATTACTTCTTTAGTTTTGTGATATATGAGCAGACGGCGAAAACCGAAGACCTAAGTACTAGATACGAAATATTAATTTTTTTTTAGGTTAATTTAAATTTTGCCTAGGCTAATGTAATTATTTCATTTTTATTATTTACTTGAAAACTTGTTTTTTCTTCTAAAAAATTCACAAATCAATGAAATATCAAAAAATTATGTATCATTATTAAAAAAGAACTTAAATATAAAAATACGAAATGCAGTTTATTCAACGCTTATCTCGTTTTTTTGTGTAAGCAAAGTCTAAACAAAAAATAACATATTTTAAATCAAATGTGGCATTTCAAGTCAAACCACAAACGAGAAGGGATTAGCAACCTCCTCCTTTTTTCAACTTAAAAAATCATTTTTAAAAAATTCAAGCTCTTTGTGTACTTTTGCCTGAAAAATTTAATTCATGATTAGCTTTTCAGGGGGGTCAATATATGTATATATATATATATATATATATATATATATATATATATATATATATATATATATATATATATATATATATATATATATATATATATATATATATATATATATATATATATATATATATATATTGACCCCCCTATATATATATACATACATACATACATAGATACATATATACACCTAATTTCCTAATTATTATATTTTACACCACAGTCATCTGAAAAAAGCAAAAAAGCGAAACAATAAAATGACCTTATCCCTTCGCAATCACCTATCCAGGCACATAAATCGTACATATTTTTACTAAAATAATTTACTTTTTTGTTTTTGTCTTTACTTGTCTGCCGAATTTTAAGGTCGACATTTAGGCTTAAATACGAGATGTTCCCCAAAGTTCAGCTCACTGGCGGCTTTCGAAGTCTTAAGATTCTAAACCACTGTGGCTACGATTATTTATAATATATAATATATATAATTTAAACCGCAAAATCAACAAACAAGTCTTAAAATAGAATAAATTCTATAGAAATACGCAGTCGTATAACCACAACCTATCACACGATTCTTATTAAACGCATCAACTGACAAAAATGTTTAAGTTTCCTCGGCGCGGCTGTTGACCCAAAATTTGCCAACGTAAGCCGTATATTACCTATGCGCCTCTATACAAATTTAATCGGGAACACTCACCTCCGTTTATAACCAGGAGAACATCGCGGGCCGCCAGCCTCGTGATCCAACGAAACGAAACCTTCGGAGATCGCATCGATAGTGCGACTGCCGCGGAATCAACATGAACATTCAACGAGTTTACACGGTTAGAATAATAGAAGGAATGTCCAAATTTAAAAGAAATAAAAAAAATATAAATTATTTATTATTCTCTGTTTGGAAATATTTATTGGGGGGTCATTGACCATATGACCTAATGGAGGAGCCGCCCCTGTATTTTAGCCGTTTTTTTGTCTTAGAATAACAAATATCGTGGTATCATTTATAAATTATAAGTCAACCAGTTTCATAAAGGTATCGTTAAATGACCTTTTTGTCAGGTTGATTAAAAAAACTATACCTGACCAACTTTTTTTTAGCATACTTAAGTACTGTAAACACTAAAGGTATATTTAGCTAGTTAAAACATGTAATGCCCCTTTGAATACTACGATCGTAATCACTTAATTTCATTCTAATTATGGAGGCTGGAACTTGATGTATACAATAATTTAGATGCTTATTGAGGATATGCTAGTTATCAACTTATCAGCGTTTTAAAATAATATTCAGGTTTAGCTTACTATATTTAAGGTCACATGTGAGAATCTTGATAAGAGATGTAAGAAAGTCTAGGGTATGATTTTTTCAAGATTACAGTACTTTTTCCTATTAGAGAAATAAAATGTTTATTGAATAAGATGGCATGACGAGTTCAGCTAATTGTCGCATTTAATCTGTTTGTTGGGTAATAGCATAGGGGCGCCTCACTCCCAAAAAAAAAATAGCGGTTTCGGAGGAAATTATATGATTTCGGGTACCATCAGTTGAGATCGGGAGCAAATATAAGATTTCGGATGATTCTGGCCGTTTTTTAATTTTCGCTTTAGTTGCCAATTTTTTATTTACATGTTGTGAGGTAAAGAAATTTTTATCCTACACCGCACGGATCCGAAGCCGGGACGAGAGGAGGAGGTTAGTCCATTTCTATTGATATTTGCAGAGTTTTAGCCACCCACTAATAAGTAATGCACCGTTTCCATAGATAGTTGCATTTTTTTCATTAACCTCAGATTCATGCGCCAAAATTTATGTAGAGTCACTTTGAGTAATTAAAAGTAAAAAATGTGTTCGTAAACAAGTTCCAAACCGGTTAGAATGTAAGATTCAGGATATTTAAAATTTAGGAAAAAATCTTTTTTTTATATAAAGCTAGTTTTTTTTTTAAGTCTCTCGAAAGAGTGAACAATGTTTTGCTGTTGATACTTGTAGATGAAGCTTTACTTTAAAATTCTAAAAATATAATATATAAATAACCAATTTTCTTTAACGCTTTAATTTTAGACAGTGAAATAGCGAAAGAAAATCGCCTCCTGCGCATTACGGCCGTGTTGCCAAACGATTCTTTATTTTAAGTTTGTAGGTAATTAACCTATGATTCCTTCGCCCTTTTGAACGCGATTTAGTGATTTCCGATGTGATTTCACAATTTCTAAATCTTAGTGTGATCTCACAAATTAAAAAAAATATATAATAGAAGTTTAATGACACGTAAATCTTATAGACAGCAAAAATGCTTAATGAGTCGAAATAAGCACCTGAATAAAATCAGCACACATTTGTGAGAACACTGAAAATGATACTACAGCACAGTAATAATAAAATTGTTGAAACATTTATAGTCCCGAGTTTTTGCGATTTTAAATTTTGTTTCATTTTATGCAGGCCATGGTATTCTCAGTCCAATTATTTAGCGGTTTTTTAATTTATATATTTGTTTTTGGTATACAGAATGATTTTCATAATTCTAAAATTCCTGTTCTACGATTTTTGTAGTGTTGAACAGAACTTGTTTTTGAATATATTTAGCCTTAATTAATTTTTTCTTTTCAGTATTTCAGTAGTGAAAAAGTAATAACCAAGGATGCTCGCGATATTGGAGCAATTCTTTGGATTCAAATTTTGTAATAAAGGATTCATATTCCGCTATCGCGAAAAATTCCACTTTACACTCCACACACACAAATTTAAATCGAATCATAATTGCCGCCGCCTTTTTGCATTTTTTTGTTTGAAAATTTGCGTTCTATCAGATTTTTACACGATTTTGCCGATTTCTATAGGTAAACAAGTTAAAGTAATTAAAATCCTCTAATATAACAGTCGTTTCTATACTTGTCTATACATCACTTAAAAAACGTTTTGGTAAATTTGCCTATAGTCTATAATTATTACATCAGCATTAAGGCATTAATAATTTACTTTTCTTTAGTCGTCAAAATTCAATTCAAATTAAATTTAATGATTTTCTTCAAAAAATTGCGAAATTTTGTACTTTAATATGATTTGAAATGTTTAAGTGCTCAAACACAGTGTAGATTAATCACTCTTAATATTAAGTTTAATATAAGTTAATATTAGGATCCTTAAGAGTTCTAAATATGTATAAATCCACATACAAATCTAGATTAGTTTCACATAGTATTCGTTAGTACCTACTTGTCGGTCGATATTGAAAACCATTTTTTTTATTCTGTCTGCATAGGGGACAAGCTGTTTCTATAATAAATACAATTTTAAAACGTGCATGTGTTTTAAAATGAGTGTATCAAATAACTTTATATATATGTTCATAAACATAGAAGAAAAATACTTCTAGTATTTTTCTTCTAGAATTTGTAAATGTCAAATTAAACAGAACAAAATGAAAGAAGAGAATCTTTTGTCTACTTATGACTATGAGATGTTAGGTGTCTCGCAAATTCCAGTCAAACATGAGTAAGTACACGCAAATTATAATTATTATTTCTAAAAATATACCTATCTAATCATAAAATAGTAAAGACGTTCTAAAAGAGGATAAGCCTTGAGAAATGAGTCTTTTAAAACGCGTATATTTTGGTTTGTGAAGGAGACAAAGTCTAATATTTGAAGCAAAGTTATAGAAATCTCATACTAACTACCACAACAATCAATTTTTTTATTAGTTTTTGAGTGTGATAAACGGTTGCGGATCTTTATGAGATTCTTCTTTTGCTTTCGGTGTGCTGAAAGTAAATTTCAGAGTTTTTTGAGATAATTAATTTAGCAAGGCTCATTTCTGATTTATGATCAGTTATACATTTGTTTGTTCTTCAGCCAGCTGCATAATATGAATATTTAATTTAATGTACTGCCTCTTTCTGAGAGAAAAATTTTAGATTATCAAAACTGTCAAACACAATAATTGTTAATAGGTTTTAATATTTATACAGAAAAGGTGGCTTGCAATATACAGTGTTATAGTTATAAACGAAATATAATTTTATTTTGTAGAATATCCTATATTTACATTGTTTTGCATTTTTTAATTCTGCCTTAAGTTGTAATATTATATTTTAATATTTTTTTTTAATAAATGGAAATATATTTATATATATTGGAAAATATTAGCGCGGCAAGAACTAGTATATAGTAGAAAATGGATTTTACCAAGATGTTCTCTTGGTAATCACAAAGGTCGGTTTTGCTTCTGTTGGTGACTCTGGTGTTGTTTTGTGCATATATATATATATATATATATATATATATATATATATATATATTTATATACAGGGTTATTCACTCAACTCGTTCATTAAAAGTTTTTGATGATGCCATTTAGACAAAAACTTCAAATTTTGGGATTGAGGTAAGGTCAAGGGGTACTTCTTTTTTGAAATATTTTCAACATCCTGTCCTTTCCGGTTTAACCGGAAGTTGGTATCAACTTGCTTATTTTAAATAGAACACCCTGTATTTTATGATATTTTTGGATTCTACGGAGAATTTTAATGCTATTTTATGTAGCATGTCCTATACCTAGGTTCAAGCGTTCTTAAGATACTTGACCTTGTACCAAAAATGAGCCTTCGGGGTACCAAATTTTAAAATCTCATATTTTTGTAAGTTTTGAAGATATAATCTTCATATTTTGCAGACGATCGGTAAATAATCTTTATAAAAATATTTTCAAAGCCGCTAAAGTCCGGTTTTTTAAATGGGACACAATGAACAAGAGAAAATTGAAGAGGATTGAAACGAAATTTTTTCGTTTCGGAAAAGTTAAAGTTATAAAAAATGTAATAAATTGTTTACATTAGTTTTAACCCTATCTACTAAGTTCGAGACTGTTCTAAACTTGTTTTAGTGAACTTAAAAATTATAGCAATCTAACAATCAACAATAAATAAATAAAATAATAGAATTGAATTATAACAAATGTTCTTTCTTTCTTCTTTGTACAGTTGCTGTGGCCCGTTGAATTTGTCCGTTTTCTAATTTGGCAAAAGCTGTTCGTATCCTGTGCAGTAAATCTTGTTGGTTATTTACTGGGGAAGCATAGACTTTACCTTTGATAAATCCACATAAATAAAAGTCTAGGGGTGTTAAATCAGGCGATCGCGGGGGCCATCTCCAAGGGCCATTGGGACCAATCCAGCGATCTTCAAAAATTCCAGATAATTGGAGATAAACTGCAGCGGAATTATGTGCTGGTGCCCCATCTAATTGATACCAATAATTTTGCAGCTCACCAATAGGAATTTCTTCTATAAATTCAGAAACCGTCCCTCGTAGAATTTCCAAATACTTATCACTGTTTAAATTGTCTTCATAAATACAGTACCGCACCTGATCATTTAATACTATACCGAAAACATTGAAGCTAAACCTCTCTTGAGAACGCGTTTCGTGTAAAGCGTGCGGATTTTCTGCTGCCCAGAAATGTTCGTTTCTTCTATTTGTTATTCCTTCTCTAGAAAATTTTGCTTCATCGGTCCAAAATATTTTTGAAAGGAATTGAGGGTCCTCTTGAATTTTCGAAAACATGAATTCGCAAACTTCTACTCGTCGGACGGCATCACCAGGTCTCAAGGCTTGCACGTTTTGGAAGGAATAAGGGTGCATATTACCTTCGCTCAAGATTCTTTGGACAGATGAAAAAGAAATTCCCAAATCGTTTTCTGCAGACGGTATTGAACTTTGCGGGTTTGCGTGGAAATAAGCTAATGTATTTATTACGTTATCCTCGGCATTTGTCACTGGTTTCGGAACATTTTTTGTAACTTTAACCTTGTCAAAACGCAAAAAGTTCGTTTCAATCCTCTTGAATTTTGACTTGTTCATTGGGGGCAAATCAGGGTGGCGTTTATTAAACACACGACACGTTCTCTCCAAAATTTTATAACATTCTCCATGAATATAAAATAGATTGAGAATATCAGCGTTTGAGTATTCTTCCATTTCGATTTAGAAGATTTAGTTTATCACTGACAGCTTTCGATAAATAACGCATACTAATCATCTGTCATATTGGATCTTGGATCTCAATTGTTTTTCCATGGCTCACCATTGGAACATGTAAACATTTAAGCAAATACATACGATATTTTTATAAAACCCAATTATCTCGAAAATGGTTACGAATAGGTATAGGGAACCTTAATACAGTTCGATAGAAAATGAAATTCTACATTTGATAGTGCATAAAGTTATAGGGTGTCCCATTTAAAAAAACGGACTTTAGCGGCTTTGAAAATGTGAATATTTGCCGCTGAATTTAGGACACCCTGTGACAAATTCAATAAAAAAAATAGAAACCTAAGATTATTTACCGATCGCCTGCAAAATATGAAGATTATATCTTCAAAACTTGCAAAAATATGAGATTTTAAAATTTGGTACCCCGAAGGCTCATTTTCGGGTCAAGGTCAAATATCTTAAGAACGCTTGAACCTAGGTATAGGATATGCTACATAAAATAGCATTAAAATTCTCCGTAGAATCCAAAAATATCATAAAATGCAGGGTGTTCCATTTAAAATAAGCAAGTTGATACCAACTTCCGGTTAAACCGAAATTGACAGGAAATTGAAAATATTTCAAAAAAGAAGTACCCCTTGACCTTACCTTAATCCCAAAATTTGAAATTTTTCTCTAAATGGCATCATCAAAAACTTTTAATGAACGGGTTGCGTGAATAACCCTATATATATATTCCGAGGAGTGAAAAAATTCCAAATTTCATAAAGAAATTTGGAAATACTTTTCTAGGGGCAGAAACAAATAACCTATGTTAATGTTGTAAATGTCATAACCAAGTTTAAATCCACTGGGTCTGTTGATAATACGTTTAAAAGAAAACGCCAAGCCTGGCCAACTACTGAAGAAAATCAAATACAAGTTTTGCAAGTGGTCGTTGACAATCCTAAAGTCTCGGTGTGGAAAATATCAAAATCACTTCCGGGTAACGTAACAAAGTCAACAGTCAGTAAGATTTTACGAACAAATAAATTCTATCCTTACAAACCTAGATACATACACTTTACTTAGAGATTTTGAAGTTCGTTTCCTTTTCAATGCATGGTACCAAGGAGAAGCTGTAGATCATTCTTTCTTCGCCAGAAAAATATTATTTACCGATGAGGCGACATTTACGTCAAACGAATTAATTTTCTCATAGAATTTCGCAATCAATACTCATTTAAAACAAATTTTTGGTGTGCTATTTTGGACAACCAAATAATATGGTCGTACATCTTTCGTGAAAATTTGATAATTTGTATTTTTTAAATACTCAATTGTTTGAGTTTGTTGAAGAATTGCAATTAAATATCAGGCGTTTACTTTGGTTCCAACACGACGGAGCACCATGTCATAGTACATAGATAGTTTCCAATTTTTTACAAAGGAATTTTTCAAATCGCTGCTGGATAGGAAGGTATTCTGCAATCCCGTGGCCAGCCTGGTCTCCTGACCTAACCCCGTTAGACTTTTTTCTTTGGGGAATATTAAAAGGAAAGGTTTATCTTTACAGGCCATTCCAAAACGTTAATCACCTGTAAACAGTCATCAGGCAGTGTGTACAAGAAACTAAGCCAGCTATGGTAGAATAACCATAATTTGTATGGAACGGGATGGCGCCCATGTAGAAGCATAATTTGGTCATTGTTCATTCTAAGATGAGATTTTTTTATACGATATTGTTAAACAAAACTTTGTGTATACCCCGTACATTCAGATTTGAATTTCTTTAAGAAATTAAGTATTTTATCACACCTCGAAATACTCAGAATAATTATCTTATGGAATTTTTCTCTAAAACTAAAATTATGGGTAGTTTTCTTTTCAGGCAATTTTAGATTTCCAACAAGTTTTTGGCAACCCTGTAAAATATTTTTGTAATATACAGTTTTATAATTCCAATAATATTTTCGGAGGAAGCAGAAATTTTTATAGAGAGTAAGATTTTTCATAAAATGAAAAATAAAAAAGTTTTCTATTTGTTAAGAACTTTTCAGGACACGGTGTATATGTAATAGTGTTGAGACATAAAAACATAATAAGAATTGCTTTAAATAAATACATACTTAGTAGTGAAAAAAGCCAACAAGTACTAACAAAAAATTAAAACTGAAAAAAGTGGATCCCCCCAACACACGAAATAAACTGATGCGTTGTCCAAGCAATACCCTAATTTCAAAATTTGCAGTAATTTTTATGCATGGTGTTGTAGCATTTTTCCCAAAAACTCGTAATCGAGCTTCTGGGTAACTTAGTCACATTAGTAAAAATAATTTTGTTAAGAAACCTAGAATATTGCAAACTATGTTTTTAAATCTACCTACAAAATTAGAAAAGTTAAGGAAAAGGACTCTTCACACAGCCTATGGAAAATTACTTTCGATTAATTTTTTGATATAACTCTCAATATCCTGATTAAAAGTTCTCATGACTACAATTTAATAATAGGACTAATTTTTAAGATACAGGGGGTTAAACTTTGCCCAAATCCCCATATTAAACACACGGGAAATCAAAATGACACCAAATTAGTTTTTCCGATATTTAACGTGTAGTACTTCCTAAAATAAAAAGAAAGTTTTATGTGAACACTTTGTTTCCGAGATATAGGGAGAATAAGATTCACAATGTAATATCCTGTATATGTATGTATGTATTGTTCTTTATTTTGAGAAGTACTATATGCTAAATTTAGGGATTTATGCATGAAGTATAAATAACTTTATTTGAAAAATTATTATATTTTGCCAAAATCAAAGAAATAAATAAAGCCAAAAATACCAAACCAGCACTTTTTAAATTTATTAAGATCAGGTAGAGTTAAGATATCATCAAAAACTTAATATATAAAAATAAAAAAAAGCATTTTAGGATTGCGTAAACTAAAGATATTTCTCTGAAAAGTACTTATTACTTAAATTATTTACACGAAAAAAAATTACTGGAAAAATATTTTAAACGACTTTAACAAGGAAAATTAATTTCATGTTTTATTTATTAATATTAATGCTCAACTATACAAATTCCAAAACGACAGATATATCCATTTTGTTTATGGCGTGGCATAGGGTCGGACTGACCCGAGAGCTAGGAATCCGGAGACTCATGACCTAAATCTGGATCATATTGCAAAATAGCTAATATTCTTAATTATGACCTCTGAATAAAAAGACGAATAAAGCGTTTAAGATTTTGGCCAAGATCTTTAAAATCATTTAATGATGATGAATTTTACAAATTAAGTTATCTATACTTCATTTTTTGACAAATGGAAATGCTCAGAAGCATAGCGCATTTGAAGTGAAAAATATCCCGATTGCCATAATCATTGTCACTAACGCCTATTGAAAACTAGTTCCTTTTGGAAGTGTATGAGTTATTCCCTGAAGACCCAGAACCACTGTAATCGAACAATACCCCCAAAACAGTAACTAGAAAAAATTAATTTGCACTTAGAGTAGGTCCGAAACTAGTATGGACTATTATAGACAACCCTTAGTGAAATCCTATTATATCCAGATCAAATACAGCACATCCAGGCGTTACTACAACGGAAGAACCTCTATATCAATTATTAAAAATGAATTTTTTTTTATGTAATGCATAAAAACACAGTCTAGTTCTATAAAATACAGGTGATAAACTTTGTCCAAATCACTTATAAAATGTGAAAACATGTATGGCACAAAATATGCATTTTCAACCTATTTAATATACAGTATTAATAAGAAACACGTTTTAATAAACATCGGCCTGCAAATGCTTTTTTCTCGATATACAGGGTATTATATTCTAAATCTTATTCTCCCTATATCTCGGAAACAAAGCGTTTTACCTATGTTCACATAAAACTTTTTTCTTATTTTAACAAGTACTAAACGTTAAATATCTTGGAAAAACTAATTTGGTGTCATTTTGATTTTCCATGTAATTAATATGGGATTCAGGCAAAGTTTAACACCCTTAATCTTAAAAATTAGTCATATGATTAAATTTTACCCATCGGAACTTCTAAACAAGATACTGAAAAATGCATTACATTAAAAAATTAGAAAACTTAACCGAAAACCACTTTCCATAAGCGGTGTGAAGTGACTTCTTCCTTTCCTTTACTTTTCCAATTTTGTAGGTCGATTTAAAAACATATTTTGCAATATTCTAGATTTCTAGACAAAATTATTTTTACTAATCTAACCAACTTATCCAAAAACTCGATTACGAATCTTCGAGGAAAATGTTACAATCAATACCTTGCTTAAAAATTACTGAAAATTCTGAAATTAGGATGTTGTTTGGACAATGCATCAGTTTATTTCCTTTATTTCTTTAAAACAAAAATAGTTCGACTCCAAAGGGGTCTACTTTGTTCGCTTTTAAATTTTTCTTAGTACTTGTTGACTATTTTCACCACTTAATGTGCAATTTTTGAATATTTTTTATTATGTTTTTATTTTTTGATATGGTTGACCTAAAATATTCGGGATATTATTAAGTAAAATTATTAAAGAAAGATTTTTGTCAAATTGGTTACTTGAAACACAAATTTCACAAAGTATGCTATGATTTGCTCTGGGTGTTTGCGCGTCCAGAGTCATCATACAATGCACTCCTATGATATGGTCAGAGATGAGAAACCCTAGCTAATCAGTGCAAGCTTAAAGAAAAAACTTTTTAAAAACAGTTTTCTTCTCTTTGTTTAAGGTTTACAGCTGATGAAGTCAAATAAATTATTGATTGCTATTGCTAAGCGGAGAAAACTATTTTTGAAACATTTTTTTTACTGCTTTAAACTATTTTTTTTTGCTAAATTAGTATTGGACTGTAATGCAACGTGTTGGATTTATTGACATATATCTTCAGTTTTCGATTCATTTTCAAAATGGATCTCAAAAATATTTTCAAAAATCCGCTACGACCAAAAATCAGTTTATTTTAATATTTCCTAGTAAGTCTCAAAATATAAAAAAAATACATCACAGCCTCTTTAGTCAGGACAGTCGTAATCCGGACGAACAGTTTCGCGACTTATAATTCGAACGCACAACGTGTGCTTGGATTTGGGTAACATATGGATAACTTTTTTATTTGTAATTTTAGGTTAAAAAGTTATTCCTCATAAAAAGTTTTGCTTATCTGAAAAATACAATTTTTTTATATTCATACGAAATAATAAAAAAATAATGGAAGACACTTTAACTGGAGAAAGATATTTGAATCTTTTAAGGACCGAAATTGTCCCAGCTATTGCAGAACTATTTCCGAATAACCGTAAGTTCGTTACTTTGCATTAGGCATTTAAATTTGATTTTGTTTAGGTAATTATGCCAAACGATGAAATATGGTTTGAGCAGGATGGTGCTCCACCGCATTTTGCTCGGAATGTTCGAGAATATTTGGATCATGTTTTTTTTTTCTCGGAAGATGAGTTGGATATCGGTGTACAACAGAGTGATCTCCGGACTTCAGACCCTTCGACAAATACAAATGGAATGTAGATAAATCGAGGAGACTGGCATTCTTTTTAATGTATTAAATGTGTTCCGACAGTATTTGACCTACTGTCAAGAAGTAAATGAACAACATTTTAAACACCTTACTTAGTTTTATTAATTTAATGTTTGTTGTTAGGTATTTCTTTTTTGTATTGTATTGTTTCCGTTGTTTTTTACAAACTACTTTTAATGTTGAGACACGCTGTTTTCTCTTGCTAGGATTTTGGTAGTAAGATGAGGAATTATTGTGCTTTCCGATCTGCCAGAACGTACGATTTCTTTTACTTTTCCACTTTATCGAATTTTTTTCGTTAATTTTACTTACGGTAGATTTTGTTATTGAATTTCTGTTAGGATATTTTTCATTAAAAATGTTACAAACATCGTGCAGGTTTCGCATTCTAGCCCCTTAACCCAGTATAAATAAAATTTCAATTCTTTAGGTTTTAGTTAAACGATCTATTTTTGTAAATCAAAAAAACTGAGATTGACAAACAAAAATCTTTTTTGGCTTTTTCGCAACTGAATAAGAATTTTGTTTGTCAATCTAAATGCAACAAATAATCTGAACACATTTAAAAAAACTGAGATTGTCAAACATATCAGATAACATTTTGTGTACAGGTATTTTAATAAAAGGTAATACATTAAATTATAGATATTATAGACCTTTTTTTCTCAAAAACTGTTGACTTTCATAGAAAGTGCTCTTAATAAAAAGTATTGAGAATTTTACGCAAATTTTAAAAATGTAATATAATATAAGGTGTTCCATTAAAAAAATAATTTTCCTTTTATAACAAAAGAACGGTATACTTGGCGGCAATGTGGAACTCGCCACTGGATCCGGCCTAATTTCATACCTAAGTGTATTTATTTTCATTAAATTTAGGTAAGCGGTACCTGAGATATTTCCACGTTTCCTTACTTTTGTTTCAGGCTGTTCATATTGTTAATATATAAATAACTGGGAAACCTAACTTACTTAAAAAATTGGAACATTTGTGAAACAGTAAATTTGATTTGCTCAACTAGATATACGAATCTCACTAAAGAGAATCACACTTCTTTGCTTTTCACAATGATCAACATATAAACATTGTCAAAAATAATGGTTCAAACAAAGCATTGTTTTATAGAAGTTTGTAGTTTGTATTGTCGAAGTATACTCCCTTTGTCAAAATCTACTTGCAGTGTAGATCCGAAAAAAAACGTGATTTTGTAAAAATAGATTGGAAACAAAACTTTAAATATTATAATTAATTAGGTTTTATATTATATATAGGTACCTATTAAAATTTATTTTTTAAATACATATCTTTTAGAAACTTTCGTTCTTCTCTTAAGTGCATTATATCTTTCGTAAAACTGGCACGAAACAAATTGTATAAATTGTTATGCATTAATTTTATTACGAAAAATATTAAGTTATTATATTATTATTATTTATTCATATTTCTTACAAATTATAAATGCTAGAAATTTTTCTCTAATCTATTTTTTATACATTTAAATATAATATTTAAATGCTGTTCTTAACTAAAAGTTGAATGATTGCGAAAGTTGCTGTTGAAGACTCTCGTGATTTTTAAAGTTTAAAATGTTTTAAATTTTAAATTTTCGGCGTTCTGTTCTTTTAACATGAGTAATTTTTGAAATATTGAAATCATAAATTAAAACCTAACAGTTTAATAGTACCATTTTGAAATATTGGTTTGTTTAATCATTTTTGCTTATTTGGTATTTAAACGACAGCCGTTATGATTGTCAAAAAATTACCATTATACCAAACACTGGAAAACTGTTTATATTTTCTGGGTACATACAATGATGGGTAAACAACTTTTCCAATAAGCCTTATGGAAATATTTGAAAGATTTAAATGCTATTTTTTAAAAATAAAAATGATAATCAAATAGAACTCTAGAAAGCACTCGATTTGCGAGACGTTTTAGCATATTTCTGACATCTTCCCCTTAAAATTAGTATTTTAATATAATATTTGCGAATTATATAGGTTCGTGATACCTGAAACAAAAAAGAGAAAGATATTTTAAAAAGAATATATGCCAAATACTATTTGTTTTACAATTCACTAGGTAATTTTAAGCCTTCTGACATGCTTTTATTTTAAGTAGGTTGTCATTAACTAAGCCATAGTTATACTTGTAGTACTAAACCCATTTTCAAATAGGCTATCAACCATTAAGTGGATGTTTACGGTAGAACTATTTTCAATTTGTCCTAATTCATGGTGCCAGAGTTCTCGTCCTAATAAGTAATAACTATGCTCAAATGAATACTCTGTTGGATGTTTAAGTATTTATAAAGGTCACGGTCACGTGTATGGAAATTTTCTCATACTAACACCTCGAACGTATTTTTAACATTACGTTTAAATACATCTATAAGTAATTGCAGTATTATTTTAAGATTGCTATTGGGTTTATCGTGGTTGGGTCAAAAATGTTTTGCCCCTGTATGACGTTAGACTAGAGCGAACCTCACTATAAACAATTAAAATTAAAAAATATGAATTTTTGACATTATTATGTGCAAAAATATAAAACTAAACCAGAAATAAAGCTTTTTATCTAAATAAAATTTAAAATCTACATGAAACTGTCAAGCAATTTTAATCCAGCTAAACAATCGTCAACGAAAGCGTCCATAATGCATGCAAAACATATTCAAAAATCGCACCGTTTTATGTTCGGGTCTTCCAAATTAACGCCTCCTGTTAACAAAAAAACCACCATTCACAAAAGAGATTACCATCAAATTACACCTTTTGATTAATTAAACATTACCTAATAATAAAGTTGTAACACCGGATAGAAGGACCGCCTTTTTTATTGGTTGCGAGCGCTCAGTTCAGCCATGTTCCGAACGGACGCTTTTGGTTGGCAGGCTAGACCCTCCGTTCCGCCCCTTATCCTTATCGAGTCCTTATCTTTCCATGTGCCTTTAGTTGTCCTTAGCAAAACTTAAAGTCATTCCTTGTCAGTTATTGTTGACGTAGCGTGTAGTGACGATTCATTACCGAAAATTGTGGGTTCTTGTAAATGTATAAATTTTACCAAATAAAATATATCGCGCTCTATGATTGAATATTGACTCTGATTTGTAAAGTGACTGTTTTAGTTTAAGTGTGTGTATATTTTTAGATCGAACTATTTGGAAAGGATGGTGTCGTATTATAATTCGATGTATCGTCAGCAATCTGCTCCGAACGGACATTTTCAAGCAAATAATCACATGCATTCCTGGTACGCACCAGGATATCATCAAACTGCTCAAATAAATACACCACCCGCAGGTTATTTGCAGCAAGAGGATCCGCAAATGTGGCACCATCAGCATGGCCACAGTGTGTTTCATCATAACGAATTTCCAGATTTTGTACATACGGGAATTCCTCCTTTACAGCCTCATGCTGAACCAGATCATCAGCTCCCGTCGCCTCCAATTACTGTGTCGGGAAGTGAAATGAGTAGTCCGGGAGGACAAAGTGGAAATATTTCACCTCCACAACCACTATGTGCAAACCCGCGACCGCCACCCGCCCGAAGTCCTTACGAGTGGATTAAGAAAACTAGTTACCAGTCTCAACCAAATCCTGGTAAGAATTTTTTAAACATTTTTAAAAAAACTTTGGTTTAGTGATAAACAAAAAAATATTTTTTGAAAAAACGACGAGAATGAGGCAATATTTGTTAAATGTAAAAGAGCGATTTTTAGTACTACTGTGAAATTTTTACTTATACAAAAATATGTTCTACTCTATAGAGTACAAATTTCTGCATTATAATAGGAGACAATTTTTGAAAATGACCGTCATGTAATTTATCTGAACCATATTTTTTTGCAGTCAGTTTGGACCAACATATTGCCACTAAATACACTTCTAGTGAAACATTTGATCGTGTCTTGTGCCATATTGTAAAAATGATGTGCCTTAACTCACAGCTAGGCTTTAAAATTCTTCTTTTGTGTCTAATATCACACCTCCTTACTTAAAATTGGTATTTTCTGATTATGTACACCTAAATAGGTTTTATTGTTTCTTATTTCATACACTTTGACTATCGATGACCCAATGGGTCGAAGGCTTGATGGGATTATTGGTACTGTTGTATAATTGTAGGTAGGTCAGATTACACCCACAAGATGGGAATGTTCTTGATACAGCGCGGGATTAATTTTGATCGCTTTTCCAGTTAGCCAGCGCCAATCGTCAATAAAATTACGGCTATTTCGCCGCAGTCGTTGCTCCAGGGCCTCGAAATTTGGACATATTGCATTATAATACATATAATCATTCATTGCCATTATATGGCTAGTACACCAAACGAAAATATATTTACGTAACATTCTTCGGGATAAATGTGCGAAAGTACGAGGTTACATGATGTAGAAAATATAATAAATCAATATAATACCCTGCAATATTTTTCTTCAAAATATGTGAAAGGAAAGAATCTTTTAGTTAACCTCTTTACATATGAGCACGTGTGTTGCAGGTCCAAGAAGCCGCGAGAGTAAAAAAGAAAAAGCAAAAATAAAAGCAGCTAACCCAATTAAAATTACAAACTTGAAATAATTAATACCAATATATTTAAATATAAAATATAACAAGTAATGAAAAGACAAACTAGCGTACTTTATGAAATACCTAACAGTTGGTTGCGTTTTGATATACAATTATCCGCACATATGAATGGCATTTTTATACAGAGAAATTATATGGCTTTGTTTTTATACAACAAATTTACTACTGTTTTTAAAACTAACAATGACTTTTATATTACTATAAATAATATATTTGTTTGAATTTTAATCACACATAAGATAATAATATGTGTTTTGTCAACGTCTACTATTTTCCTTTAAAATAAATTACCGAAAAGCAAGGATAATGTTGTAGCTTAACAGGGCGTTTAAAAAACTATTCCACAAAAGATATTTATAAAAAATTCTAAAACTCAAAGCTAAAATTCTATAAATCCCCCTAGCGTCAAAGTTGTGTTACCATATTTTGTAGAGCTCGGTATGAATTTTTGGCTATTTTTAACGGCATTAAAAAAGGGGGTTCTCAATTCGAAATGTAGGTTTTTGTCAAATTTTATGTTAATCAGATTTCAATGACACTGGTTTCATTATATTCTGTGTTGTTTCATTTAGAATTCAGAAGCAAAATGTGTAAAATCATTTAATACATTATTTTTCGAAGCGATGTTCCTATTTTTTATGTATGTACATTGTACACACATTATTTCGAAGCGTTTTGATATTTAAGCAATTTGTTTAATTCTTTAGAAAATACTTACAGTGGCGTTGAGTTTGTCTTATAGCCAGCATATTAAAAAAATAAATGCTTTAATAAGTTGCCTTTAAATTTGATTAATGAATTACAATGAACAAAAAAAAATGTAAATACTTTAAAGTACAGATATTTCATTTTTATTTTGACACCTATGGAGATCTTTAGCTGTAAAAGGTACAAAAAAACTTTTCATACAAAAGTGGGAGGATTTTCCTTGTATTATCTTGCAAGAGCATCCATTTTTTTCTTAAATTCAGTAGGAAGTTGAGAAATATTCAAAACCTATATTTATTTTAAAAGGGACTCCCTGTATATTATTATTTCATTAAATATATAAATATACCAGGTATATAAGATACATTTATCTTTAAAGAGAACCGATAATATTGACAAAATACCCTATTGTCTCTTATGGCACGGTTTTTGTCATTTTCTCGATTGTCTTTACATATAAAGGTACCAAACCTAGGATATGGTCACTTAGTAACACGAATACTGTCTATTCGAATATTTTTATTTGTCGCCAATTTCTTCCACCATATTGGATTCGTACCAATAATTTACCAGATTCTACCTACCTTTTTTTAAGACCGATATTTTGTATGGTCATTTCAGTTTATCCTTATTTATTTTTCTGCAAAATTTGAAGTGAATTGAATAAGAAGATATTTTTACGTTGATTTTTTAAACATCTTATTTGACCGGCATTTTGTTTTGGCTATCTTGAATTCGTACCACAATGTTACCATTTTAATTTTGTGTTAATGCTTGGATAAAATTTGAAACTAAACTAATAAGTAGTATTTCTGGATAATTTTTTAAACATGTTATTAGGCTGCCGTTTTCTTTTACTATCCTGGATTCATACCGAAATGTTACCAGTTCATTCATATTTAACACTTGATTTTTGTACAAGAAAGTAGTTTTTTAACTACGCCGAGAAATGACAGACAGGCCGACGGAATGGGCATCTAGGGATGCCAAAAGATGAAGATATGTAACCTGCGAAGGTGATTTTTCTACGATACAAAAATTTTATTTGATCGCCATTTAGTTCCATCATCTTGAATTCCACCACAGTTTGAACTTTTGGACCTTGAAACGTGAAGATCTGAAAAAATCTCGGAGGGTAAATTTTTCAGGTTTATAATACTTTTTCTTTTACAAGAGAAGTAAAAATGTTGGAGTTTTCACTTTAATGAATTTTAATTTGTTTTTTTACTAGTATTTTAATTGTGAAAAAAATACCCTCCGAGATTTTTTCAGATCTTTACGTTTCAAGGTCCCTAGATACCGAAAAACATGTTTTCTCGATTTCGTCGCTCTGGCTGTCTGTTCACGGCATAACTTAAAAACTACTTACCCGATTGTCTTCAAATTTTGGTCAAAAATTAAGGATCACATGAGGATGACCTGATAACATTTTGGAAAAAATCTAACTCGTCGAAACAAAATGGAGGCCTAGTGCAAAAATCAAGAATTACGTAGGAATCAATTGCCAAAATTTTGGTACGAATTCGAGATGGTGAAACAAAATGGCGGCCCATTATTGATGATTAATTTCAATTTTTGTGCAAGAGTCAATTATAGTATAGAGATGAACTGGGAAAATGTTGGTATGAATTCAAGATGGCGGAACAAAATGGAGACCAAATAACATAATGCCTAATATGCTAAATAACCTAGATGCCAAAAATATGTTTTCTCAATTTCGTTGGTCTGGTCTATCTATCGACCTGTCGCTCGGTCGGTTAGTTCTTGGCGTAGCTAAAATTTACTTACCCGATTGACTTCAAATTTTGGTTGAAATTAACCGTTTTGTGGGAATGACCTGGTAATGTGGCGGAACAAAATGGCGTCCTAGTGAAATTAAAATATGATTACTAAAAACTTAACTTAATTAAACTTATTAAAATTATCCAATTTACCCAAAATCTACACCAAAAACAAGTCTTACATAGGTATGAACTGGTAACATTTGGTACGACTGAAAAATCCAAGGAAGCAAAACAAAAGTTATGGCCTAATAAACTGTTTAAAAAATCAGTCTGAAACACTACTTATTAGGTTAATTTCAAATTTTGTGCAATAATTAAGTGTGACATAGAGATATATTGGTAAAATTGTGGTCCGAATTCCAGATCGCGAAACAATATGGCGGTGAAATAAATTGTTTAAAAAATCAACTTAAAGAAAATCATCGTATTCAATTGACTTAAAAATTTGCAGAAAAATTAAACGTGATTTAGAGATAAACTGCTACGAATCTAATTTGGTATCTAATAAAAATATTTGGAAAGACAGTATATATATATATATATATATATATATATATATATATATATATATATATATTTTTTTTTTTTTTTTGTTGGTTTTCTTGGACCGTAACTTTTATATATATTTTTTTGGTTTTTTATTTTCTTGGGATTTTCTTAGGGTCCTTGTAAAAGTAAGATGCGTTTATGTTCTTATTCACCTATTTATTAACGTTTCGGTCTATTTTGACCTTCTTCAGAATATATTGAAGTTAGAAACTAAAAAAATTTTTTTACTGTTAAATCATGTTCTGTATTGTACAATTTTTTACTTTCACTTAACACGTGTTAAATGTACTTACGTGTAATGATTAAAACTAATTTATGTTTTATTAGAAATTATCCTGGAAATTATAGTTTACGACTGAAGCAATGCATTTTACTATATTGATTGTTCCTAGGTAAGTGAAAGTAAAAAATTGTACAATACAGAACATGATTTAACAGTACAAAATTTTTTTTAGTTTCTAACTTCAATGTATTCTGAAGAAGGTCAAAATAGACCGAAACGTTAATAAATATGTGAATAAGAGCATAAACACATCTTACTTTTACAAGGACCCTAAGAAAATAAAAAACCAAATATATATATATATATATATATATATATATATATATATATATATATATATATATATATATATATATATATATAATATATATATATATATATATATATATATATATATATATATATATATATATAGATGACTTTACTATGCCGAATAAAAGGAAAAATGCATAACGAAGGAAGATCCAGGTAAAGGATATTTACCGAATTTTTTACAATGGACTAGTAAAAACAGATTTTTATGCCACTTGCTTGTGCGATTTAGTCTAAAAAATTGAAAATTTTATTTGAATACGTGTACGATATATTTTATTTATTTATTTTATAATGTGACTTTAAATTTTCTTAAAACACAAATGTGCAGTGGCGTGGCATTGTAAGACGGGCAAAGGACATAGCAAAACAAAGTTATGGCCTAATAAACTGTTTAAAAAATCAGTCTGAAACACTACTTATTAGGTTAATTTCAAATTTTGTGCAATAATTAAGTGTGACATAGAGATATATTGGTAAAATTGTGGTCCGAATTCCAGATGGCGAAACAATATGGCGGTGAAATAAATTGTTTAAAAAATCAACTTAAAGAAAATCATCGTATTCAATTGACTTAAAAATTTGCAGAAAAATTAAACGTGATTTAGAGATAAACTGCTACGAATCTAATTTGGTATCTAATAAAAATATTTGGAAAGACAGTATATATATATATATATATATATATATATATATATATATATATTTTTTTTTTTTTTTTTTGTTGGTTTTCTTGGACCGTAACTTTTATATATATTTTTTTGGTTTTTTATTTTCTTGGGATTTTCTTAGGGTCCTTGTAAAAGTAAGATGCGTTTATGTTCTTATTCACCTATTTATTAACGTTTCGGTCTATTTTGACCTTCTTCAGAATATATTGAAGTTAGAAACTAAAAAAATTTTTTTACTGTTAAATCATGTTCTGTATTGTACAATTTTTTACTTTCACTTAACACGTGTTAAATGTACTTACGTGTAATGATTAAAACTAATTTATGTTTTATTAGAAATTATCCTGGAAATTATAGTTTATGACTGACGCAATGCATTTTACTATATTGATTGTTCCTAGGTAAGTGAAAGTAAAAAATTGTACAATACAGAACATGATTTAACAGTACAAAATTTTTTTTAGTTTCTAACTTCAATGTATTCTGAAGAAGGTCAAAATAGACCGAAACGTTAATAAATATGTGAATAAGAACATAAACACATCTTACTTTTACAAGGACCCTAAGAAAATAAAAAACCAAATATATATATATATAAAAAATATATATATATATATATAAAAATATATATATATATATATAAAATATATATATATATATATAATATATATATATATATATATATATATATATATATATATATATATATATATATAGATGACTTTACTATGCCGAATAAAAGGAAAAATGCATAACGAAGGAAGATCCAGGTAAAGGATATTTACCGAATTTTTTACAATGGACTAGTAAAAACAGATTTTTATGCCACTTGCTTGTGCGATTTAGTCTAAAAAATTGAAAATTTTATTTGAATACGTGTACGATATATTTTATTTATTTATTTTATAATGTGACTTTAAATTTTCTTAAAACACAAATGTGCAGTGGCGTGGCATTGTAAGACGGGCAAAGGAGATAGCGCGTCAAACCCCAAAGTAATATGAGTGAGTATGTTAAGTCGAAATAAGTTAGAAAAACTTATGGTGATGTTTAGCTTAATGTTAGTTGTAATATTCAACTTTAACATAATAAGCCTATTAGATATTAGGAAGTTCACAGACTACTTTTTGTTTAATCAGTTGGTTCGGTTTTCAATTAGCCCTCTCCAACGACCTCGACATGCCCTTACAAGATTTTGCTTAAAAGATTCGTAAAGTAATTATTTATAATTGTGTATCCATGCATCAAAGCTAAAAATCGTGGGAAGTGAATTAACTACTTAATAAATGCTTCAAAACTATGTAATACTACTTTTATAAAACTTTGCCTATTGTGGAAATACCAGAAGCAATAGTAGATTAGGTTTTTTTTTTTGCTTTTCTTGAGTCGTTTATTTTGAATGAAATGAAATGGAAATAATAATATATTACAGCTGTACTACCCAAGCCCAAGTTTCTACTGAAAGCAGTAATAGACTATTCTACCTGAACCTTTAAAAGTTATGAATTTTGAAACGCGAAAAACGAGTTCATTGGAACTACAGGATCTACGCCCTTCACATATTCTTCCTGAGAGAAAGCTCTAAGTTTTTACAGGCAGATAAATACAATAAAAAATTTTATGACCCTTGGCTTTTCAAAAATTTAAAAGACTAAGTTTTCACCTTCATCTTGATTTTCACAGTATTTTGTTACCTTGATGCTAATTATCTTTCATTGGTACATATAAATAAAAATTGAACTAATTTAGTCACCTTCCGGTATAGCGACAATGTTTTTTTGTTAATAATGTACGTCTTTATCTAATCCCTAGAAAATTAAAAATAGCAGAAATTTAATCTATTTCATAAAAGAGTTGTCTCCATTCTCATTCTGATTAACTACATCCTCTCCTTTTGTCTATGTTTCTATCCATACGATCCCAATCGTATCAATAGCGCATTGTCACAAAATAGAAGATTATGATGTCGGATTCCCTTAAGCTAGCGATGGTAGCTCACCGGCCGCGTATGGAATTTACTGTTTCTTACAATTAACTTTTACTATAATAATACGCTTATATACTAGACTTTAAAGAAATTTATTACTTAAAGCTAAGTATAACTATTCTCCTATATAATGAGTTTTCAGGCTAACATAACACTTTACTACTTAACTTAAGACGTCATTACCTTAAGATGTTCCAATTTAAGATTCTTGCTTCGCCTAAGTCTGGTTTTCCCCGCTCATTTGGTTATTATACAGTGTAGTTATCTTTGTAGCTTTTTAGGGCCAATAGTCTTTTGAACGTTTCGTCAATTGAGATAAATAAGGCTTACATTAGCTACCATCGCTAGGTAGCCCACCAGCTGCGGACCCTAGAATGGAATCTCTAATTAATCAAGAAACAGGGTAAGCTGTATTACAAAGAAATTAACTTTTATTACAATGGTATGCCTACATACTAGACCTTACGAAAATTAACACTTAAAGCTAAGTATAAGTATTCTCTTATGTTATGCTAACATAACACCCACTTTAACTTAAAACGTCATTACCTTAAGATGTGCCAGTGTTTTCCTCGCCCTTTTAGTTTTTATACAGTGTAGTTATTTTTGAAGCTTTTTAGTGCTAATAGTCTTTTGAACCTTTCCTCATTTGAGATAAATAAGGCTTATATTGGTCTTAGCAAGGAGCAAGTGTCAGATTTTATTAATTCATTTACCACGTATTAAAAGTTCATTTTCATAACATGTAGCGACGATTGGCTAAAATAAGGGAACTGCTACAATTTTGCCGTCTACTGAAAGGTGACCAGCCATTTCGAATTTCTTAATTAAAATAAAGACAAAAATCACATTATCGAGGATATCACTGAAGAGGATCGACCTATTTTAACGAGCATCTTTATTAATAGACCCACGTAGTTGTTGAATGAATAATTCGTTTTTATAACCAGATAAAATAAATAGTTTGCCATAATTAATAAGACCGTAAACCGTAAATTCAGATTTATTGCATTGGTGACTTAAAAAGTAACATAACTATATGAAGATATTAATTGCTCTAAGTTCATAAACTTTATTACTTTATGAAGTTACTAAGTATCTACTTTTATAACTCTTATATACAGTCTATTTGCACTACTAATATTAGTCTCTTCAGAAATATGATTGGCAATAAAATAACTTAATTTATTGAATTTGTATAATACTTTCCAAAATTAAACGAAACCTTTAAATTTTAAATTTTTTTCAAATATATTTTGTTATAAGTAATTTTTACTTTTTTATTCATGCTTTTTACAGTACTTATTTTATTACGGTAAATTCTTTATTTAGAATGTTTCGTATTAAGTAGTATATTAGAATTCTATAGTACCAACTAAGACAACAAAAATCACTTTTGTGGTCCTATCTCTATGGTAGGTAAAAATATTTCTAATTTACAAGGGGTCTTAAATTTTTTTTAAGTGGAAGGAAATAATAATAATTTAGATTTTAAAAGGCTGTACAATTTAAATGAGGGTGAAAGGAATTCCATGGTCCTGCACTTTTAACATCAAGATGAATTGAAATGTGACACCATATGAAAGACTATGAAAATTGATTAGCGTATCCAATCCGTTTTGCTTTAAGTAACACGTTTAAGTTTTAAAACCTTAAGTCTGTTAATGTCAATTTCTAAACATTCAGAATACTTTTTTAAGACGCCTTCATAGTGTTTCTAGAATATAGATATAAATACCAAAATAAACCTTTTTGAGCGATTGTTATTAATTTCGTTAATTTTGTATTCTGTACCATACATAGGCAATGGACATTTCATAGAGTTACATCACATCTGCAAATATTTGTCATCGTTTTGTTTTTGTCAGTTTTTTTAGGAATTTGTTACATTCTCTACTTTTCAGATTAATTTTAATCTTATATCGATGGTTTTTTGGCAAAACATCGTAAACGCCCAAAGTAAAATTTAACAGGAAAATGTTTTTAAATAGCAATTGTATTTTTAAACATAAAGATCGGTAAAGTTCCTTCATCCGGAACTTCCCTCCTTATGGATTTTTTTCTTTAGTGATGTGTGTCCCAATTTAGTTCAGTAGATAGTCATTTGGTAACACATATATCCTGTCTTTTTGAAGATTTTTATTGGGGGCCACTTTATTCCATTATATTGGATTTCTACCAATATTTTACCAGTTTGTACCGATGGCATACTTAATTTTTGAGCATGATTTAAAATATATTCAATAATTAGTTTTTACATTGATACACACCGCCATTTTGTTACTTAACTTTGAATTGTACCAGTGCAAAACTTAAAGTCAATTGGATAAGATTTTTTTACGTCGATTAAAAAATATATTTGGCCGCCATTTTGTCCCACTATTTTGAATTCGTTCCACAACTTTACCAGTTTATCTCTATATCAAACTTAATGCTTGCACAATATTTAAATTTAATTTAATAAGTAGTTTTTCAGGCTATTTTTTAAATATTCTATTAGGCCGCCATTTTGTCTTGCTATCTTCATATTAAAAAGGTTACCCTTCATTTCTACGTATTACTTTTTGTACAATATTTGAGGTAAATTGGATATTTTGTTTTTTTAGTAATATTTTTTTTGACGTTTTACTAGGTTGCTATCTTGTTCCGGCATATTGGATTTTTGCCAAAATATTATCCGGTGATCCCCAAATCAGTCTGAAGTCAGAAGTCAGTCTGATAAGTAGCTTTTAAGGGATGCCGCGAACTGACAGGCAGACAAACAAACTGACAGACGGACCGACGGAATTGATTGAACTTGTAGATTTGTAAAACTTCCGAGAGTAATTTTTTCACGATTTCAAACATTTTATTTGGCCGGCGTCTTGAATTAGTACCACAGTTTTACTAGTTCATATCTATACCATAATTAGTTATGACACACAATATTTGAAATCAGTCCATTAAGTAATTTTTCAGGACGCCATTTAGTTCCGCCTTCTTCAATTCGTACCAAAATTTCGCCAATTGATGCCTACATAATAGTAGTATTTTTTAACATTTCACTAGGCCGCCTTTTTGTTTTGCCATATTGAACTTTTACCAAAATGTTACCAGATCATGCTCAAATGACCGTTAATTTTTAAAATGAAAATATCAAATATCACATTAGATACCTCGTTTTTGGTTATCATTCTATTTGTTTTTGGAGTTAAAAGTACATGTCAACCTATCTACCAGTCTTTATATTCCTAGTCCAAAAGCTATCGTAATATGATACCTGCAATGTTTTGTTCCCATTTACTCTAATCAAAATGACTTTCATCTAGTAATCGCATATTTGTAAAATATGCACACTTTTATATTTTACATCCTATTTAAAAAATGTGTTTTAAATTTTATAAGGCAGGTATTAGCTATTATTAGGGATTGAAAGATTAATAACATGGACTGTTAATTTGTTACTAGCCAAAAGATTAACACATTAGTAAATAACCCATAATATTTATGTCGGCTTTTAGCACTTAAACCGTACAAATCAATCAGCTTCTTGTAGTCAGGTAGAAAGGCAGATGAACCCTTATGCAAATCGGTTAGAAACTTTTATTATCCCTAACTTAAAAGAGCTGTTTCCACATCCAAGTCAAAATAGGAAATAAGTACAATAAAGCAAGTTTATATTTACTATTGTCAACTGTACCGCCTCTTGTCTGATCTTGCCGAAAAGGGCACCTAAATAAAACAAAAAATTTCGGGTTTTCTGAACAAATCAGCACCCAAAGATCCAATAAAACATCTTTCACCAACTTACGTTCATTTTCTATGAAATTCGGTTTTTGTTGGGAAGCAATAAGGTCATAAAATTTAATTAGTTGCTACCATGCCCGTTTACGGAAAGTTCCTGTCAAAACGGCAGGTAATCGACATTTCCATAATGTTATATTTCAAAGTACTGAGTCACGCTTAGGTTTTTATATGGTAGAATATATTATTTCAACAATGCCATGGTCATACCATGTTTTGATTGGGGTCTAGATTTTTTTCTAAGAATCCAAAAATTAAACCTACTCATAACGTTAAGACGATATAATATAAAAAATAGAGAGCAGTAAAATTTCCAATATTTGACTAAGTAAATATTTGATAAGACTGTTAACTATGCGACTGTTAACACAAAGGTAAATTTGCTAAAAAATGTAGAGCACTGGCTAAACACAAGCTGGTATTTATCCACCAAGGAAGTCTACAAGATATGCAATGTTATTTTTGCTTGGAACATCGTGTTATCTCGTGTATACAGGATGTATCGCAAACGTGTTAAAATATTTGTTGGGCGAATGATTTGTTTTACAAAAGCATACTGAACAAGTTTCTAAAAGGTGCTTTCAAAAATTTTAGCTAGTTATAAGTTATAATGTGTAGTTGGGTTGTAAGTGGAGCGAAGCGACGCCGACGTGCCTTTTTAAGGAAATGTGGAAGAATTTATTTAAAAAGGCAGCTTGCCAAGCACGTCGCACTTTGTTGCATAAAATGATACAACTCATCAGTAATATTTGCAGGATTATTTCAAATGATATGAATCTTCAAAGGAGCGTAATTGTGCTATTTTCATTACACTCATCACTCTTATATACAGAAAGGGTGATTAAGTATTTCTATCAAAAATTAAACATAACATAACATAACTAGAAAACGCTAAAAGAGAAGTTACTTAATGACTGAAAAGAGTAACAAATCCTTTAAATGTATTAAATAATATATGTAAATATTATATCATTTATATCTAACTTCAAAATATCAGGAGGTTACACTTGTTTACCATGTATGTAGAAATTATATAATATAACTTGATTAAATTATGTTCTAAGTCACATAATTTTACATATTCTCTAACAATAAAGTTTTAATATTTTAAGAACATTAAATAATATATGCAAATTATATCATTTATATCTAACTTCAAAATATCAGGAGGTTACACTTGCTTACCATGTATGTACAAATTATATAATATAACTTGATTAAATTATGTTCTAAGTCACATAATTTTACATATTCTCTAACAATAAAGTTGTAATATTTTTAGAACGAGACGGCATCCTTATCAATCACGAACTTAGCTTTATTGACATAATGCATTAATAAAATAGTAAAATGTATTAGTAATTATCATAACATAAGTAATAACGTCAACAGTTATGAGGATTATCGATTTCTATTGAAATATGCCTATACTGAAAATTGATATACATACAAATTATACGTCTCAGATTAACATCAGTTTAATGTTATAATAACACACTCTATAAAAATTACTCCTGTAGCTATTCCAGTCTCAATTGCGGCTTGATGTGTAAAGATCTGTTTTCAGATATTCGCGTGCGGAGTTCAGAAATTTACAAATTACTTTTGGGATTCCTACAAAAGTGCGAACTCCAACCGGTTATTTTATACCTTACAAGTCCCATGTTAGAAAAAAAGTATTATAACCACTTTTCAAGTTACGAAATAATATTTGCGTTTTTGTAAAAACACATCAAATTTAGAACTTTAGAACAGACCAAAATTAGCTTTATTCGGAACCTTCCTCTTTAGGAATCCTTTCTTCAAGGGGAGTGAAAGTTTTTTACGTTGATTTTTTTTAAGCATTTTATTAGGCTGCCATTTTGTTGCTACATATAAGATCCGTACTAAAACTTGACCACTCGTTCTCCATATCAGACTTAAAATTTTAAGTTCATAATTGAAAAAGTAGTTTTTTTCATATGATTTTTTGAACATTTTATTAGGCCGCCATATTGGATTTGTACCAAAATTTTACCAGTTCATGCTTCTATCAGACTTAATTTTTGTGCAAAGTTTGCAGTTAATTGAATAAGTAGTATGTCAGATTGGCTTTTAAAACCTTTTATTTGACCGTCATTTTTTCCACCATCTTGAATCCAAAATTTTATCAATTCATCTCTGCATCACACTTGATTTTTGCGCAAAATTTGAAATCATTTGAACAAGGTTTTTCTAGTAATAATTTTTTAAATCTTTTACTAGGTTGTCATTTTGTTCCGCCATAATATATTTTTACGAAATGTTAGGGTTCGATCAAACAAAATTTAAAATTATCCGACTAAGTAGTTTTTTTTTAGCTATCCCGCAATCAGAGACACACACACACAGACAGACAGACCGACGGAAATAGGAAAATATGTTTTTCGACATCTAGGGATCCTAAACTTAAATATCTGTAAAAACTATCCCTCACTAGTAAATTAAAAGTAAAAAAAAAATTCTTTAATTCACGGTACTAAGTTCCGGGAGTAATTTTTATCTTCTCTATTAATTTACGTTTTAAAATATATTGAAAAGTTTAACAATCCTTTAATTAGTTGGTTTGGTTGGTTTAATTGCCAGTAAAATTTGTTTTCCCTGTAGACTTAACCTAACATATGGAGTCGTTATAAATCAATGTGCTGTAAATCAACTGCATGCAAATTGCTGCTATTTAGTTACCGAAAAGCGGGACGTTCAAACGACATACGGATTTAATTTTTAAGAAGCTAGGACTCTTACTATAAAATTGCAAAAGGATATATTTAGTTAATAAAAGCATTGTTGTCTAAATGAATATCGTTTATATTGCACCTAGAAATTGTTATACTTAATTTTTCTTAATCCACTCATTTTACATAATGAGTTAAAACTTTAAGTAAGTCAAAAAGTAAATAATATTGTGAAAATGTCGAAATTTCTAATTCACCCCCAGTTCTGGAAAAAAATATTTTTTTCATTATTTGGTTATTATAATAATCGTTAAAGGTTTCGCCCGGTACTATAGAACTTAAAGTTTTCTTAAGTAACAATTTGCAGGCCAAAAAGAAAATAAAATTGACAAAGGGTAAAGAAGTTTTAATATGAAGTTAATGACACCAAATACTAGCCATTCATAATATACCTTTTATCTTGTACATATTATAAGGTGATAAAAAAAGGCTATATTTAGAAACAACTATCGTTCTAGTAAGAAGACCTTGATATTTCTGGATCGGATAAGAATCACCTATCCCATGTAATACGTCACTTTAAAATTTAAATTTGTTTATCAACCTTGTAGACCAATAAAAATGTTTTGATCACAAGTTTCTGATATTCATCCGTAAAAAACTAATTTTTTAACTCGCCGGCAATGATTGTAGATCATGTGCATTTACCGTAAAACTGATTTGTTTCTGAATATCATATATTTCAATAACCCTGTATGACTTGCTCCTAGACAAAGTATTCCGGACAATAGAAATTTGGGTTCTATTTGACATTGCACGTTTTTTTCAATTTTTATACGATTTTAATGATTTTTCCGTTATAACTTATTAAATTTATTCACACATTTGCGCATTTTCAAGAACATGTCCTAGGTTACGATATACCAGGAGAAAGAAAGTGTTGTTTCAAGTACTAATTTCAAGAAACCCTGTATAATTGGAGAGTAGTGTTATTCATTATTAACATTTTGGTTTTTGATTCATCCGAAATCTCTCTCTTTTTGGAGATATTGAGTTTCCAATAAAACGAAGACAATACGCAAATGTGTGAATAATTTTCCTAAATTATATATATATATATATATATATATATATATATATATATATATATATATATATAATTGCAGGCAGTTACTCGGATTTAAATAAGACTTCAAAATTTAAATTACTTCTTAAAATTTATCAGATGTTTATTTATAATATTAAATATGCTAAAATGTTAAAATCAAAAAGTTGAATCTTCCTCTGTTACATACTAAAATTATGTTAAAACCAAAAAGTTTAATCTTCCTCTGTCACTATGCCCCTGAAATCACCAGTTAGATCGAAAGCCAGAAAAACCCATTAAAGTCGCCTTAGTAACTACGTGTTAAAAAAGCGATATCTTTTTATATATTCATCAAAATAGTATAACACAAGCTTTATTTGCTTTAACCGCTCCTATGCTTTAAACTTTTTAACAAGAAAAATAATAAAACTTCAGGAATTTAAATGTAGTCGCTATAAAATTCCTGACCGCACATTAAACACGAGATTGGTCCGAGTTAGCGCCATAAAGGGCCAACCAAAACGCTTTATGGCCCGCGCTCTAAGTCTTCTTAATGTCTATTTGGCTTTTATGGTTGCCTGGTGGCTATATTACGCACTCTTATTCAATAAATCAGTGTTTGTTGTCGAAAATTATTATCATTAATTAATAGAAATCCTTTTTGCGATTGGTCTTCGTCGAAGAAGGCTTAAGAAGTGCTAATAACGGTAGAATATCTAAGGTTTACCGACATATTTAATTTAGTAAGGTAGGTCCAAAATATATACAATTTTGGCAGAGTATAATTTAAAGAAGTTTTATTTATTAAATCTCACTTTAATTATATCTACAAAACACAACTTGAGTTTGAAGGTATGAACATAATATATGTAATATATTATACTTTAAATAAACAGTGCATCAGGTACAAATAATTTAATCACATCATTTGGTTGTGTCGCTATTTTACGCACGCAACAATATTTGACTCAGTGTTGCCAAATGCATAATTAAGATTTCCTTGCTTAGAAATACAATATAAAAATTATGCTTTATAAAGATAAATAGGATTTCCGGGCAAAACCACAAATCCGATATATACACGAATTTAACCATCCAATCGGAGATACGCGGAAATCTCTCGATGGATCCCAACTCTATTAGGAGTATATTCTGTCGTTAATTATATACATATGCTTTCCAAATCGTAAACGTCCCAACTAAATGTATATATGTATGTATATTCTACATCAAGCAATTATTTATTTATAACAAACACCATGTATATCTACTAAAAATATTTAATATAGTTCATTTAATAACTCATGTCAAAATCAGCAATTACCTTCGAACTATTGGTACGTCATAGAAGATTAATACCACCCAGCATTTTCAAACAAGCAATTCTGTACATTTAATAGATATTTGAAACACAATGCTCATGCGATGATATTATATTTTAAAACATTTGACAGACAACCATGACTTGTAAATTCTGCTGTCAATCATTCAAAGAGAATTCAATAAGAATCAAATTCTGACAGGATACGTTATATGAAATATGCCTAAAATGAATACTAGTTTCGGAAAATATTATTAAATAATATAATTGTGGCTGGACCTGTTTTCCAGTATAGCCCTATGTACGTACAAATATGCTACACTTTGGAAGCAAAACTCGACATATTAGTCAGTTGGAAAATAAAAAATTAGCCTTGACTTTGTTGTTTCAAATGGAACATCCTGTATAATATTATTGCAATAAATCGTCATCTTCTTTCTGATTATAAAAATACCAGGATTGATACCTTATCTTTAACGACAACTAACTCAATTTATTCTTTCCAGTTGTTTTTTGTTTATTTTGTTGACAGATTCTGATGGTTCAATAATAAACTCTCTAGGTGAATATCAAAGCATATCAAGAACATTCTATACAAACAAAAAGGGTAGATTTTGTGAAATAGATTTAGGCTTTTTTTTTAAATAAAGAGAAATATTTTGTAATGTTTTAAGTTTTAATCTTTTACTCTAATAAAGAACAAATCTGAAAATGAATACGAAGTAGAATACTAAAACAGGTGTAATTAAACAGTATGTCTGCATATAATGGTGACAAGAAGACAAAATGTCTAAAAATATCGTCTTGTGCATACAAGTCACTGTTAATGAAGGATACGAAATCCATAATTTCATAATTTTGCTTGTTATATTTCATATCTACTTTTACTTATTCATCACAGATCCCCCATATTCCATTCATTTTCCCATTGTTAATGCAACATTATGAGAATTACGGACTTTTAAATTTTCGTGAGTATTTAATTGATATTTTGGGTTTAACCTAGCTGTTGAATTTGAAATATGTTTTGCTACCTTAAAAATTATTAAAAAAAACTAATTTGCTCTCGACAATATTTCATATTTTTGTATATTCTTGACAAAACCGAAAATTCTTAAGATGGATCGTGCTTTCTAACAAGCAGAAGATCTTGTTTAACAGTAGCTTTCTATCACAAGAATATATTTTTAGTCGTTTCAGCCTTGTCACCTCTATTCGCGCACATACTGTATATGTGTATTACAGTTACAGCAACAATGTACTAAAGTTTATTTTTTACAATAGACCCACTAGTTCTTTAACGCAGTCATAGCAGGACGAGGAGCTTTTTCTAAATTCACTTTTATAGACATTGAATTACTCAAGATCTACGATTTATGATTTATTTATTTGATTTGTATAAATCAAGCATCGGTATTTTAAAAATTGGAAATTTCAATGTTTTAAATAAATATTTGTAGCACCGTCGTCATTATTATATAGCGTCAGAGAGTAATGCAAAAACAAATGACAAAAATAGACTTTTTTATGTATGTAAGTGCTGAACGTCATTTATCGGTAAATGTTGTAGACTTTTTTTTGCTTCTTATTACACGTTTGTTCTACTTTTCCTCACTCTTTCTTTTCTGGAGGTAACCAATAATTGTATATTTGACCAGGACAATGGCTCCGTATTTTCTTAGTTTCACTGAGAACGTTCAATAACCTGGTTTTCGTTTTCTCCCTACATTTTTTCCCCTATATTTTTTAAATTATTCTAATAGAATTCTCAAATAATACGATTTTATTGACAAATATTGACTTAGAAGTAGTAGCAAAGTATTTTATTGTGTGGCAAAACGAGGACAATTTGATTCACACCATGTGCAAATAAATCTATCTATCCAAGAAGAGAACTCCTGTCATTTAAGAACCTGAAAGCAGAGAAAATAAGTTAATACCTTGACAACTTTGTAATAAAATTGATCTTAATAAGGGAACAAGTAACGATTGAATAACCCATCCATGGTCCGTTTGTGACTGGTCACGACTATTTAATTGAACAATATATTCAACCTTTATTTCTTAATACAACTCTTTCAAAGTCATGAAGAAAAATAAAAAAATTACACCAAGTCACAAAAAGCGTTATGTCCAATTTAATTTCATTCTTGTTTAAGCGATGGCGGATCTAAAGAGAGGCAATGGGATCAATTGGCCTTATTAGTTTTTAAAGAGCTTTGGTTCTTAAAACGGCTTGAGGTCACTCTTTCGACCCCTGGCCCGTACCCTTAAACGGTCAGCTATCGGGTTGAGGTAAATGGTGTACCTCTCGGTATAAACGTAGTATGAGGTCAAACAGATCGAACGATCTGGGCATCCTTGGCCGGAAATTTTACCACTGAGCCGAGGCTGCCTATACATTGTTATAATACCCACACGTTATTTATTATTTATTGAAAAAATAAATGTTCGAATTTTTGTTGCATTTTTTTATTGCAACAAATAGTAATATGTTTTTCAATATATGCTGCTGAGACGTGCTTCGATCTATAACAGCATCATTAGACCTTAACAATTAAAAATAATAAACACGCGGACAAGACAAACGTAGTATCACATAAGTGATAATATGTAGATATGTGTTTGTCTGAATCCGCTCCTGTGTTTAAAATTCGTATAGGAAATTAATATAATTTTGTTTGTAAAGACATTGATTTTTATTGCATACAACGTATTTCCTTTAAACTGTGTAATAAAATATTATAATTACTATTTTATTACGTTTCTTTATATTTTATATTTTATTTTATGTTTATAATTTATTTCTCCTTACTATGTTACACGTGAACGTTTATGCCACCTTATTTTATTATCTATTACCAGAAATATCTTAACCTTAATAACTCATTGCAGCTTCCACCAAAAATATCCCATTTAAATCAGAACAGTTGGCCTTATCAAATAGAGTAATTTTTCACGACAGTTAGTGGTTAACAGAAGAGAATGTAGCATCAAAGTTGGCGCCGAGTGGCGTTGAGCAATCCTGTATCGTTGTGTAATTGCCATGGTGCGGTTCAACCCTCGTAGTTTGAGGTTATGCGTCCCTGGGGCTCCATTGGCGCTATTACCCTGTGTCGTTTCAGGTCTCTGTGGCGGCAACTGGATCTAACGGCCCTCTGTTAATTCCACATTCGCGATTTTTGTAATATGTGTGTCTGTGTTGGCAAGTGCCAAAATGTTTTTTATAAAAAATGTTTAAAAAGTATGATGAAATATTTTAAATAGATACTCTTAATTTTTGATGACTTGAAATAAGAAATTTTAGTTTCTTTACTTGGGTAAATGGTTATTATGGAAATTAAAATTATGGTCATATCAAAAGTATAAAAATACATTTAAATATAATTTCTCAGCACCAATTTTTCTAATTCATTGGGTAACTTAAATGTCTATATTTTTAATATTTTCTTACTTGTTTTGGCTGTCTTCTCTAACTACCTCAGAAGTAAAATCGCATGTGTGTATTCTTTCAGTTGACTTTTACAATTTTTTTTACAGTACAAATGTCCTTAAAGCACTGTTGAACTGACGCCAAAGAAGCCTACCAATTAAATTATGAAATAATTTCTTTTAACAATTAAGGATTTTGTAGAAAAATATTGTATTCTATCCTGACAGTACAGGGTGATTCATTATATTTTGATACCCACCTACAGCCGTAATTAAAAGGTTTAGAAAAAACTTTAAATACAAAAGTTATAGGTTTTTTGTCTATTAAGCCTCAGATTTTCAAAAATAACTTAGGTAAAGTTAAAAAAATTAAGTAAATGTATTTGTTCAAATCGATCACCCTGTATATTATTAGCTAGAATGAAAGGTCTTTTTTTCCAAAAAGATATAGTTTGTTGATATTTGGTTCAGCCGTTTTGGCGTTTCCGAGATATTTTAGTTTAAACATTATCGTTTCGGTAAATGAGACTTGAGATATTCTCGGAGATGTGGTCAAGTCTACCTTGGTCATCACTATGATTGAAAAATGCACGGGATGGCAATTGTTTCAACAACTGTAGTTATGCCAATCAAATAAACAGTTCTTCACTTTTCTGTCGTTTATGGATCAATCCTGGATTATAGATTGAAAACGTTTGCTTCTTGTGTCACCGTTTTCGCTGTCCTTGTGGTTTAGTTTCAGTTTCCGCTAGCCGTCAAAAAATGGCGATCTTTAACTTTGACGGAAGCGGCTGGCAAAATTCGACGTTTGCGTTAAGCTGCAACCAATGAAATTGCTGTATTCTAGAGGGCCTGTTAAAACGTTCGTCCTTCGTAATAAATTTGACATTAATATATACACATAACATCCTCGTCCATTTAAAAAAAACTGCTTGGGGTCATTGTCTTTAATTTTAGGAAAATATTGGTACGAGTTATGAGTATTTACACCCAATTCTTTGACGCCTTAATAAAAAAAAAACGCACATAAACTGAAAAACAAACAAGACAAAATTGCATTTTGCATTACACAAAAAGGCGATCTATATAAATATTAAAGTAAGGTTAGTTCCATAGGGGCCGCAAAGCACAAACGTTTTCCATTTATAACTCGTTGCTAAGAACCAGCGTAAACACAGCTCAAGCAGACGACGCAGGACGCAAACTTTTTCAATCTATAACCCAGGCTTAAATGTGTTTGATATTAATTATTTAATTTTGCTGAAAATAATTCAAATGGGTTATTCTGAGGAAGAAAAACGAGAAGTAATTAAACTCTTTTATTCAACGGCGAATATACCCGCGAAGAAGAACTCCTTCAATAAATTCAATCAAGAATATAATTAATCGTTTCGAACAAAATTCTATTCAACGGAAGACCAGAAAAATAGAAAGAAGTTTAGACGAAGAACTTAACGTTTTTCTGCATTTGCAAGGTAAACCCGAGTATGTTTTTTAATTTCGTGAAAAATTAACATAATATTATTTCCTCTTCTAGAAAATCCTGAATATTCCATACGTGAAACTCAAAACATTTACGGCAAGTTATCGGTATAGCAAAATTCAACGAACACTGAAACGTCACAAATTTCATCCATATAAGTTCCGTCCAGTGCAAGAATTGACTGATGAAAATATGCGGCAAAGGCTTGGATTTTGTAATGAAAGGTATCAAAGAATTTAGGTCAGGTCAACAATAATTTGAATAAAATAATATTCATCGATGAGGCGTCTTTCACAACAGCCGATGTATATAACAGGAAAAATAAACATTTTTTCTCTACGGAAAATCCCCACGAAGTACAAAGAGTTAAAATACAAGTACAAAAGTCGCTTAATGTATGGTCTGGTATGCTCAAAAATAAGATGATAGAACCAATTATATGTGGTATTCACATTTCATTGAAACAGAAATAGAGCAGTTGCTAGAAAATATTCGTCAGGCGGTATTTTGAGCTAATATAGCATAAAGAGGTGCACCTCCATACAATATCCAGTTAGTTACCGATTACCTGAATGGTAAATACCCACTTTGGAAAGGCAGATATGGAACTCTTAGGTGGTCAGCGAACAGCCCGGATTTGAATCCATTGGACATTTTTTGTGGGGATACTTGAAAAACAAGATTTATTATAATAGACCTTAAACTTCACGAACCATAATAGAAAAATTAAATAGTGAAATTTCAGAATTAAATATAGAGCACGCAAAATATGTATTCAAAATAATGGAGGCTATGTAGAAAATATGTAGTTTTATAAGCGTTATTCAAATTTCGTTTAGAAAAAGTTAACTTCCTTATTAGAAATGTCTGGTCTTTCGTTGAATGGAATTTTGTTGTTCGAAGCGATTAATTATATTCTTGATTGTAATTATTGAAGGAATTCCTCTTCCCGGGTATATTCGCCAATATTCGACTCTAAGGCCCGGGTTATAGATTGAAAAAGTTTGCGTCTTGCGTCTTGCGTGGTCCGTTTGAGCTAAGTGTCTACGCTGGTTCTTAGCCCGTTATAGACTGAAAACGTTTAATCTTTGCATCGCCTGTGGAACTAACCATACTTTAATGTTTATATTTATCGCCTATTTGTGTAATGCAATTTTGTCTTGCTTGTTTTTCAGTTTACGTGGGTTTTTTTAATTTGCTGAGCATGGATACTCAAAGTCATCTGCCATAGTAATGATACCTAATAAAGACTAGGCATCATTACTGTGACTATGATATATTAATGAGTGCCGCAGCTGTAAAGTTGTTGAAGAGAAGGCGGCAAAGAAGATCGTGAATTCGGCCTGTTAATTGGGATGGAAATACTCATAACTCCTACCACTATTTTCTTAAAATTAAAGACGATAACCTCAAGCAGTTTTTTTAAGTGGACGAAGACTTTGTGTATGTCTATGTATATATTAATGTCAAATTTATCACGAAGAACGAACGTTTTAAAAGACCTATCTAAAAACCAGCAATTTCATTGGTTGCAGTTTAACGCAAACGTCATTTTTGCCAGCCGCTTCCATCAAAGTTAAATTTAAATTTTTTCGACGGCTAGCGGAAACTCAAACAGATGTCGGCAAAAATATAACCGTACCCATTGCTTGGCGTTAAGTAAACTTCAAGGACAGCGCATTCGGCGAAAGACGCAAACGTTTTCAATATATAACCCAGGCTTTACTCTTGCAACGTTATTTTCGTTTAAATAAAAGAGTTTTATTACTTCTCGTTTTTCATCCTTTAGCAAAATTAAATACTTAATATCAAACACATTAATCCATAAATAATAGAAAAGCGAAGAATTATGTATTTGGTTGTCATAACTACAGTTATGAAAACAATTGCCATCCAGCGCATTTTTGCATTAAGGCAGACTTGACCATATCACCAAGAATATGGCTGAAGTCACGTTTACCGAAACATTAATTCTTAAACTGAAATAGCTAGAAAACGGCTGAACCACATATCAATAAACGTATATTTTTGAAATCAAAATGAAAAGACATTTCATTCTAGCTAATAATATACTCAGTGTTCTATTTGAAAAAACAAATGACAAGTAATTTTCGAAAGTTATTTTTTGAAATCTGAAATATCCAAAAAAAAATTGACAAAAAACCCTACAACTTTTGTATTCAAAGTTTACTTTGAATACTACAAACCCTATAATTACGGCTGTAGGTGGGTGTTAAAATATAATGAATCACTCTCTACATTAAGCAGAAAATTTTATTTTCACAAACTACATTTATTTGAGTAATTAAATGATGTTTCTCAGACGAAAAGAAAACATATCGATAAATAATAAAAAGGAATAGGTAACTACAAATATGACTACAAATTGCAAATTCTAGAGAGTAACGTTACCACTAAAATATAAAAATATAAATATAAATATACCTTTCATCTGAACTAGAAGCACAATTATCATTAATTAAATTATATTTAAGGTCTTTTAGAAGATCTAGTAAATCACCTATAAATTAGATGAAAACATTGCAGGTCTTTCCGGGTATTTGCCAGATTGCCAGTTAACCCAAGCCGGCACTGTAATTCGGTATTACTGTTAGAACATAATAATCACAAGTGCATTTTAGGAAAATTATGTATAAAAAATACATATAAAATAAAAAAAATTGTTAAAAAATTAAGGAAAACAGTCCTATACATTATTTTTATTTACTGTTAATTTTGGGGATGCCTTAAACAAATTTTATATTAAAAATAAAAATTTCCCAATAACCCATGCCTAATATTTTTCAAAATTTTGTAAAACAAAACCTTACAACTTTAACTTTTAAAAGTTTTTTCTATCTCTAAAAGTGGTACACAAAATATAAAGAGACACTGTACACACATACAATCATTTTAACCTTTTTTAGTAATTATTTCGTTTCTGAATGGTAGTAGGTTTTTTAAGGAAATTAAATCAACAAATTCTTAAAATAAATTGTTTTTTTTAATTTTACAATGAAATAAGCTTGTGCAAAATATATTAAAAGATACTATGGCCAGAGAATTTTTTTATTTTTCGTTGGGTTATACAATTAATTTTGGAATGGAACAAAGCTTAAATGGGCCCTGGAACATTTTTAAAAGTAATATCCGAATGGGGTAATATTTATCAGCTATTGACTTTGTCCTACAAAGCCAATGACACCAGCGATTAATGAACAATATTTTGTGGTCGAAATGACTAAATCTAATTTAGTCTATTTCCTAGATTTACACACAACAGTTTGATGTTTTCTCCTTGTGGTTTTTGAGCACTACTAAAATAATTATAGGTCATTATGATTTACAATAAAGTAACACCATAATAGCAATACCGTTGGTTCAAATAAAATATCCATTAAAGTGAAATCAAAGATATCATAAAACTGGTAGATTTCTTAGTTTATGTTCCGTTTGGTTTCCCTAATAAATCTCTTTCTTAATGCTTGGAATAGACGTTTTTAAACACTTGTCTGTGCTACAAAAGTCAGAACACTTTTATATAGACTATAATTAAAGAGGACAATATCTCTCCTTGTCGCTATTAAAAGTTTTTTTTATGTTGACACCGTCATACACTCAAATCGGTTATATTGATCATACTGAAATTCTCAGTTATTCCGGGTATTGCCGGCAAACAACGTAAGTGTTAAATATTACAGTGTTTGACTGTTGATTTCAGTATCATTTTCTGAAATGTTTGTATTATTTCAGCGCAGTATTGTCATTAATTTAAGAAATTTCGTTTAAGCTGTTTTAGTCAATTTCTGTATTTATTATGGCACTAGTGTACTTTTTGTTTCTTATGTTTTCTGTATTTACCCAGCCTAACCTAACATAATTTATCTTTATATTAATTTTGATGTAGACACAACATTCAAAACTGAACTTGATTTATCATTTTGTTAATGCTCAGAATAATGTTTTAGAATTAATACCTCGACAAATTTCCCACAAAAAAATGGTAATTTGAAAACTATTTTGATGCGCTATAGACACTATACTGCCTTAAGTAGAGTGATCAACTAAAATAGGCATTAATATTGAAGAATATTACACATATTATTTACTTATATGCTTTCTTGACTTCATTTTATTTTGTCTTTTACCAATTTTGTTATGTTTTTACTCCCTCGTAAGAGAGGAGAGGGTGGAATCGTGCAAAAATCACCCTTAAAAATTTTTCCAAATCTTCAGGTTTCGAAGCCCTCAGATCCCAAATGTTTTTCGTCGGTCTGTATGTCCGTCAGTCTATCTGTGTCGCTATGTCTGTCTGTTGGCGCCATAACTAAAAAACTTTTTATCCAAATGATGGAATGTGGGGGATAAACTGGTAACTATTTGGTAATAAAAAAAATTATAAAAAATAAAACCGACTTAAAAAAACAGTAAAAAAAAAATTTTTATTCCACAATGACATTTTGACGTAAAACTAATTCTTAATCTCTTAATTACTAACAGACATGTATATAATAAATGTCTACATATATACCACAGTAAACAGACACGATCATTATTAGTTTGACACCGACTTTATAAAGTCAAATTTTCCGTATGGAATAAAATGTTATTTTTTGAAGTTGGTTCCATTTTTTTGTAAAAATTTTTATTTCATCTTTTTTAGTCCTGTTTATACAAAGTTTCAAGTATTACGTCTCTAATAAAATAAATAAGTAGCTACTGAGTCCATTGAATATGAAATTTTGCCAAAATCACCGTATTAATATTATATAAAATGTGCCATCTATACACATGTATAGAAAATTAGCAGTACACATTGTCAAATTTCAAATGATGAGTAACATTGAATTTCGTGGCATCAAAAACCCCGAAAACATATGAAACACGATATTAATAATATGCATTCTTTTCTTCCTGATGATATGGTGAACTGTTGCTTGTCTCCGGCGCTCGCGTAAACAATTCAAAATAGCGCCATTCCGCCATTTTTAATATTGCATCCAAATTGGTCAAACCATCGCGGAGTAATCGATGTACATACATAAAAAAATTAGGATCGAAGTAATATTAATAATATAATATTTCTGTTAAAAAGCCAGTACGGAACCAAATGGTGGTCTAATAAATTATTTAAAAATTAATATAAATATCTACTTTGAACAAATATTTTTTTTTAAGTAACTGATATTTCTTATTTTATATAAGAAATCCGCCAATCGGGGCCGTTTAAATAAATGCAGGCAAAGGAAAATTTACCTTCAATTCCTCCCTATCGTCAGGCGAGCTTGATGAATAAAATAAAAAAATTTAATCCAAAATTACGAATTTAACGTTGTCTTCTTCATATTATTTCTTCACTATCCTATGTAATATCCTACTGCCGTCTGTTATTACTTAGCACTGTTTGATCTCTCAAGCCTTATAATTTATCACGTTCAACAGCTATTATGTCGCTGTCAGCAGTCTCAACTTATCCTTCAATGAACATCACGGAAACATCACCCCATATTTTTCATGTCAGTTACGCTAAACACCTCATTAATGGGGTGTAACTGTGGCTAATAGAAAACGACTATTTACTACTTATACACGGTAGCGTCGCACGTTCTTTTTCTACCTAGTAAATATTAGAGTAGGGCAAAACTCCAAACGAAAATGCCTCCATTTCATCATGCTGTGTTAACAACTTGTCGACAATAAGCTGCAAGATGAATGGTTTACGCATTATGTAGATATAGAATTTTGACAGCTTGGGTTGTTCACTATTGGTAGTTGTATTAGAATGAGTATTGGTTGCAATAATTGTGTCTCTTTATTGACTTGCTGGTTTTCAAAACTGTATTTGGTGTGATTCACTTCAAAATACAGTTAACAATGTGTACACGCATTGCTCCTGGAATAGGAAAAACTTTTTTTGTTATGCTGACAAAAAAAACGAGATGAACAAACACTTTCTTGAAATTTGAAAAATAAATACAAAAATCGTCCATATTTACCTTAAGAAAACTTACTTATAAGCAGAATAAAAAACACAAAAACAAATACAAAATCCCAGTCTTAGTCATAACTGAGACCGAGAATAGGTATGTGTTTGTTTTTATGCGATTTATATGATCATATTAGATTTATAGCCTTACTCATTAAAGAAGTTTAAATTTAAACCATTTTTTATGAATAAAAAATAAATAAATAATTTCTCGAAATGTCACAATTTTGGGTAATTTCTATCCAATTTACTTTGCACGACTGAGAAAATCGTCTTAATAAATGGCTACACTTTTAAAATAAAACTTGCAGTAATTTGTAATTTGTATACCTATACGAACTTTTCTTATATATAAGCACAATAAACGTCTTAAGGTTCAAATGGTCACTAACAAATTCTACAGCATTACTAGTTCGACTTATTTTTTAGTCAAACTCTTGTATTTATTGTTGCAAAAAAAAGAAATATACACAAAAACTAAGGCTTGAATCGAACTCTTGAATCTAAAATCCACAATTTCAGTTAAGCCAAGTTGGCAAATTGTCTTTTGGTTCTATGTAGGACACAAGCTAACAAAAGCGCGTCTGCAAAATTGTGCACTCTGGAAGGTATACCTTATGTGTTCATAAATTACCAAGCCACATGGATGTCCATATAAAAAAAAAACAATGTTTGTTTTTTCTATTAATGGACAGTTTAATAGATGTAATGAACATTATTGGTATGAGAAAATTTAAGACAGAACCAAGGATTCAACTATGTTGAACAAAAATGTTATCGTTCTCTTTACTTACGAAGCAACTTAACCCAAATATACTCTCGAATTAATACACATAATTTTGAATTTAGATCAGACTTAAAGAACTTAAGAAGTATGGAGGCAACAGAATAGAAAGTGATAGAATTGGATTTGATACCTAGGAGTTCAGACCTGAACTCTTTTGACTAATACCCTTGGACTTTTTTCTAATCGTTTTTATTTATTTTTTAAACATTGCCTCTGGAAAGTGCATTTTGTTTTTTAAAATCAAGTATGACATTAAAGTTCTTGGCACCAATTAATGGAATTCTGTCGCCACTGTTAATCATATTTTGCATATCATAAGGTGGATAACTTTTCTCATACTAGACTATACTCTAGGATCATCAAAAATAAATAAAATCACTTCGAAAAATTTTGCAAGGTTGATAACGGTTTTCTAGGAAATACACATATCGATGCTCTCCATACACTCGAATGCTGTTTTTTTTTAAATTTTAAAGATATTTTGTTTAGCACCAACTTCAATCTTTCTGTGATCCTGACAATTGTTTAAAGAATATAAAATCTAACTGCTTCGAATGGATGTAGAAGTTTTTCTATTTTCCAAAAATATGGGATAAATTGGAAAATGAAAACAAAAAAGATCTTTTGCAGTTCGACGTTAATAAATGTAAGGAAAACCTCTGTATAAATGAAATAACGGCTGTAGTAATTAGCATAATTATTAAATTTATAAATTTTTAATTAAAAAATTATTTTTATCTTTTCTCACTTTCTTAATTATGCCAACCTAGGCAGTCGCCTGCACTGCTCTCCTCAGAAGCCAGCCTTAATCTACTCTTCAAATTGTTATTCTCACTGTCAGGCCCAGGATTAATTAACGGCTGTAGTAATTAGCATAAATTATTAAATTAAATTAAAAAATTATTTTTATCTTTTCTCACCTTCTTAATTATGCCAACCTAGGCAGTCGCCTGTACTGCTCTCCTCAGAAGCCGGCCTTAATCTGCTCTTCAAATGGTTCTTCTCACTGTCAGGCCCATGATTAATTGATCTGTCAAACAATACCCTTTAGAACTGCACGAAATCAGACAGTCTGAAAGTATCCTGCTTCACATCGATTGTACGAGGCTCTTCAGGGATCTTTACTCCACGAGATCTAAATACTGAATGATTCAGTGTTCAGATCTCGTGGAGTAAAGATCCCTGTGGATGCATCGTGCAAACGAAGGCGAAACGTCGCATAGTAATTCCAATTTGACACGATCTAATCCCAAGAACCATGACTTCTTAATTGACCAAAGCCGTGAAACCATCCTTTCTATGTTGGATACTGGATTGTGAATTAACTCTTGCTTTGCTTGGGAAACACCTATGCGTAACCTAAGCATGTAATATGTCCTCATTTCCTTTTTAAAACTCTTGTTCTTAGGTCTGAGGCATTTTCTGTGGGGGATTGGATAATGGACCTCAGCGGGCCTAAGTACGGCCCTCCACCCATACCCATATTAATATCTAATGTCTAAGCCATCCAAAAATAAAACGTCCAGCTCTTTCATTATTAATTCGGCAATTAAAAAAAATGAAAAACGTGGTACTCATTCAAGGATTTATAATTATTATGTTTCGATTTTAATTGGTTAGTTTAATTTTAAACAACATACGGTTTAACAGTTTTTTTATCCATCTCAGCTTCTCCTGGATTACGCCACTGGTTCTCAAGAAGTTCTGACGAATGGTTCAATTATGTTTTTGTCCATTTTCTGGGCTATTTTTAAAAGATACTCTACATAACAATTTATTCACTCTGAATTGCAAAGAGCTAAAATAACGCAACTCGGAATTTGTTTATGTTAGGATTCATTTATCAGTCAACGCCTCTTATGTTAGAAACAATAAATAAAAAATCTTAGGGTTTGAATAGGAAATGAGTATAACAGTGTTTTTTTAATATCTAATTTTGATTTTTTAATATTAAACGAAGTAATATGAGCGATATTAAATAGGTAAAAATGAAAGTCTTCTTCTAAAAATTTGGTTTGGCATCGAATACAAAAAATGCCTTCAATACTATCAGTTATAATGTTCCGAAGCTGTTTGTCCCTTAGCAATTTATCTGGAGAGGCTACGCCCCTCAATTACTTGGGCTTGTTCCACAGTTTGAGATTCCACACTAATATTAGCGACTATCCAACAAATAGTTTCCATCAAACTTAATGAAATAACGTAGATTCACTCAAAGCATAAATATATTTTTGTCTAACCAGTTGACATAGTCTAGTGTGTATTTAATTTGATTTTAGAGTATTATATTAATTTTTAAATTTTTCTTGGTGTTTAGTACATTTCCCTCAAACGGTACAGAGGAAAATTCTCTAATTGGCTTATACTAGCTGGACAAAAACTAAAAAAGTTAAAATCAAATAGACAATTAACAAATTTAAAAAAATATAGATACATAAAACTTAGTGTATAATAACAAATCTCACACCATCGTAGTTCCAAACATGGCAGTATTTGAATGTTGAAACATTACACACCTTCAATACTTAAAATTTCTAAACAAAACAGGTCAGCTCTGACAATCGGTTGAACCCTCGCGATGTGCATATATAAATATATAATAATATATAAACGAGACTATTGATGCAAATTAGTGGCAGCCGAGTAGTACACGAAAGACCATTATAAGGTAATACTATTATTTATACAGCAGAATTGCAATTTGTTTTAAACAGATCCATTTCTATTAATATGACATAAATATGACCGATACCAAATAACATTATAAACTGTAACAATACTTTAAAGTAAACATTTATATATGTATATAATAGCTTTGGTATTACAGACATACTTGCAGCTCCGCTTCAAAAACTCTAACAGCATTTAAGACTTTTTGTCAATATGTTTATTAAAGTTTATCCCCTTGTCAAAAGTTACACCCAAATCATTTGTTCTGTCTACTTATACCAAAATGTTATTTTAGATACGATAGTAAAGTATTATTGGATCCTTACATCTATAAAAGCTTAAGATTTTACATTTCACATATTATGGATTAAAAAGTTTTCCTGACAGCAGTGAACTATTATGTTTAACAAATAAATATCTCCATTGATTCAACCACGCAGCTAGACTTTTGCAGACATTTAGGAATGTAGATGCCGTGGGCCAGTGTTCTATACCACAGACCGCTCTTTTTACTTTCTTTGTAATAATATAATCATGGAACGTATCGGGTTTACTCAATTTTTATTTAATCTTCTATCGTGAAAAATTAGAATCAGTTTACTAAATTTTTTCCTCATTTCAATTTTTATATGAGAAACTAACAATTAATGAGGCTTTGAAAGATACCTGCCTAACCTTTAACAAGTTGAAATTACCAGTACCTCAAATAGATTATACCAATTTAGCACGTTTTTTTAAGTTTAGGCGATCAGTTATGTTTTTTCAGACAATATTTTACAAAAAGTTCTAAACTAGGTCCTTATATAAAACTTTTGTTTAACTTTAGCCCTTATTACCTCCTTCAGGCAAATGTTCGCCACAATTTATTATTTCTATATAAAGTTGATTGCTCGAATACATGCATAGTATTATATAGATGATCAAAATATAGTTTTAATTCACTTGATATGAAGAGTGTATTAATAGAAAATAATCTCATGGTTGTAAGTCCTTAAAACGCGGCAAACCAGACTTTTGAAGCATTTACCTTTGATAAGAGTCGATAGCAACGATTAGACAGGATTAGCGGGCGGCGAGATGAAAAATGTCGGCAAATGTTTGTAGAGGGAGATAACGACCCTCCCAAGCACCTGACAACGCGTATGTGTTGCCCTAATAGGACAAGAAATGTAAACATCCCATGGAACGAGGGTAAATCTTAACATAATCGGTAGAAAAGGACGTTGCGCAATATCCTGAGAGATAAATGTTGCGTTGTAAATAAGAAAGAGTAACTTGTAGGAGCGTTCATTAATAGGCATCGGTTTCTTATATAACTTATATCTTTTATATTTTAATTAAAACTAAAAAAAAAGGTTTTTGGTTTTATAAATGGTCAATTTAAAAAATTATAGTAAAGTACTGATATTCTTATCTTTCTAATTTATTTTTGCATTAGCTACTCTGTGTGTAGAATACCAGGGTTATTTTGAGTTGTGACACCCATTTACAGTGTTTATTAAATGACGTAAAAAACTAAACATAAAAATTGTCAATAACTTTTCTTATATTGTACTTTAGGCTCATCAAAAATAAATAAACTCACTTTACAAAATTTGCAAGGTAACTGTTTTTTCTTAAATACGCCGATTCATTCTCGAATGCTGATTTCATGTTTTAATTTCAAATAAATGTTTAAAGACTATAAAATCTAAATGGTTCGAATAGATGTAAAAGAATTTCGATTTTCCAAAAATATTGGATAAAATCAGGTATAGAATGGAAAACGAAAACAAAAAAGATCTTAAAGAAATAAATATCAAATTTTGCATTACTTTTATTTTGTTGGCAATTTTTGGGTTAGGGCGACTGTTTGCAGACTATATGACTGGCAAGACACAAGTGTCTTTTACGTGTAAATTTAAGTGTAAATTTACGGGGATGGTCTTTTCTCTAAGCACATATGAGAGTTTTCCGAAGGCTGACCACGAGTATATGCTTGGTAGCTTCTTTTAATTCCCAAGAGATATGGTTGGGCCTAGGCAGTTTTATTCGATTAGGTTTTGCTGTGCTAAGCTCCACCTGTTTCGATTCATAGGTCAGTTGTTGCAGCATTATTTTAATTTCGTTGGTTTCCCACCAGAGTTGTTGTTGTTTGTTGTTATTATTTTGGAGATATAGTATTTCCCTGACGAACACCTCTTTTAACTTTAATATTGTTCTGAAAACTAGCCTGTTCCACTAGTTCGTACAAGTCGAATTTTGTTTGTGAGTCCCGTTTTTTAAACAGCAGTATTACTTCTGCATCCAGCAAGCTCTTATGTACTTTGCTCTCATATAAAAATATTACAAACATTACTTGAAAACTAGAAATTAAAGAATTAATTACAAAGCATTAATACACAGTAAAATATTTACAGTAAATAAGCAGTAAACCTTATGGCTTAGTTATATACTTACTGAATATCTCAGATGCGACATTGTAGCGTCCTTTATATATTATATTATATATATATAATTATATTTTTCCAACGTTTGGCCTACTTTATTAAGACTTTGGCAGGGGACTGTAAAGAACAGAAAAGACACAAATAGTCAAAAAATCTAACATACGAAAATGGGGAGAATTAATACATAAAATGTATACAAGATAACCAATATTGGGTATGGTTCCAAATACCCATAAAAATATATACCTAACTTAAGTAACTAACTTCTGTTTTAGTATAGATCTCTTGTGGTTTAGTACTGTTAAGTAAGGTGTCTATGTGTCGTTCCCACGTAATTGTTAGTTTTTTTGGGTGTTTGGAACTATACACAATATTGGTGAATTATTTTGTATAAATTGTATGTATTAATTCTCTCCATTATTTTCATATGTTAAATTTTTCATTTGGATTTGTAAGGTCTCTTTTGACTATTTATACCTTTTGTGTTCTTTGCAGACCCTAGACAAAGTCTCAATAACGTAGACGAAAAGAATATAATTATTACATTGATTTTTTGATTTATATATATATATATATATATATATATATATATATATATATATATATATATATATATATATATATATATATATATATATATATATATATATATATATATATATATATATATATATTGGATTTAGACATTCTATTAGTGGTATATATTTTTGTTTTCAGTAATTTGTTCAATCTAAAATAAAAATTTCTTTGTTGCAGGAAAAACGAGGACCAAGGATAAATATCGTGTGGTTTACACGGATCATCAACGTATAGAACTAGAAAAAGAGTTTACGTTCGTCAACAAGTACATAACGATTCGAAGAAAATCCGAATTAGCCGCGAATTTAGGACTTTCGGAGCGACAAGTGAAGATATGGTTTCAGAATCGCCGAGCAAAGGAAAGAAAACAAAACAAGAAAAGAGTGGAAGAGAAAAACCAAATCGACATGTACAGTAATGTAAATATGCCAACCCCTGCTATGCTGTCACAGCATAACCAGGCTCCTAATGGTGTAATGAGCCATCATCATCCTGGTGGGATTGATAACCAGTCCCCATTATCGGGTGCCGTACCTCCCCAAACCTCAGTGATGCAAAGGTTCCTGCAGGATCAAACTATGAAAATAGAAAATGACAGTAGTGAACAGCTGGGTTGATTAACTAGAGCTGTTTTGTTTTATATTGTTAATATGTTTCATATATTTGTTTTTTTGTGTTATTGTTTTTGATATGTTACAAAGATTAGTTGAAAAGTAGGCATTAAAACAAAATTAATTACTATTCATAAACAGTAAAATTTTTACAGTAAATTCTGTGCTAAAACTTGAGCTGCCTCTGTTATATACCTACTGAAAGTTTTCTTTATAGTTTTGAGACTTCTATCTACATTAAGTTGGTTTTAACATGACATTATCTTACTTAAAAAGTTTTATCAATATAATGTAAATATGTTAAATTTCAGTAAAAGTTTTAAATAGTATTTCTTAAAATAGTAGATAGCGATACATATTTGTAAGCAAACAAATGATATATTTTCTTATGTAAAGTAAATTTTTTTAAATGTCTGCTTTTCGGCTTTTAGTAGACTATAAGTTATAATTTAGTTTACTGGCACCGTTAACAAATTTCGTTCTACTTGGAACACTGACATAGGACAACCAAGTGGTCTTATTACTTGAGAATAAAGGTATAACATTCATCTAGTTACTTATAGTTTATTACTTCGGCACCACTTGTTTGTCTTAGATGTTTAAGGTGTGACGGTCATTATTACATAGTTTTATATGTTAATATGACGTTTTCCCACTGCAACCAGATTCTTATACTTTATTAGAAGTAACAGAAGCTTTAAATAAAATATTTATAAGGAATTGATTGCTTCAGTAAGCCAAAAACAGCAAAATAATAGCTTCCTATATAATATTGTAAAATTAAAATTAAACTTAGCTTTACATATTTTGCTTCTCTTTAGTTATTATTTTATAAATACCTGATATATAATGTATTTCTAGTTACTAAAAATGTCTACTTTTTTTATTAAAAATACTAATGCGTTTAAATAAAAATAGAGTGAAAATAATTACTTATTATTAGCAGTATCGAAATTAGTAGTTTACTATAGAACATCTAGGATATTATAATCTAGAGAAGAGTACAATAATTTAATAAAAATAATAATAACGAAATTATTTTCGCAATGCTTGATGTTTTAAATTTATTGTTCCTCATACCATTATTGCGTCTTCAATTCATTACTATTGCTTCAAGATATAGACGACTGTTATTTTGCTTGCTTCGAATTTTGAGAAAAGCAACTGAAATTCATCAATACAATCCATTATTTTAAAGTTCTAAAGCTTCTTTATGTTCTTTTTTTTGGTAATCTTATCCTCTGGAAGATTACATTTTGTGCAGGGTTGTCTTTATCAGATAAAATATAGTTACTAAACTTAATTAGAAATAATAGTTTGCCCAGTTTGATATTTATTACTTTTCCATCTATTTAGTTATAAAAAGAACTGTACATATTACTCGCACAAAATTTGGGAATTCCTTAATGTATTTTTTTGACACGATATATAAGTTATCACTTTTGCCTTTGTATTTCTCTTTATTTTTGTGCGATAAAGGCTCATGTTTGCTTTTAATTATGCTCCTCGTATTTCAAATAAGTATATATAGTTTATGATCCTTGAAATTTTTATACTTTTCACTGTGTTGCAGTGTGACAAAATGTTTCTGGCATGGACATTTTCGGAAACAATTTTTGTAAAAGTGTTTCGTTCAAAATTACTAACAGAAACACCGTCCAAAGTTTATGAGTGCAATAACTGTGTATTTTGTTTTAGTTTGTGCAATTTGTAGTATTTACTTACCTAAGATACGTGTATATAGTCATAAATAAATTTCTAGCAAAGAAAATAGCAAGAAAATATGTGATGAATGAAAATTGCGTAAAAATGTACTTAATGTAGCTTTATTAAAATATCAGAGTTTTTCACATGGTGTTAACAAGTAATCTTTACAGAAAGATACTATATGAATTGCCTAAATATTAGTCAGTGTTGAAACTGCCCTTCAATACATATTGAATAAGCAATAAAACACTGTTACCAATTTGTAATTACTTTGGATGAAATATTTTCGTCTTTTGATTTTTTTTTATATTCCGATGAATCAATTCATTTCTATGCAAAAACTGTTTTAAAAAAATTAACTGAAAATATTATAGTTTTTAAGTAGACATGTAATTATTTATTATAATACTGTTTTAGGGCTATTTAAGTTCAAATATTTTTGAATATTCTTTACATACCTTAGCTCTTCAACAACTGAGATTGATAAAATAAATTTAAATTTATTGAAATATTAAATACCTGTGTTTTTCTAACATCTATTTGTTTTATTTAGCAGGGTTCTTTTGGCAATATAAAAATACATTATGTAACTGAAAATTAAACACAAAGGGATACATTTTTTCTCGTAACTAAGCTACGCGAAATTGACAGCAACTGCCTTATGAATAGAACGCAAGTATCTGTTCGACCTAAATAGCTAGGTAATGTAATAAATATGGTACATTATTAAAATTTTCGTTGCACGTCATCAAACTCTATGACATAGTCACGTCACGGTGTTGCCACATCAGCACCGATCAACCATTTTTTTATTTTGAAAAATGAAAGTAGATGCCAAATGGCTTTCATTTGGACCAACGAGAAAATATTTTTTTAATAAAACAATTTTTCAATATTTTAATAATTATTTTCGAACCCCATAATCCGACAACATCGAGCTGGTGACTTCAGAAGTCCTAATGCCTTGGCAACGGCGAAAATGGAAAACGACATTTCCCGAAATTCGAAATTATGTCGCAACGTCAACTGTTAGTGTTAACCTCAATTTTAAGTAAGAAGTTATACAGGATTTTCTTAAACTCATTTTTACTTCCATCTATAAAACGATGGAAAAAAGGTGGACAGTAGATAGAATTAAGTTTTTTTTTGGGAATATTGCAAAAAATACATCGACAAACTCGCCAGAAAAAACCTGGTTTTGCTAGTGTTAGGCTCATTTTAACGCGAGTTCCAGAACTTTTATATTTTTATGATAAAACATTATCCGTCGTATTTTTTGGCTAGATATGATTATTATCCCGTAAACTCGACAGTGCAAGCATTAAAACCATTTTAGTGAATTACGGTCAAATACCCAATTGTCAGAATTTTTAACTGTCAATCAATTTGTTTTATTTATTTATCACAGTATTTAAGTAAAATTATTAAAATAGTTGAATTTTTAGCAAAATAATAATGTATACCTTAATAAAATTACTAGGTCTTCTTGCTTCTAATACCGTGAAATCTATTCAAAAAATTCGTTTGAAATTCCAAAACAACGTATCGATACAAACCTAATGTATAGTGTATAAAATAATAATATGATCATTTTTTCCCTTAAGCTAAAATAGTATTTACTTTCTTCGGAATTGCATTATTGTACAGTAATAGAGAACGCTGTCAACTGTAGGCAGGAATCGTTAATGACAGAACTTAAGGAAAAAATATTTATAGGTAAATTAGCCAAGAGAAATCGCTGTAAATTATTTTCAAGGTTGGCCGCTAGGGGGAGTAACAGCAACACACAAGTGTAAATGCAATTTTGTCTTAAATATCCATAATCGAGGTATGTTGAAAATATAAACATTGTTTTCTTGAACCAATTACGCACTTTTTTGCTTTAGACCATTTTTGTCTATTTTCAAAAAATAAAGTGGTGGGGGAAGGTCGTACATTTGTATTTTAAATGTAGATCATCTCTATTTTAGATGAACTGATTTTTTCAACTTGGCGTCGAAAAGAAATGCTTTTTTCTGTAGTTACTCGTGCAGCAATAAACTGTACCGTAATGATTTTGTTAGTGGTCACTAGATGGCGATGTGCCGGAATTCTTCAAATAATGCTAATTTTCTCAAAAAAATTGAATAGTGGAATAAAAAAACAGGGCCGGCGGACTGTAACAACAAAACAAAAAATTCTAATACTCAATCTCATAATCACATAAGCTTTGCAATAAAACAGCTAAAGCTAGAGCGAGGCAGGGCAGGACTCGATTTGGGCAAAAAGATTAAACCGAGTTCTACCTTGCTTCAGTGAAACAACAAAAAAAAAACGACAGTTATGTAAGATTACTAAAGTTTCTATTGGAGCCTATTTTTTTTCCGGTTTTTCTAAAGTTTCAGGATTAATTGAAATGCGAGTTGAAAATAATTTCCACTTTGCCATTGTCACTTTTTCTCCTCTACAAAAAAGCAAGGTTAATTTCCTAATTCGACGTCTCGGATTGGGGAGACTATCATCAACTTTCTTAATTTAAATGCGGACCTGGTTTTTTTTGTTTCACTATTAAATTCACTTAGTAACCACCAAATAAATTGTGAAAAATCAGCATTACTTGGAGAATTCTGAAACAACGCCATCTAGTGACCACTAACAAAGTCATTATGGTACAGTAAATGGCTCCACGAGTAGAGCAAAAAAAGCACCTTTTTTCGACATCAAGTTGAATAAAATTGGTTCATCCAAAACGGAGATATCTGCATATGAAAGTAAAAATGTTTGGTCTGAAACAAAAGAGTGCGTAATTGGTTGAAAATTTCAATGCTTATATTTTCAACATACCTCAATTAGGGAAATTTAAGAGAAAATTGGCATTTACACTTTTGTGTTGCTGTTACATTCCCTAGCGGCCAACTTTCGACGTTGTAAATAATTTATAGCGTTTTCTCTTGGCCGATTTACCTATAAATATTTTTTCCTTAAGTTCTGTCATTAACGGTTCCCGAGCTAGAGCCGATATCCTCTATTATTGGACCACCCTGTACTTATATTATTATTCAATGCGTTTGAAATCCGTTAAAAGAAGTCGGTTTATTAATTCACTGACTGAAGTATTACAATATTATCAGTACTTATTTCTCTAACGGCGTTTAATAACAAATGAGAAATCTTATTATCCCTTTGCCTTTTCAAATAATTGATGAGACGAGATGAGTTGCTAACACCGACTGCTTAAAGGTTTTGGCATAGAATATTAATTTATTAACACACAGACAGATCAATCTAGTAAATAACTAAAACAATGAAGGACAGAATAAAAAGAATTTGAATCGAGTAGTTAGTAACACGATTTAAGCCCGCTACTCGTTATTCGTTGATTGGCTCATTAATCCCTTTGCCCGCATAAGGTGGAGGGTCCGGTTTATTCGTTCGATACATTGCGCCACGATTCCGTCTTTTGGGCGGATAATCAAGTAAGCTTTGACCTCGGCGAGCCATTCATCCCAATCAAATCTGTTGTTTTGTGTGCATTTTCAAACATTGAAACGTATGAAATCCATGCGAAAGTATTAACTAAAATTTGATGAATAGTGTGAATGAAATATTCGTACATTCGATGATTCGTTCATTCATTTACTCATATGAATGGACGAATCGAATCAACGAATCGGACCGACGATCGCACCAAATAGTTAGTAGCGAGTTTTAAATCTCAAATCATTAAAATGTAAACAAACTGAAATTGACATTTAAGGGAAAACTGCACGCAAAAAATGAAAAATCAGCGACGTGGTCTAGTCAAGTTTAAAGTAAGTTGAAAAGGCACCTACGTATTAGAAAAAACTACCGGCACGTACGACCTTAAAAAATTCTGCTATATATAGGCCATTTAAATTACATTTCGGTTAAAAATCGGTTTAAAAGGGTTCACGCGCTTCAGAAATATAAAGACATGAATACGATTTAACATTTTATACTTTGCAATTATGTAGACGAAGGATCAATGCAAGGCGGTAAAGAGCCATTTAGTGAAAGAAAAATTATATGCGACGGCATTCGCGTCAAAAAGTGGTCAAAAAATGGTCGAAAATGGACAAATCTGCTTCTATTTTACCAATCTAGATTTGATTTTTTCATAAAAATTCGAATGTAGCGCCCAACCATACATATTTCCCGATTTACATCACATTGAAGCTAATAAATATCTCTTGCAGCTTTAGCATAATATTGCAGCGGCGGAAGGCTTGCAAATGGTCCATAATAATACGTGCAGTTCCTCCTTAATAGAGAAAAGAAAGAACTGCACGCAAAAAATGAAAAATCAACGACGAGATCTAGTTAAGTTTAAAGTAAGATGAAAAGGCACCTACGTATTAGAAAAACTTCTTGCACATCTGACCTTAAAAATTATGCTATGTATAGGCAATTTAAATTACATTTCGGTTTAAAAGGATTCACGCTCTGCAGAAATACAAAGGCATGAATTCGAATTTAGTGCGAATCCTGTATTCGGTAAAATTCTATTTCCTGAAATAAAATTTCTTTTATAGAGGAAAATAATAAACGACATAATTTGTTTATTTTTAAACTATGTTAATAACGTTATGAAAATGAAAAAATAATAAAAATAATGGAATTAAATAAAAATAATAAATTAAAAAAAAAACAAATAAAAACAAAATAAAATATGGTATACTAGAATATAAGCAGTGGTTTTATTTAGTAGTTATGGTATGTAAATAAATGTTTGTATGAATGTATGTATGTTCGATCTGTATTTAAAGATCTTTACAGATAAAAGGTGAGGAGAAATATATATATTAATATTAATTGGACTTCTTTCTTGGATTTAGGTTTTTTTGCAAAATAAAACACAATGGAATTAACTTGACGTTTTGCCTATCATAGCAGGCTTTTTCAAAAATTGCTTTATTTTTTTTTTTTTGATATATGTAAAGCTTTCCTTTCCTATCTACAAATAATTTAAAAAACATTTAGTAGTCAAATTATAAAAAGGCATCTAAAATTTTCTAGAACTAATTTAAAATTATATACTATTTGCCAAAAATTGTTACAAGATTAATAAAATAAGGTTACACACCTCGAAAAATACATGGCGTTTATTTATTTATATTTGATTGGTAGGTAGCAAGTTAGTGGTTTTCCAGGCAACTCATGACACAGTTTTAAGTAAAAAAGGGTTCTTATCATAGTTCGTTTTGTGAGGAATTTAAAGATAATTTTTTCCTTTTTTTTAAATTTAAACCTTTAATTAGAAATTTAAAAAAATAAACGAAAAAACCTTTTTTAAATTCCTCACAAAACGAATTATGATAAGAATAGTTTTTTATTTAAAACTGTGTCATGAGTTGCCTAGCAAACCAGTAACTTGTTACCTACCAATCAGATATAAATAAATAAATAAACGACATGCATTTTTCGAGGCATGTAACCTTATTTTATTAATCATGTAATAATTTTTTGTAAATAGTATACAATTTTAAATTAGTTGTAAAAATGTCGTTTTATAATTTAACTAATAAATGTTATTTAAAATATTTGTAGAAAGGAAAGGAAAGCTTCACATATACAAGAAAAAATAAAGGAATGAGCAATTTTTTAAAAATGATATATAGGTGAAACTTCTAGTTAATTCCATTGTGTTTGATTTTGCAAATAAACGTATACCCAAGAAAGAAGTCCAAATAATATATATATATATATATATATATATATATATATATATATATATATATATATATATATATATCGGGTTTAATAATTATAGATATAGATATTTATAGGTAGCGCTTTGTATATTTTTATATTATAATATTAGTCTCCATTTAGCTAAATTTTAAGCTCAATGGACCTCAGTACTTGTTTATTTGATTAGGGACGTCCAACATTTTAACTCTTAACTAAATTTGAGCCTGACCTTTACAAACAAACTATTTACAATTAAAACTAAAAATTGTGATCTAAATTTTTTTATAAAAAATATAAAACCAACACAAAAATTACTGAAGAGTAAAAAATAATATTTTATACCATCTTAGAACTTAGACTTTATTAACCCGGCGTAAATTAATAAAAAATGTAAATAGACGTTCTATTTGAGGTATCAGACATTAAGTAGGTCTTAGTTAAAAGCCGACCTCATAAAATCCAAGTTCCAAGATGGAATTAAATATAATTTTTCACTTTCCATTTTTTAGATTCGGTTTAATTTTTTTAATTAAAACCGTTATTGATTATTAACGTGGTGGAAAAATAATAAATATGTTTTTTTTTCGACCAATATAAAGTTAGCTCTGCAAATCCGTGATACCCTATTTTGTATGCATTCTTCTTATAAACTGGTGTCACTAAACGACTTACAAAATTAAGCAAATTCTTACCACAAGTTGTGTAGTTAACTAAAGATAATTCAAATTTCATTTAAATCCTCAAGAAATATGCATTGATATTCAAAGTAGTATCGTACTGGCCATCTTTTCGACACTACTTTTACTTCCCTCGTAAAAGGAAAGTATTGTAATCGTGAAAAAATCACCCTCCGAGGTTTCTTCAGATCTTTACGATTCAGGGTCCCTAGATGCCGAAAAACATGTTTTCCTAATTCTGTCGATCTGTCTATTAGCACCATAATTAAAAAACTACTTACCGAACTGACTTCAAATTTTGATCTAAAATTAAGGATCAAATGGGGATGACCTGGTAACATTTTAGTAACAATCCAATATGACGAAGCAATGAAATGTAAAAAAAAATATTACTTAAGAACTATTTACCCAGTATACTTTAAATTTTGCACAAAAATCAAATACTCCCTAAAAATTAACTGGTAAAATTTTGGTACGAATCCAAGAAGGAGAAACAAAATGGCGGCTTAAGAAAATATTTAAATATCCTGCCTGAAAAACTACTTATGGATTGATTTCAAATTTTGTGCAATAATTAATTGTGGTATAGAGATGAACTGGTATAACTTTAAAATGGAGGCCAAATAAAATGTTTGTAATCGTGAAAAAAATAATCCCCTTACATATCTGTTTTAGCGTCCCACAATGCCAAATATTATTTTGTATCAATTTCGTCGGTCTGTCAGTTCGCGGCATCGCTTAAAAACTACTTACCCGAACGACTTCAAATTTTGGTCAAACATTAATGGTCATATGAGGACGACCTACTAATATTTTGCATTGGAATAAACTAGTTAAGAGATATACGAATTCCAAATGGCGAAACAAAATGGCGGTCAAATAAAATGTTTATAAAAACAACTTAAACATTAGTCGATCGATTTTAAGTTTTGCAGAATAATTGAATGTGAAATAGGGATAAACTGGTACGAATTCAACATGACGGAACAAAATATCGAGGTGTGTCACTGTAAAAACTACTTTTTAATTTAATTTAAATTATACCCAAAAATTAAGTATGGCATAGGTAGAACTTGTAAAATTTTGGCAGGATTTCTAAATGGTGGAACATAATGGTACCCAATAAAAACATTTGAAAAAGAAGTAATTATATATATTACTAAATGACTATGTACCGAACTAAATAGGGTCACACTTCTCTATCCCTAATAAAAGAAATGATTTATAACGAGGGAAGTTCAACAGTAAATATATTTTTTAAAATTTTTTATCTTGCTCGCTCTTTAGAACACTCGCCTGCGACTCGTTTTCTAACCTAGGACTCATGTTATAAAATCATGTGTTATGAAACTACTATTTTAATATACTATTTTGACATCCCGGATCTTTAACAATTATTTTTAGTACCTAATAAGATATTTAACTTACATGTATATTATAGTCTCTTTACATTTCCATGAGTTTCATTACGTATATTGGGTGACAGTGATGCACTGTCGTTTTTAACTGACTTTAAAAAAATGTTCTGTTTTCGTCGTAAATGTATGTATGTATATGTTCTCTTCAACTACTGGAAATATTTAAATGGGGTTTTCACCATATAGTAGAACAATATTCCACAGTGGTTTTATTACAAAAAGGAACGAAGGGGCATGCATAGCAATAGAAAATATGAGGCAAAACAGGAATATCTGCCAAATTGCTTTAATTACTTGCATGGAAAGTGCTTTTAACTATAATAAATAATGAAGCTGTGTTGTAAACCTATAATATAATGAAAAGAAATACAGGTATGCGTGGATTTAGGTAAGACATGGAAACCTTTTTTATTATTGATTTTATCAAAAAAAGTTATTCTATATAAAAAGCTTTGCTTATTCAAAAATATATTTGACTGCCAAAAATAGCCTGATAATATACAGTTTGAGCAAAAGATATGCAAGAGCAAGTAAGTAAAACAAAGAAATTGGGAAATCCAAATTTCTGATATAGCCAAATTGGAGAGCTTAAAAATATGAGATTAAAATTCTTTTAAAGTTTTTTTTTACAAATTCACAATTAATTCTGTCAAAAACTAAGTCTATTATGAAAAAACTTCTAAAAGCTTTTTGATTTGTATTTGCAGGCTTTTTAATTAAGCTGTCTCAAAAGTGGGACTTTCAATTTTTTTTGTATTCCAAATTTCTATTTTTGTATTTATTTCGTATACTGTATATAAAATGACATTCCTTTTTAAATCAATCTTATTTTTCAGGTAAGCAAAACGTTTTATGGAGATTAACTTTTTCGCCTAAATTCACAAATAAAAATTGTCCATATAAGGTTTTTAAAATGGTACATCTTGTATATTTTATCACGATTGAAAAATTTTTCAAAGAGCTTTTCAAATATACACTACTTCATGTTACGTTACCCATAACCCAAAAAGAGATTTTTCTGTTCCCTTCAAAATTCAAATAAAAAAGCTAATTCAATTAAAAAAATCGAATAAATAATGCAGAAGGAAAAAACTGTAAGTAGGTATCTATTTATTTAGATATAAAAATTAAAATTAAGAATGGGAAAACAAACACAATAAAATTACTTAAATGTAAAAAATGAAATAAAAAATGTGTCTAAAAACAAAAAAAAAACAATAAAAACACTGAAAAATAAAATAAGAAGTAAGATTTTTAAAATGGTACACCTTGTATATTTTATTATGATTGAAAAATGTTTCAAAGAGCTTTTCAGATATACACCACTCGATGTACGTAATATACTCATTGCAAGACAAAGCAACTAAATGAAAATTCCTGATAAACAGTTAGAAAGTGAGGGACTATTGCATTTTCTATGAAGTGTCTGTCCCATAAAAATTGTCCAATGGTGCCAATTGTTGGGCATGCATTTGTTCCGTTCCTCCAAATCGATACACCATAAATGGTGTTGAAATAATTTCTAACTTGTAGTACTGTATGGCGAGGTGTGCCATCATATTCATAAATTATTTTTTGGTAGACTCTTAGTGGTAGATTTTCTAATAAGTTCACTACATGTTTCGCTAAAATTGCATGGTATACTTCTCCATTCAAGGTCCGCTCAAGAAAACGTGGTCCCAATATTCTATTTCCCAGTATTCCATCTCACACGATAACTGCTAGTTAAATTAGGAATTTTATGAAGTCCATCGTCTAAAATGTTTCCTATTTGATAAACTACTGTTTAAAAACTCAATTCAACAGTCCATAATATTTTTCTTGACCTCTGCCATTTAATCTATTGAGCATAAAATTGCAAAAATGGAGCCTTTGATCGTTCAGATTTAGAGACTATGAAATTTGTAAGTATAAAATTTATATTTTTTCAAAACCTTACGAAATCGTAGAAAAAAACTGATTTTTTTTTGGGCATAACAAATGTGTAAATTTATAACTTGACACTCGGTATGTGATATTAATTGCTTTCCTTTAGAATTCATTCCCATTGTAGACATAACATTATGGTTTATTATCTCAAGTAGTGTCTATATTTTCGGTTAAACAAAAACATGGTAATCGAATAATCGATAATTATCATGGTTTACTTTAGGTAAGCTATGAAAACCAGAATGCATTTATTGCCTCGATCGGTTCCTGAAAACTGAGTAACACTATTTTTTGGAATACTAAACTGACCTATATATTGTTTTATTGGTCCACAGGGACCTTGCTTGCGATCTGAAAGAAACTTATAAACTTTATATTTAAGATGCCAAATTTGAAGATATTTAAAATTAAAAAAAAAAATACTTGGAGTCTATCAATTTCAAGTAGTTGGCCCTAGATGATAATGTTAGTTAAACATGAGAAGGTGAATTTGGCGGGAAGAAATCCGAAACCAGAAAATAAGTAAACTGAACATTAAAGACAACGAAAATTGGAAAAAGTCTGCTCTTGAGTGGGACTCTCACTTTCATTGTTTTAAATTAATATTGGTTGAATATTTTATGCTTTCTAATTTTATTTAATATTTTTATTACTTACAAAAGTTATGAAGGAATAAAAAAATAATAAAGCCGGCAATAATTCTTCAAATATATGCCCTAATATGTTAAGAATTAGATATACATTTATTTTCTGAATGTCATTTAGGTCAACAATATGAAAAGAAGAAATACTGGCAACTAAAAAATTGTATTAATATAAAAATTCCTGTATGTACAAACGGAGAATATTGCAAGTCCGGAAAACTTAAACAATTTACGTTTTGTTATACGCTGCCTTTTTATGTTAGTCAGCCTTGTTCTGCACCTACTTTACAAAGTACAACATCGTTTTTATCTCAAATAGAACACAAGGTAAACAATGTTGTGTATCTTAAGTAAATAATAAAATATTTACGTATTAAACGTTTCACACTTTTGTATACAGGCTTTAGATTAAACATATCTTGGGATACCTAGACCTAGAAACAGTGATTCTTTATTATTTAAGCCACTATATTTATTATTATGATACGTGGTGTTCCTAAGGACATAAATTATACTTGCCTATGTTTGAAAAGCAGACTTTAGGAAAAAAAAGCAAGAAAAAGACATATGTTTTATCCTAATTTTTTAAATGAATGACATGCTATTGCGGCATTTTACATAAAAACTTTAAAAGATGAAGATCCACGAAATGCATTTTTTTGTTAGCGAAAACCTAGCCAAGAACGCGACGCGACGTCGCGTCGCGTGGAAGGAAAAGACAATTCATTTTCTACAGATTCAAATTTATTCCCGTTAACGTTTTTTCTACTTCCCTCGAAAAAATGAAGTTTGGTAATCGTGAAAAATCATCCTCCGAGATTTTTGCAGATCTTCACGTTTCAGGGTTCCTAGATGACCAAACACATGTTTTCTCAATTCAATTCTGTCGGTCTGTCTATTCGCGCCATAACTAAAAAACTACTTCCTGATTCACTTTTGGTCCAAAATTAAGGGTCATACGGGGATGACCTAATAACATTTTGGTAAAAATCAATTACGGCTGAACACAATGGCGGCTATTGAAATGTTAAAAATATGATTAAAGAAATAATTATCTAATTTACCTCAAATTTTACACAAGTATTACGTAGGAATCAATTTCTAATTCGGGTACGAATCAAAAATGACGGCTTGATAAAATATTTAAGAAATCAGCCTGAAAAAACCACTTGAATGATTCCAAGTTTTGTGCAGAAATCAAATAAAATTTTAGTAATTGTGAAAAAAAAATCACCTTCTCAGGTTTTATATATCTTTATGTTTTAGGGTCCCTAGATGCCAAAAAACATGTTTTCTTAATTCCGCCGTTCTGCCTGTCTTCCATTTTGCGGCATAGCTAAAAATACTTACCTGATTGAGTTTAAATGTTGATCAAAAATTAAGGGTCATATGTGAATGATTTACTAACATTTTCGTAAAAATCCATGATGGTGGAACAAAATGGCGGCCTAGTGAAATATTCAAAACATTATTATTAAAAAATTAATTATTCGTAAATTGAATAATTCAAATTTTGAGCAAAAATCAAGTGTTACATAGAAATGAACGGGAATATTTTGGTACGAATACAAGACAGCAAAACAAAATGGCGGCCTAATAAAATACTTAAAAATCGGCCTGAAAAAAACATGTATTAAATTGGTTTCTAATTGTGTGCACTCATTTAGTGTGATATAGGGATAAACTGGTAAAACTGTGGTACGAATTCACGTGTTGGTACGACGGCGGAACCAAATGCCGACAAAATATACAAAATATTCTGGTACAAATTCAACATGACGGTCTTAAAACATCAGTGTAAAACTGTGTATTTATAAATTACGCTCAAAAATCAAGTATTGCATATGTAGAAACTGTTCGGTACGAATCCAATATGGTGAAACAAAATGGCGCCTAATAAAAATGTTTAAAACGACACTATATTTAGTGTTACTAAATGACTAAGTGTGGAAAGAAATTGGTCACACTTTATTATTCCTAATAAAAGGAAAACATTCATAACGAGGGAAGTTCCGGGTAATGAAAGTTTACGGATTTTTTTTCTGTTAACATCGATATATTTACTCAACCCTTCTTGCCATGTAGCAAAAGTTTCACGTGGGGGGCAAGAATTTTAAGATACAGGAGCATACAGACTCCTTTAGTATTTATTAGTTATACATAATCAAAAGTATAATACAGTATAATGAATACAATCCCAAAGTACTATCAAAAATACATATTATATACATGGAATTATATACATCACCCTTACATTTTGTAAGATGCCGCACGCTATAACATTTGAGCAATCTACCTGAATATCTTGATTCGTATACTACAAATGTTAAACTTGTATTCACTAAAAATTGGCATGCATCACTTGGAACGTTCAGCAGTTTTTTGCCTATTTCAATTCCGCACTGAGCTAGTAGTAGTAGTAGTCAGAAGCCCAGCAACAAGGCCTAAAAGGAGCTTTTCGCTCTCCCCCTTTGCCCCAGTCGAGATGTTGTAGTTCTTCCTTGGAAAAGGACTCAACGCCCAAAGTATTCCAGCGTAGTCTTGCCCACCTCTCATACGTGCTAATAAGATGATAGGGATCCTCCTCTTCTGCACCACAGTTAGGACAAGAAGATTTGTTCGCTAATCCCAACTGGTACATGTGGCTGTTTAGTTTACAGTGTCCTGTCAAAATGCCAGTTAGGTCCCCAGTCACTTGTCGATTCCTTGACATCAACCAGGTTGCTTTAGATCCACGTGGGTTGAGTAGCATTTCTTTTGCCTGTCTACAGTAGTTCGTCCTTGACCTATTCTCCTTTGTTCTTTTCCGCAGGCCCATCTATTCAGAACCTTCGAGCAGTATTGTTTACTTATACCCAGGCAGGGTTCTGGGTCCGAGAATTGGAACATCGATCCGCTTCTGGCGAACTCATCCGTCCTCTCGTTGCCTTCGACACCACTATGTCCAGGGACCCATTTTAATCTCACCACCTTAGTCGTTGCTAGCTCACTTAGTACATCTCTGCTTTCCTGGACTAGAGCTGAGCGCATCCTGGGCTTACCGATGGTTTTAAGAGCCGCCTGACTGTCTGAGTGCCTGACTTCATCCTGTGTTGCAACCTGCAATATAGCATAGACCTCAGCTTGAACACCATTGTCCGACCGGTATATTCCGGCCCCAGCTGACCGGGAACTGGCTCGTGGATGAGCCGTCTATTTACCACAATTGAACGTCAGCTTGATAGAGTGCCCCATTCTCCTTGTATTGATCCCTTCTTGGAATGTCTATTTCAAAAGGCCTAGTGAGTCTAAGACGACTGTCTGGAAGAATAGCCCTCGTGAATAGGCTGGGGATCTCCTGGCACATTATGGCGGCGATTTTCATGTGGCCGAATTGTTAACGAAACAATATCATTTATATAAAGATTTACAATTGTTTGCATTATTCATGGGGCGTGTTTACGAACTAGATCTTTAAGAGTACCCTAAAGTCTATTCCATTTTCTGTATTGTGCTTTGATATGGTTTGCTTTTTATATTATATATATATATATATATATATATATATATATATATATGTATATCATCAGTTCAGTCAGTCAACTAGTTGAAAGACGAGTACAACTAGCGCCAAAACACACAAATCATACCAGAGTCACCAACAGGAGCAAAACTGGCATTTTTGGTTACCCAGAAGCATCCGAAATCTTCGCCGGACTTGATCCTCTGTTGATTAGGAAAATAGTAACGCGGCAAAAAATAGTATATAGTAGAAAATGCATTTTTTTTGGGATGTCCGCTAAAGCAATGAAATTTGGCTAAGTATAGACACGTGTTTCTGACCTAAGGTCTTCATCAGTATAGTCATCTAGTTGAAAGACGAGTACAACTAGCGCCGCCACAATACACAAAACCACACCACCAATATATATATATATATATATATATATATATATATATATATAAACACATTAATTTTTGTTAAATTTGACTATTTTGAATGTTATCGAATTTTATTTAGCATCTACTTGATGACAACCATGTCAGAAAATATTAAATTTATAATTACAACTATAGGAAAAAGGACTCATATTTAAATAGTTCTCGGTTATTTAGTCTTTTTAGGATTAGCTACTTAGCTATAACATCGCGTGGGGTTATACTGCGAACTCTTAACTGATTTTTTACATGTGTAAAATTATGAATAAAGGAGATTTTATTATTATTGTTTACCAAAAAATCTTCTTAATAGGTACATTAATGAAAACTGCAGACATTTTTCTTTCCAAATGATTTTCCTAATACATAAACACTCAGTTCCGAAATTTACTTCTAAAAATTCTGACAGTCAGTTGAATGTATCCATTAGGACATGCTGCATTTTTGTACGTAAAACAGCTGTAAGCGTTCGATGATATTTTGAGTACTTAATACGAAATTGCTTCAAAAATAAGGGGCGTATATTTATTTGATTCGTCTGTAGCCAACCGGCTCTCGCCTCTAAAATATATATTTACTTCCAAATTTAATCATCTTTTCAATTGGGAGGAGACCGTTAGTCTAAAAAACATTTTATATACTTTTTTGAAATTCTATCATTCACGGATTAAAAAATATTTGATTTAAGATGTAGTTAGCGAACATATAAAAATCAAATTTTAGCTAAAAGGAGCAAGTACGGGCAAATTAAATATATTTGAGCAATGATTTTATATTTATTTAGTAACAATAAACAAAAACAACCTACTTACCTATAGCTTCCCTGTCCATAATTAAGAAAAAACTTTATACCTTTAATAATTGGTCTAAACCACTTAAGTTATCTTTAAGAAATTTTTATGTAAGTATTCAAAGGTACTGTTGTTTTACAATTTTTTAAAAAACATTTGGTATCTTGCAGTACTGGTGTTTACAAGACGTTATTGTATCTTGTATTTGTAGACCTTATACCAGGGATTTTAACAAACTAATAAACCACCCTGTATATATTATATATTTTAATAAAGATGTTACATTTAGATTCTTATTGATAATTTATTTAAAGATGCCCCATATTTGTTTGTGGTCGTTTCTTTTTGTGCTTACAAATAACGATGTATTGTTATGTTGTCTACAAAATCATACCACATGAAGTTAAATCATTTCTACAAGTTAATTAACTTCATGCAGCCCTTCACAGTGTGTCATGAGTTGGTAATGGATATATGGATATCTCTAAAACTCTAAAAGGTAGAAATACGGTTTAACAGGCGAACATTTCAGACAATTTTGTCACCAAGTTAATGCCACCAGCCGAATGTCCTTAGCTATTTTTTGAGATATCGGGGAAAAAAAGAAAAGGTGTATTGTCTTTGAGCTGTCAATATTCATATCTTTTTTGTTTTAAATCTGTAAAAACATTTTTGTTGAAAATTTGACCGTAAAATTTATTCTTTTTATATGACTTTGGTTTCAACTTTCTTTTTTGATTCCATCCTTAGAGTTTATGGTTTTTTGTACGTATTGAAGGGTTGTGCATCATTAAAATTCTAAAATTGGGAACTTTTCAACTGACAGGAAATCCAGTATAGAGGCAGTAAGAAAAACAAAAAAAATCTCTTCAAGAATGTTCCTACACCATTTCGGTTTTTCTCCGATATATAGTAATAAAATTGTCCGAGATTCCCATACATCCAACAATAATTCTGGGCTGGTTTAGTTTCGAAATTTCAATGACAATGATTGGAAATACGAGACATGTAAAATAAGGCTCTTAATAAGGATGAGCAACAATATGACTAGTTAAGTTATTACAATAGGGATAAATTTAAATTTTGGATGCGGCATATACCTTATCACGAATTTGAAGTAATTGAGTATTTCTAAAAAGCTGACGCAAAATGAAATAGAATAAAGTACAGTTTAATGAAATTTCATGAAATAAAAGAAATAAAACCACAGTATCAAAAGAAATAAAACCACACTATCAAAAGAAGTCCTAAACATAAAAGGAATGTTGTTGAGTTGTCTGTTAAATCTAGGGAGAAAGCATCCCACGGGTGCTATTCAAGCAAACTGAACAGTTTAAATGTCTGACGACTAGGGCTAAATAACTTTCCTGAAATATGTGACGAGTTTTTGAGGTTGAATTAAGACGTTGCTTTATTTGAGACACTCGAAAGCGCAAAAGCGTTATTGGGTTTTTACTTTCTCTAAAGCCCCATTAGATTAGTTTATTTATAAGTTAAAATAAATATATTTACAAGAAGAATTAATATATAATACAATATAATATAATATATTACAATATAATATGATATAATATAATATAATAAATATAATATAATATAATATAATATAATATAATATAATATAATATAATATAATATAATATAATATAATATCATATAATATCATATAATATCATACATTATAATATAATATAATATAATATAATATAATATAATATAATATAATATATATATAATTACAAATGTCCTGAATACGTTGACGGAATTTCATATAAATATATTCAAAATTTAAAAGGGAGTGGCTAGCACTCATATTCATATTGCGCTCAAGTCAACTAAATAAAAAAAAATTCGTAACACTCTTAGTTTCAATTCAGTACATACACTTGATTTTTGGGCATAATCTGAATAAGTCGCTTTTACACTGATTTTGTTCCATTATGTTGAATTCGTGCCAATTTATCCCTATATCACAATTAATTATTGTACAAAGTTTGAGTTAAATTGAGAGATTAATTTTTTAATATTAATTTTTTTAACATTTCACTAGGCCCCCAATTTGTTCTGTCATATTGGATTTTTTCGAAAATGTTACCAGGTCATCTCCATATCGTCCCCACATGATCCTTAATTTTTTGAATAATTTGAAATCAATTAGGTAAATAGTTTTTTAGCTGTGCTGCGAATAGACAGACAGACAGACAGACCGATGGAATAGAGAAAACATATTTTTTTTGGTATCTAAGGACGTTAAATCGTGTCCTGAATTCGTATCACAATCTTACCAGTTCATCCGTTTATCACTCTTAATTCTTGAACTAATTTTGAGACCAATAAAACAAGTAGAAAAAATAACCTTTTCAGACTTTAGTACTCAAGGAGTTCCTCAGGGCTCTATAGCGTCACTCTTATTATTTTCGATTTATGTTGCGGATACGTGTAAGGAGGTCCGATGTCTTTGAGCTTCAGCAATATTACGACGATTTCCAATAATACCAATTCCGACTTAAGAATAATAGATATTTAGGCAAAAAAAGCATAATCTAAAACTTAATGCTTCAAAATCTAAAGTTTTATTACTAGAAAGTAACACCAACGTCAGAAAAAATATAGAAAATAACCTTCAAATTAAGCTAAATGGCTGTATAGTTCGTATTTTTGACCACGGGAAATCTAGGTATTACCTTTCACAGTTTAATCAAAAGCAGCGTTTCTTTGGCTTAGAAGCCTATATAAATTAAAAAATGTACTTCGTTCCAACCAAAAATATTTACAATATACAGGGTGATCTTTTTACGATTACTACTTATTTACGAGAAAAGTAAAAACAATGAAAATACACAAATTACAATTATTTTTAAAATTTGCTGTGCAATGCCAGAGGAACTTAATAAAAAATAGGGTCGTGTTGCTTAAGTTGGAAAGGAGCAGTCATTGGGTGAAAGATCCAATGAAACTTGGGTTTCTGAAGCAATATTCATTCATGATATATTTAAAAAATTATACGTAATTCTCCCTTCTATAAGTTCTATTGAATACATTAGTTACTATAAAAATTACTTATCTTAAGATTACAAACAACGAGTATATATATATATATATATATATATATATATATATATATATATATATATATATAATTACGCTGTAAAAGAAATAAATGTTCCAAGAAACCTCTATGTTCCCTCTAATGACTGGCACAAAATTGAGCCCAGTAGGTGTTAATTTGTGAGGCATTTTTGAAATGTTGTCAAGGCGCCACTTTTTGACATGGGTTCAGAAATGTGAAAAAGTGCAAATATCTTTTCACATGCAAAACTAAAATAAGTTTCACGTATCCTGCCCAAATTTTGTAGTGTCGCTTATTTTAATATATTTTGTATTTTTTTTATATTACTATACTACGATTAACAAATATATTTTCAAAAGCTCCTCGCGTGTTAGACTGCAAAAGTTAAGTAAACATTCTATTTTATTAAAACGCCGTTATTTACAATCTTTACTTACTGCAGGAAATAGAAAAATTAGGAGTACATATCTGCTTTAAGAACATTTAAACTTATATGTTTGTTTTCAATATTAAACATTTCTACGTATACTACATAGTGCTTTGATGTATTGGAATATTGAAAACATCAAAAGATGATAAAGAGATTAGGCTAATCTGCACCTCTTTGTCGGCGAGATATTACTCGACTTGATAACTCATTTGATATATAGATCCATAGAATACGCCGACTAAATCCTAAACAAAATTCTGACTGATCGTGATGAACCAGAAAACACGTTTTCGTATTACTTAATGGTTGTCTTTTTATTAAAAAAAAACATATAAAATATATTTTGGAACCATTTGCTATAATTTACGGGAAAAAATTAGTCGGAATACGTTTCACAAAAAAAAATATTTTGGACATAAAAAACTATCCGGATTTATAAAGATCTCCAAAAATTCTTAAAAAATATACCCATGTCTAAAAAAGTTCGGGTAATACCAAAAAAAATTATACGATACGCGATTAGAAGGATTATTCTTACGGAGGACCGAGGGCCGCGAGGTGGCGCTTCTTCATTTATTTTTAAGTCAGTTGAATTCTTGCTCGGCAACATTGCCGAGTTGATCTGTTTTTAGGTATTTGATGCTAATTGTAAAGTGAACTTTAGATGCACATAAAATATTTGTGCATTGTGGATTTACAAATGTTTTAATAAAATAAATATAAACATTTAAAGATATTTTAATGAGTAACAGCTTACTAAAAATAAACATCAAAATGAAATGAATACAACTAAAAGATATAATTTTCATTAATATAAAAATATGTAGGTATCAAAAAGAATGTTAGTAATTGCCTGTATTGTCGGCAATTATTAACTTTTTTCTAAATAATAGTTTGTTTTGGTCTTTATGTATCAACAAGTGTTACTACAAATACAGCACTGAAAAAGTTTCGATTTTATTACCTTAAAAATGCAATTCAAAGAAATTTTGATGTATTTAAAAATTCGACTCTACTACTACACATAAACCACAAGAGGTCTGTAGTTTAGCAGACCTATGTAAGACAGAGACAAACCTAATCAGTCTCTTAAGATTGAATAAGAGTTTTACATATTAAAAAAAGACAATGCATTTTATGAAAAAAATTATAATGAAGTTTATCTAAATTTTACTCCAGACCATTGTAAACCTTATAGATTGACTGATATATGTAAAATATTTAGTCATATTAAACTGTTATTTGAAATGTGAGCATGATTCTACACTGAAAACTGAAATCGTCTGACGTCCATTTTGTCTTTTTTATTCATTAAGCACAATAATTCTTTATTACTATTCTTCTCGAATTGTTCACAAACAATATTTCGATACAATTAAATCCCTTCTCACGAGAAAACAACAAACCTTATCATCAATAAAATTTGAAAATTAATAAAATTAGTGCTTTATTAAAAGACTAAGTACAAATGCTTATTTATGTAACTTGCAGGAACGTATTTAGGGAAAGCTTCAACAAGTTCTAAATTTTTTGCAAATTAAATATATATATTTGTTGATTCTCTACCATGTATTGAAAACTAATATTAAAAACAAAAATGTTTTAGTTGTTACCATCTATCGCCCTCCATCGTCTAATAAAGATGAATTTCTGGATTTTTTGGAAAACATCATGTCTATAACGGTTCCGTTTTATGAAAATGTTATATTTACAGGTGACTATAACACAGATTTTTCAAGAGACACTCCCATACTGAAAAAATGTCAAGTTATTCTTGGCACATTTAATTTACACAGCATGTTATACAACCCACTTATTTTAATAATTTCAATAATAACCATAGCATCCTTGATTTGATTTTTTCTAATAAAAATATCCCTGTTTTGAAAAGTAATTTTGTACCAATATTGCAATCCGTTTCTCATCACTGTTTAGTATATACAATGTTTAGTATAAACATAAATAAGAACAATTTTGAATATATATCGTATAGAGAATATAATAAAATTAATTCTGATTAATTTTTAAGGGATGCTTCACAATTATCGTGGGATAGTGTTTATTACATCAATGACAGACAAAAAAGTAGACATTTCTAATTCCAATATTAAATACTTAATAGACAAACAAGCAACATAAAACAAAGAAAATATACAATAAACCATTTACTCCATGGATTACAAATAACATTAAAAAACTAATTAAACTAATTAGACAGCATGTGAAAAATATCTAAAAAATAAAACGCAAGGCCGCCTACAGTATTACAGACAGCTCCGAAATTATACTAAACACGCCATAATTTGGGAAAAGAATACATTTTTTAAAAGTATGTCAAGCAAAGCAGGCAATTTGGACTACGGCCAAAAAGTTAAATCTTACCCATAAAAATGATTCTGAAAAACCTCTCAGTCTATCTGATGTAGGTAAACTTAATTTATACTTCTCCGAGTGTAACAATATATCGAATAGTACATGATAAACAGGTTTCATTTTATCAGCAAAACACTCATCGAAATGTGACTTCTAAATTTAATTTTTACCCTCATAGATAATTCGGATTTACATAAATATATAAATTCCATAAAAACTAATTCTATTGGTGGATGGTCTCTCTCATAAAGATTTTAAAATATGTCTGCCTTTTTGTGAAAAACCATTAATGAATATTGTTAATACTTGCATATTAAATGGCGTCTTTCCAAAACTTTGGAAAAAAGTTATTATAAAACTTCTGCCTAAGAAACCTAACCCTAAAGAACTAAAAGACTTAAGGCCTGTCAGCATCTTGTGATCGTAATTTCTAAAGTGCTGGAAAAACATATTTATAATCAAATAATTTCATTTTGTAATTTATATGATATATTTCCGGAATGTCAATCGGGTTTTAGAAAAGAATTTAGCACTCCCACTTGTCTTTGTAATCTTGTTAATGAAATCAGACATAAGGAAGATAAAAAGTTTACTTGCCTTTGCTTGCTTGATTTCAGTAAAGCCTTTGATACTCTGGACTATATGATGCTACTGGCTAAGCTTCATTACTTTTATTTTTCTGACAATTCAATGGGGTTTTTAAAGTCTTATCCAACTAATAGATTTCACTATGTGGCCATAAAAAATTGACAGGTCCAGGGACAGTCCAGTTATATTCCTCCTGACGGAGGCGTACCACAAGGACCCATCTTAGGGTCTTTGCTGTTCTCTTTGTATGTTGCGCACATGGAAAGAATAATTAAACACTCCGAACAATTTGCAGACGATTCTCAACTCTTTTACTATAGATGCTTTACTTACTTCACAAACAAACTTCATTGAAGGTCTTAGCGAACTAAATATGTTTACTAAAATCATAACTTAAAGTTAAATGCCTCCAAGTCTTGCGTCATATTTTTTAGATCTAATAAAAATCTTGAAAAATGTGTCAACTAATTTCCAAGTTAAAGTAGATGATGTATCCGTACCAATTGCAACTGTAGCTAAGAATTTGGGTATTTTTATCGATAACAAACTAAATTTTGAGGCTGATATTAACGAGAAACTTAGTATTGCATCTGGGGAAATTGTATAAACTTAAACACCATCTACCTAGTGGTACAAACTGTTCCTTATGTGATTCTTTAGTGTTATCATTACTTGCCTATGGCGATGTCGTCTATCATAACTCACTAAGCGCGCACACTAAACATTCCATACAAAAATTTCAAAATGCATGTCTACGTTTCGTACATAATATACCATTTAGGAACCGTATCTCAATAGATATTTTATCCTGTCCATGGCTTTGAAGGCGCGAGTGTCTGCAAAAACCTGGGAGGGTCATGTGTCTCTCGGTTACAATACTATGCTACTTTTACGAGGGAAGTAAAAAACTTGAAATTTTAATTTTGTTTTTCGGTTGCTGTTTCACTCCCTTAAAGTAATCCTATAAAAAGAAAAAAATGCTGTTATATAAAAAAACAAGAAATAAATTGGACGTATTTTACAGTTCTTTGTTTTTATCGTCCTAGGGCTATTCCACACCTAGCCAGTATTGTAGAAAAATATGTTTCTGTACAAGGAGATTAAAGAACAAGTCCCACAGTTTTATATTTCAAAAGGCTAATCGTTTTAAAACGTATTATACAAAAAAAGAAATATAATATGTTTCGAAATATTGTTTTTTACATCTCTGTAATTTGCAATTGTGAAAAATCACCCTCCGACATTTTTGCAGATCTTCACGTTTCAGGTTCTCTAGATGCCGAAAAACATGATTTCTCAATTCCGTCCGTTAGTCGGTCTACTTGCCTGTTCGTGACATTGCTAAAAAAATACCTACCCGATTGACTTCAAATCTTGGTAAAAAATTAAGGGTAATATGGGGATGACCTGGTAACATTTTGGTAGAAATCCCACATGGCGTCCTGGTGAAATGTTAAAAACAATATTACCAAAAAACTGATTATCCAATTTGTACTTCAAATTTTGCACAAATATCAAGTATTACGTAGAAATCAGCTGGAAAAGTTTTGGTGCGAATCCAAGATGGCAAAAGAAAATAGCGTCTTGATAAAATATTTAAAAAATCAGCCTGAAAAAATTGATTTTAAGTACCTAATTTACTTTATATATTTTATCAAATGTAAAGCTAAATGTAAGTAAAAATCTATTTATATTAATATAGCCAATATTGGTAATCTAATAAGTATCAGAAATTTCAGGAATAAATCATATCTGATCCAAATAAATTAAAAATTGTACGTTTGCCAAATAAACATAGTTCAAAATGTAATATTGGGCAACATGATTTCCAAAAAGAATGAATTCCAAATGTCATTCTAGTTCTATGTATGTGAAGTTTTATTGTTGAAGTTAGCTTTAACGATTTTGAGGATTAAAGCCTGACAGAATTTAAAAAATACCTACCTATGCTTGTTTTTACAGCACAAGAAAGACAATATTTAAAGTATTGGATTCTTTGGTATTTACATTTTAGCTTTAACTTTGGTAATTATTAATATATAAGCACCACCATTAGCGGGAACAGAGCGACATCAATATATACATTAAAAATCAGGAATATAAAACGGTGAAAATGAAAAAGTATTATTAAATTGAACTTCGTGTCCTTAAAAAACCCAACAACCATATAGTGATATTGGACACCCAGTATATATATTTAATTCTTTATCTGCTTTTCAGCTTTTAAAATAAAGGCTTAGTGGTGTTTCAAAATATATGGTAAATTAAAATGCAGGTTTTGGTATTTCGAAATAATGTTTTTAATAAATATTAAAATATAAATATATTTATCATTTGTTGTCTTACAGCAACAAGGCGGTTCTGGTAAACTATATAAAGATCACTGTCATATATGTGTATAATGAAGTAATCAAACTTGACAACATTACACATAAAAAATGGCATTATAGCAATTGTAGTAAAGTTGTTTAAATGAGCCACAATATAATGCATAGAGGTTAGTTTTTTGTTGTTTGTAATGCGTAGGCAGACCTTACTCGTACAAGTTCTTGATTATACTTTACGCTTCAGTTTAACAGTAGAACAATATGTTTTTTCTATTGCAGCTTCAAAAATGCAGGTAATGCATACTTAGGTATTTACGGAAAAACGTTATAAACTCGACGCTTTATTTTAAATACACAATGTTTAATTAATTTTATCTAGTCAATTGCGTTTTTTTATATAATTTTCTTTAAAACTAATTTTTTTGTTAAAATTAAAACAATTACCCTAATGGTCAAGAAATCACCTGAAAACGAGCAATAGTCATATGTTTTAGAAAAGAAATTATGACATAATAAAAATTACCAATATTTAATTATTAATTTTAAAAAAGTTAACTTGATTATGATTCCAGTACTTAAAAATCGGCTAAATACTTAAGTATTTAGATGTACTGTAAGTATTTAAATATTATAGACATATTTTAAGTACTTAAGAAATATACTTAAAACTAAATAGAGCATGTACTTAATACTTATACTTAAATTTTAATTTTTAAGTAAACTACAAAATATTTTAAGCACTTTTGCAATATGCTGGTACTTAATACTGCAAGAAGATTTTTAAAATCAAGTAGTTAATACTCGTAACCTTAAGTACTTTTGTACTTATCACAGCTCTGGCCTGAAATAACTTTTTACTAGATTAATTTCAAATTTTGTACAAGATTTAATTAAAAATTCAAGATGACAGAGCACGTAATGGCGGCCAAATTAAATTTTTGTTGTAACTAGATGCTAAAAGACATGTTTTATCAATTCCGTCGTCTGTCCGTCGGTATGTCTGTCTATCTATCATTTCGCGGCATATCTAAAAAACTACTTACCCGATTGACTTCAAATTTTGGTCAACAATTAAGGGTTTATCTTAAATTTTGTACAAAATTAAGTGTTACATAAAATTGATCTGGTAAAATATTGGTACAAATCCAAGACAACAAAAAAAATGGCAACCTAATGAAATATTTTAAATATTTCGTTAGGTTAGTTAAATCAACCGAAAAAAGTACTTATTAGATTGATTTAAAATTTTGCTCAAGCCTTAAGAGCAGTATAGAGATAAACAGATAAAATTGTGGTACGAATTCAAGATGAGGGTCAAATAAAATGTTTTAAAAAGCAACATAGACTTAGGGATACATTAATACGAATTCAACATGACGAAACAAAATGGCGGCCTTAAAAAAACAGTGTAAAAACTAATTATTCAATTTATTTTAAATTATGTCCAAAAATCAAGTGTGACATAGCTAGAAACTGTTTAGTAAGAATCTAATATGGTGGAACAAAATGGTGCCCAATAAAAACGTTTGAAAAGACAGTATTTAAGTTTTAATAAATTACTATGTGCGGAGCTAAATTAGGTCACACTTCACAATTTCTAATAAAAGGAAAGACTGGATAAAGGAAATTTACCGATTTCTTTTATTTGAATACATTTAATAAAATAACGTATTTTACTGTATGAGTTTATTTCAGTCCCCTAGGACCACCCCCTATAGTGGTAAAATACGTTTTTATATAAAAAAATATAATAGAAATTTGACAGGTTCCGCCTTTTTATATATACCTATACAAAAAAAAAAAACAAGTAGCTCCACCACCTACTACAATTTTGTAATGTTTTTAGTGTTCTACAGACTCTAAAACGTCAAAAAACCCGAAAACCCTAATCAAAGTTTATGGATAAATACTTTTACCTTAGTTTATATAATAAGGTTTTTTGGTGATCACTATCCAGTATAGCAGGACAAAATGCCGGCCTGGTTAAGTGCTTAAAAAAATTGTCACTAAGAAACTAATTATCCAAATTATCAGAAATCAAGTGTTACATAGAAATGAACTGGTAACATTTTGGTATAAATCCAAAATAGCGGTCTAATATATATATATATATATATATATATATATATATATATATATATATATATATATATATATATATATATATATATATATATATATATATATATATATATATATATATATATATATATATATATATATATATATATATATATATATATATATATATATATATATATATATATATATTTATATGTTGAATTCGTACCAGTTTATTTCTATATCGCTATTTAATTCTTGTGAAAAGTCAATTAAATAAGATAATTTTTTACGTGGGTTTTTTTGAACATTTTATTTGGTCTTCATTTTGTTCAGCCATTTTGTATTCGTACCACAATTTTACAAGTTTATCTAAATCTACACTTAATGTTGAAATTAATCTAATAACAGTTTTCCCAGGCTTTCAACTATTTTACTAGACCGCCGGCATTTTGTTCCGCTGGATAGTAATCACCATAAAACCTTATTATATAAACCAAGGTAAAAGTATTTAACCATAAACTTTGATTGGGGTTTTCGGGTTTTTTGACGATTTAGAGCCTGTAGAACACTAAAAACATTAAAAAATTGTAGTAGTTGGTTTTTTTGTTGTATAGGTATATTTAAAAAAAGTATATCAAAAAAGGTGGAACCTGTCAAATTTCTATTATCTTTTTATACATAAAAACATATTTTACCACTGTAGGGGGTGGTCCTAGAGGAATGAAACAAATTCATAAAAGTATATTTCTTCCATAAGCGTTTAGCTTTTGGAGAAAACAGTAAAACACGTTATTTAATTAAATGTATTCAAATAAAAGAAATCGGTAAATTTCCTTTATCCAATCTTTCCTTTTATTAGAAATTGTGAAGTGTGACCTAATTTAGTTCCGCACATAGTAATTTATTAACACTTAAATACGGTCTTTTCAAACGTTTTTATTGGGCGCCATTTTGTTCCACCATATTCGATTCTTACTAAATAGTTTCTAGCTATGCCACACTTGATTTATGGACATAATTTAAAATAGATTGAATAATTAATTTTTACACTGTTTTTCTAAGGACACCATTTTCTTTCGTCATGTTGAATTCGTATCAATGTATCCCTAAGTCTATGATGCAGTCTATAAACATTTTATTTGACCCTCATTTTGAATTCGTACCACAGTTTTATCTGTTTATCCTAGACTGCTCTTAAGGCTTGAGCAAAATTTGAAATTAATCTAATAAGTATTTTTTTCGGTTGATTTTTTAAATATTTCATTAGGTTGCCATTTTTTTTTTGTCTTGGATTTGTACCAAAATTTTACCAGATCAATTCTATGTAACACTTAATTTTGTACAAAATTTAAGATAAACCCTCGTCAATCGGGTAAGTAGTTTTTTAGATATGCCACGAAATGATAGACAGAGAGACATACCGACGGATAGACGACGGAATTGATAAAACATGTCTTTTAGCATCTAGTTACAACAAAAATTTTATTTGGCAGCCATTATGTGCTCCGTCATCCCGAATTCCTAATTAAATCTTGTAAAAAATGATGCCGAAAAACATGTTTTCTCAATTCCGTCGGTGTATTTGTATGTATTTTGTATTTGTACGTCCGTTCGCGGTATAGCTGATGGAAATGAAAGAAAAAAACTTCTTATTGTATTGTCTTCAAATTTGAAACAAAAATCAATGTTCATATGGGGATGAACAACAATTTTGTAGAATTTTGATATGGCGGTACAAAATGGCGCCCTAATAAAATGTTTCAAAAATCTTTGTAGAAAATGCCATTATTCAATCGACTTCAAGAAAATTAAGCCTGACATAAAAATTAACTGATAAGGTTTTGATACTATTCCAATACGGATGAACAATATAACGATCTAATAAAATCTACGTATCCAATATGAATGAAAAAACTGCGGCCTAATGCAACTTTTAGAAAATCAGTGTAAGGAAACTACTCAAAAATCAATTAAACATGATTTCTGTGTCAGATTTGAGGTAACTTGGATAATTAGTTTCTTAGTGATATATTTTTTAAATACTTCACCAGCCCAGAATTTTGTTCCGCCATATAGGATAGTTAATAGATGTATCCAGGGCAACCTTTAATTTTTGACTAAAATTTGATGATGTAGTTTTTTAGCTATGCCTCAATTTGACAGACAGACAGACCGACAAACAGACAAAATTTCAGGCAAATTGGTAAGTAGTCTTTTAGTAATAATTATTTATTTTACCTAATTAACGTCTTTCTTCGTATCTTTTAGAAAGACCAGTATGGATTTGTATTTCAGTTATTTTTACTTCCTCTGTAAGAGAGGGAAGTAATATAATCGTGAAAAATCACCCTCTTAGGTTTTGCGTAGATGCCGAAAAACGTCAATTCCATCAGTCTATATGTGTTTTCGCCTGTTCTGACGCAGATGATAGAAATAAGAAAAACGACTTATTCTCTTGACTTCAAATTTGACACAAAAATGAGAATAAACTGGTGACAATTTGATAGAACTCTGATATGACGAAACCAAATGGCGTCCTAATAAAACGTTTAAAAAATCTTTAAAAATAAACTTTAAGAAAATTAAGCATGACATAAAAATTAACTGATAAGACTATGATATGATTCTAATATGGCTGAACAATATAACGATCTAATAAAATCCATGTAAAAAACTACTGTTTTACGAATCCAATATGAAGGAAAAAACTGCGGCCAAATAAAAAAAAAAATATATATATATATATATATATATATATATATATATATATATATATATATATATATATATATATATATATATATATATATATATATATATATATATATATATATATATATATATATATATATATATATATATATATATATATATATATATATATATATATATATATATATATATATATATATATATATATATATATATATATATATATATTTATATATACAGTCAATACAATATGTAGTTTTTTTTTATTTCTATCATCTATGTCAGAACAGACGGACATACATATACATGTTTTTCGGCATTTAGGCACCCTAAAAAAAACCTAAGTGGGTGATTTTTTATGATTATATTACTTCACTCTCTTACAGAGGAAGTAACAATAACCGAAATACAAATCCATACTGATCTTTCTAAAAGATTTGAAGAATGGCGTTAATTAGGTAAAATAAATAATTATTACTAAAAGACTACTTATCAATTTGCCTGAAATTTTGTACAAAAATCAAATATTACGTAGAAATCAACTGGTACAATTTCAATGCTAATCCAAGATGGCGAAACAAAATAGCGGCTTAATAGAATACTTAAAAAATCAGCATGAAATAACTATTTCTTAGATTGATTTCAAATTGTGTGCGTGATATAGAGATAAACTGGTAAAATTGTAGTACGAATTCAATATGGCGGAACAAAAGGGCGGCCGAATAAAATGTTTGTTATCCAGAAAAAATCCCCTACAAGGTTTTACATAGCAGCTTCAAGTTCTTGCGTTTCCTAATGCCAAAAACATGTTTTCTCAATTCCGTTGGTTGTCTGTCTGTCAAATTGGGGCATAGTTAAAAAGCTATTTACCCAATTAATTTATTTCAAATTTTAGTCAAAAATTAAAGTTTGCCCTAGTTACATCTAGTAAATATCCAATATGGCGGAACAAAATCCTGGTCTGGTGAAGTATTTAAAAATAAATCACTAAGAAACTAATTATCCAAATTATCTCAAATCTGACACAGAAATCAAGTGTTACATAGATGGGTCACACATTAATATTCCTAAGAAAAGAAAAGATTTATAACGAGGGAAGTTCCGGGTAAAGGATATTATTACCGATTTTTAATTACTATTTATTAATAAGCGAAAACAAAACCTAATATGCATAATTGTAGAAGACTATTATCACAATTTTTTGTTTAGTGGAACTAAAGTGGCTAACAAAATGCTTAAAAAATCGATAGATTGTCATTACTCGGATTTTCCATCATAATCCTTTTTTCTTATTAGTTTTAGCGAAGCGTCTTATTTTTCATTTCTCGTAATGTAAGATATGTATTATTACGCTGATAATCACTATATCACACTTTATTTTTGTTCAAAATTTGGCATCGAATGAATAAGGACATTTTTTATACTGATTTTCTTTTTTAGGATTTCATTAAGCTGTATTGTTCAGGTTTATTGGGTTCGACACTGATTTTCTAAAAGTTGCATTAGGCCGCAGTATTTTCATTCTTAATAGATAATAGATTTTATTAGATCGTTATGTTGTTCATCCGTATTGGAATAGTATCAAAACCTTATCAGCTAATTTTTATGCCACGCTTGCTTTTCTTGAAGTCATATTAATAAGAACATTTTCTACAAAGATTTTTTAAACATTTTATTAGGCCGCCATTTTGTTACGCCATATCAGAATTCTACAAAATTGTTGTTCATCCCCATATGAACATTAATTTTTGTGTCAAATTTGTCATACAATAAGAAGTTTTTTTTGCGTTTCTATCAGCTATACCGCGAGCGGACAGACATACAAATAGACCGACGGAATTGAGAAAACATGTTTTTCGGCATCTAGGGGCACTAAAAAAATCTATAAGGATGATTTTTCTCGATTATATTACATCCTTCCCTTACGAAGGAAGTAAAAATAACGGAAATACAAATCCGTACTGGCTTTTCTAAAAGATTTGAAGAATGGCGTTAATTAGGTGAAATAAAATTCGCAAATACAGTAATCACATTTAGCTCTTGAATGCATATTTATTAAGCATACGAAAATTTTTAGGATAGTGCTCTATTCCCTCCATTCATTCGGTAAGCGCTTTTACTTAAATTATTGATCTTTTAGATTTTGTTAAAAATTATATTCACGCTTTTGTTTGTATAGATGGTATATTGATTTGTTAACGACATATAAGTCATATAATTATACGTCATTGTTTTAGGATATTTACCTCCAATTTAAAGTTAAAAATAAATACGTTTGGGATTTAAAATTAAAGCTTTAACATTTTTACAAAAAGTAAATATCCGTCAATTTTTCATTGCGCAGGAAGATTGTATCCTTATTAAATGAAGCTCCAAGAGATTCGGCGCTGTTAATCTGAACATAATCCCTCTAATTCGCTTGATTTAAGTAATCTAAATTGTACCAATAAAAAGCAACAAAGATATAATTTTATTTAAGTGAAAATATGCATGTAGAATTATTACAAATTAAAAAATATATTATGTTTCGTGACATTAATCTAAAGAGCAAACTGTGTTTACAAGTTCTCAGCAATTTTATATTAATTTCTCCAGAAAATTGGTATTTAGTAAATACTATAATATTTCAACAAATGACCGAAACTTTATTATATTTTACATGCTACGCCCGGAGAGCAATTAAAGGTGTTAAATACTGAAATTGGAAAAAAAAAGCGGTAGTCCTTGTCAAACTTACTACCTAATTATTGTACAGGGTTACTTATTATAATTACACCACCCACTTAACTTTTTTAAATTTATTTTTAACACAAAATGTTATACATAAAGTTTTATATAAGTTGTAGGTAGCAACCTGATTTTTTGTGTGTGAAAACTGTCTGTATACAAGTTGAGACAAAAACGCTAGTAGCCCAAGGTATTTTTTTTAATGGAAGACCTTGTATATTATGTGATGCAGAAACGCATGCAATTAGTGAACTGTATTTTAAGTGTAGAAAATAGTGTTCAAAATTAAGTTTATTTCTTTACACCATATGCAATTTTTTCGAATAAGGATACTTAATTTAGAGTTCTTGTAATAAATTAAGGACCAATATACATCGCAATATACCGCACACCACATATTTGAAAATATTGTTTGCTACCATGAATAATGAAATTATAATTTATATTTTTGCAAAAATGGTTATTTTCTAAATTTTCACCAAAATAAGAAGCTAATAAGAATTGAGACTGAAACAAATATATATTTCTAATCTCCACAACTTTTTTGTCAAGATCGAACATATATACATGCCTATTTTAAAACTTTATTCACTTACCATATTTACTTAAACAATACTCCTGATTCGATACTCCACAATACCAATATTTTAAATTTTGTTTTTATTTGTTAATTTATTTTTTTAATATTTTTATTATTTTTATGTTTCTTTACATAATCTGTAAAAAAGCCAATTATTACATTTATTATTTCTCTTCATAAAAACAAATTTTTATTCTTGAAAATACAATTTTACCGACTTTTTAAACATTGAGTTCAGCTGCCAGTTTGTTTTGACAACACTGACAAAATTCTTTGTTTTTTGTACAAAATATCAACTTAATTGGATTAGTCGTGTTTTGATACTGATATTTTAAACAATTAATTAGGCCGCCATTTTGTTGGCTCATAATGATTCCTCACTAACATTTTCCAATTTAACCCTATATCACATTACTAGCTTTTTAGTAATGATTTTTTTAAGATTTTATTAGGCCGCGACTTTGTTCCGCCATATTCGATTTTTACCCTCATCTCACAATATTACCAAGATCAGAAACGTGGATAACTAATAATTAAAATTAAAAAGTATTGTATATCTATTATGTCGAGATTCTTCTGCCAGTATAAGTTGGCCAGATGAACTAAATAATTGTTCACTAGCTGAAAGTGAGTCGTGTTGATATAAATATTTTTACAGCCAATTTTCAGCGCACGTAAGGACAAGAAAAAATCGGTTAAATTTTCTTTTCCTGGAACTTTCCTCATTATGAACACAAACATTTTTATTGGGCGCCATTTTGTTCCAATATATTGGGTCTATACTAATATTTTACCACTTTCTACTTATGCCACACTTGATTTTGGGTAACTGAAAATTAATTTAATAAGTAGTTTTTACATTGGCACACACCGCGATTTTGTTACGTGCGTCGTATTGAATTCACAACAGTTTATCCTTATATCATATTTAATTTTTCTCCAAAATTTATAGTCAATTGAATAAGAAGATTTTTTTTACATTAATTTTTTTAATATGTTGTTTGGCCGCCATTTTGTTTGGCTATCTTGAAATCGTAACACAACTTTACCAGCTTATCTCTATATCACACTTAATGCTTGCACAACATTTGAAATTAATCTAGTAAAGGTAGTTTTTTCAGACTGATTTTTTAAATATTTTATTAGGCCGCCATTTTGTTTTGCTATCTTATATTCATACCAAAATGTTACCAGTTCATTCTTATGTAACACTTGATTTTTTTGCAAAATTTGAAGTAAATTGGATAATCAGTTTTTTTAGTAATAATTTTTTAACGTTTCACTAGGCCGCCATCTTGTTCCGGCATATTGGATTTTTACCAAAATGTTACCAGGTCATCCCCATATGAGTCTTAATTTTTGTCCAAAATTTGAAGTTAATCTGATGAGTAGGTAGTTTTTAAGCTATGCCGCGAACTGACAGGCAAACCGAGAGGTGGACCGACGGAAATGATAAAACATATTTTTTGCAATCTAGGGACGATAAAACTCGAAGATATGTATAACCTGCTAGGGTGATTTTTTGAAATTACAAACATTTTATTTAGCCGCTATTTTGTCTCGCCATCTTGAATTAGTAATACAGTTTTACTAGTTCATCTATATACTACAATTAGTTATGGCACATAATTTGATATCAGTTCGTTAAGTAGTTTTTTCAGGCTGAATTTCTAAATATTTTTGACCAAAATTTGAAGTCAATCGGGTAAGTAGTTTTTTAGCTATGGCGCGAACAGACAGACCGACTAGGAATGCCAACTCTAGAGAAGTCCAAAGGAGGACTTGCATTCAAAATAATGCCAAATATTTATCTGGTGTATTAACCATTGTTTTTCTTTCCTCGATTGTAATCGTGAAAAAATTACCCTACAAGATTTTTCAGATTTTAACTTTTCAGGGTCCTTAGATGGTATGCGGCATAGCTAAAAACTTCGTTCCCAAATGACTTCATGGGCATGAAATAATAGCCTTTTGGTAGAAATAAAAAATAATGTTACCAATGTATTCCCCGCCGCTGACGTTACGTGAAACAAGCTTTTGAAATCCGAAAATTCAAATCGGTTAAGAAATGTCGGAACGCCTGACAGTTAAATATCATGTCAAAAAAACTGTGTGCAATTCTTTTTCACGAGCAGTTTATATGGCAAAACAACATGATGGTCCAGTAAAATGTTTTAAAAGTCCGTAAAATTTCATTTCAATACTTAATCGATTTTTTTAATAGACTATTTATGATAAATTTGTGAAAAATAATATATATTAAAAATAATAAATTCACAATGAATAAAAAAAAAATAAAAAAAGGTATACTGGAGTAATTTTATTTAAGTAGATATGTAGATATGGACAAAAAAAGTTGTGGGCATGAAAAATGTACAAAAAACGGTAGAAAATATATTCTAAATGAATATGAAGAAACATATTGCAAAAAAAATGGGCAAATTGGCAGGGCATATAGTGGTTTATGTTGAGACCTAGCACCTTACACTATCTGGAGCCTCCTTAGGAAGTTTTTTTTTTAATTTAAAGAGCTGCAAAAAAATGTATATTTTAAACCTTTTTACAATTTCAGATTCGTTATTTTCTTAAATTTAAAAAAGTATCAGAAAAGCAAAAAAACACGTCTATTTGGTTCTATATTGACCAAATTGTTATCTTATTTGCATTAAAAGCCAACTTTTGTTTAGGTCGTAATCTTTACTTGCTTTTTACACTTTTCCAGATTTTTCAAAAATCTCATGACAAACAATTTTCATTAAATTAGCCAAAATTATGATACTGAGTCACATTTTCTGGCCTTGAAAAGCTTAAAATGGCTATTTTTTACCAGCTTTTTCGTTCTTTCTTAGCGAGAGAATTTTAAATGTCCCTTATATTTACATGATTTTGTTATTCATTATGTTGTCCATCGTTTTTTGCGTAAGTATAACTATTTTTTTATTTTCTTATAAAAAGTCAAACCATACTATCTTATATATTTAAGAATAACATTATAAAAAATATAAAATAGTTTTGTTTCGGTTGTTTTAAGTAAATGAACACAAATCTATCAATGATCATTACTTTTAATTTTGATTTTGTTGAATTATATAGAATTTAAAAAGTCGGAACTTTAAGGAGGACAAATAGCGTCCTCCAGAATAGCTGCAGAGGAGGCCCAAAGAAGAACTGCCCTCCCGGCTGAAGGACGGTTGGCAACCCTAAGACCGACAGACCGACAGACAGACAGATAGATAGACCGATGGAATCGAGAAAACATGTTTTTCGTCATCTAGGGACCCTGAAAGGTAAAGATTATAATACTTCCCTTTTATGAGGGAAGTAATATAACTACATTTGTCAAAGCAGATATTATTTTAAATAATATTTAAATAAAGTATTTATCTAAAGATATTTATATTAATTTGAATTTTGGGAGCATAAACCTTTGGATTCGGCAAAAGCTTCGGTTAAATTTTGGCAGAAGCCGGTTATTTGTCGGGCATTCAAATAATATAATATATAATATTTTATATCACCTCAATTTAAATAACTTTTTAGGCACTGTTTACATTTCATTTAATTAAATTTATTAATAATTTAAACAGTTTTGACTTCCCTTTTATGAGGGAAGTAATATAACTACATTTGTCAAAGTAGATATTATTTTAAATAACAACTCAATTATTCATCTGAAGATATTACTATTAATTTTTATTTTGGGAGCGTGAACCTTTGGATTCGGCAAAAGCTTCGGTTAAATTTTGGCCGAAGCCGGTTATTTGTCGGACATTCGAATAATATGATATTTTATATCACCTCAATTAAAATAAGTTTAAATTTAAACAGTTTTGAATGAAATATGGGATTAAAATAATACAATTTTGATATTTTCCAAAAGAAACTTTACGAGCATCAAGTATATAAAGAATTCTTGCCTCAAGCTTTATAGTTATTTTCTTAACAAGTGTGCAAAGTATTACTTTCCCGCACGCGAAAGCAGTTAAGCGAACGACGCGAAGCCGAGTTCGGAGATGCTTTAAGTGCAGGAAAGATACTTTGCGCACGTGTTAGGAACAATATTTTTTCTATGAGCATCTAGATAACAACGAAAATAAAAGCAATTATTATACACATTATTTTTGAAGACTATTTAATGCAATTTGAAACATGTAACCATAATAATGATACAAACATTAACTACTAGTTAATAATATTTATAATAAAAGATCAATTACTCATGTTTTGCAAATTGATTGTAGATCCGATAATTTCATTCAATGAGTGTCTTTTGAAACCGCTTATGGTTCGGCTTGATGAAGTTTGAATTAACTTAGGAGAGCAGTTACTCAAGCCTAATATATATTTTATTCGACATGTCCTTTTATTGATTTCGGAATCATTTATGTAGCTCTTTGCGACAGCAGTCGATTTCCAGCCCTCCAAGTCGCTTGACATTAGTAATTTCTTCCCCAGAATCAGCAAACATGGTAGCCGAGGATCGATGAAAACTGTGATCTGTATTGCTCTTTTTTTATTGCTAGATTTTTGAGTAGTAGATATGCAGCTATTTTCTGCTCCTTCTCTATACTGAAAAAGAAAAGCGCCTGGGTTTAGTACATGTTTTTCGCAAAATTGCATATTTTCGATACAGTTGTAAATAATATCCCTCATTTATTTTATCGGATTGTACAAAAATTCATGAAGTGTTATTTTTACTGTCAGGAATTTTTGTGAGTATTAAATTTCCCTTATGTCATCAATTATTATTTTTGAAAGCTCTTCTCTCCTGCAAGCACTGGCCAACCCAAAAATAGTAGCTACTTTTATTAAAAGATAAATTTCATTAGGCGCCTCTTTAGTGAATCTTGAAGCTTCATTTTTATCGAGAATTTTGGCTTTTTTTGGTTTGCATCTTACATTTTGCTTCTTTATAAATGTAGTTAACATGAAATTTAGGCTTAAATCCAAGTTGTGGAATCTATTTTAAGGACGCTTTTTAATATGGAGCACTTACTTCGTAAAGTATTTGGCTGGAATTTTTTTGCAAGTCCGCAAATAGGCTAGAAACACTTCCTCCTTAACACTACTTGTCACCATATTCTGGCGTCAGTTTTCAAAATTCTTATTTTGTTTCTCATAGTTTTTTTGAGATTTCGCTGGCAATAAATTTAAACTTTTAATATTTGCAGCCTTCAGGATAGAGTATAGTCACTCATCATCAGAGCTGCTCATTTTAAAATTATATTTATAATTTTTTATAATCTGATGAAAAAACGGTATTCCATGTGACGCCGACGTTTTGCAGGGCTTGTTAGTTCTTGTTGACATGAAAACGGAATAAAAGTTTGGCGTTAAATGAAAATTCAACAATGCATGTATTGTTGCTTGACATTATAATCATTTACTATCCTACAGGAAATTTTTTTGTTTAAGCTGAAATATTGGAAATTACGCATAAATTTAGGTGAAGTATGATAAACTAAGATTGCTACGGTTTGTCATTTCGCATAAAATAGCCTATTGTTACTAAAAGACTTATAAATCTTTTGAGTAGTTTTACTTGTATTACATTGTGCACGCCGTGCGGAGTATTATTTTGCACCCGCAAGTCTATAAGCAAAGTTCAACTTTGCGCACGCTCGTACAAAAAAAAGTATTTTGATATTTTTATAAAGACACGATAACAGTCTTTAAAATTGTGAACACTGAAAAAGAAAAATTTATCTAGAAATTAACATCTAAAGAATAGGGCTGGCTACACATCATCATCGATCATTGAAGATTAGTCGATAATACTAGCCTGTATAACTGCTGTCTATGCTATGATATAAATAATAAACATGTATAGGTACTTCTGATTTTTCTGACTTGCCTACTGCTTTTTCAAATAAACTGACAGTTCTGATGTCACAATTTCGTTAATTGCTAGGGTATAGATAAAATAAAAAAAAGGTTCAGCCTTACTTTAGGCCGTTATTTCAAGCTAATTAGTACCAAATCAGAAATAAACATATCAATAATTTGGATGAGGCGTTTTATTGACTATTATAAGGAATGAGGAAGCCAATGGTCCGTTATTAACACAGTGCTCTTGTAGTCAAGCGCGATTTATTATTTATTTAAATATCTGTTTAGTATAAGTTAAATAACGCCGGAATGTTGCAAATCATTATTTTTTTAGTACATTATAAACATTTCCTATTCAACAGAATAGGCAACTGATATTCAGCAAGATACTAAAGAGTTAGAGGTTATTACAATTTTATTTTTTACCTTTGTAACATTTTATTGCCTTTTCGGCACCAGAAAGTTATTGGATCCCGTCGCATTAACTAACAAAAACCATCTAAGAAGACAACCTAAGTGAGATGACCTGTAATAATAAATACCTCAATAAAACGACCCATCCTCTCTGTTCATTCCGTGGATCGGAATAAAGACCTGGACTTTAAGGCAGACCAATTCAAAAAAAGATGTCTTTATTGGGCCTCGTTTTGGCCAACATCGGTGAAAATCAGAGTCTAATAAAATTGGGAACCGCTTGAATTCTCAGAAACTTTTTGTGACCAGACAAAATACTGCTGCGTAATTTGGGAATCATTATCTTGCTCGCACTTTGAGAACCATGTCGCGGTTATGGTTGTTAAGAAAATGCAATTTGAACAGAGTTTATAAAAGGGAAACCAGAAACTAAGTGTATCACTGCATTAAAATTAGGTTAGAAGATTATATTTTTCAAAACTTCTTTGAAAAAATATATAACTTTAGATTTCCTTACGGAATGTATTTTCAGTATTACTCTAATTTCAGCAGTGATGATATATCCTGGTAGGTAGCTGGCGAAAGGGTATATCCTTAATTGCTCTTACCTTCATGTAAAGTCCTATACTTTTCGATTACCTGCAAAAAGTACCGACTTGGCTGGATAAACTGCTAAAATAAATGTGGATTTATTTCTTGAAAGTTGATCGCTTTTAAAATTATAATAATCATGAATGTAAAAATGATGTCAAGTGAAAGAGGAAAAGAGTTGTAAGTTGAAATGTTGTCACCGACTATAAGTATTGTTTGCAGAGTTGTTTTCACTTTGGGTTTGGTTAGGTTAAAGCATTTTATATTTTATTAACTCTTAACAAACATATTTATAGTTTAAATAAATATTTGTTTAAACGTTAATTAAATTTGCAGAGTCATTGCTTATAAATGCATCTCTGTGTAACTTCTAAATGTTCACTGTCTGAAACATATGAAAAAAAATGCATTTAGATTCACTATATTAATCGTATCTTATCTTTTATTACCTAATGTTTTACGAGGGACCAAATTTAACGGTGATTTTAATGTGTGCTCAAAACTATGGCAACCAATTTACCTATGGATATTTGACCCTCCTGCTTATATTTTGAAATATTTATTTTTAAAGATAACAAGAAAATTAAATACAACAATACAACTTTGCACCTGAATCGCCAGAATTTGCTAAAAAATAAACATATCACAATTAGAAAATAAAAAATGAACAGTGACAATGTTATTTCAATTCGAACACTGAGTTGGACCCCCTTTGTAAATCTTATTTCGTTAAATATGTCTCTTCTTGTTTGGTTTGATACTTTCTTATGGCAAAATATCTGTCAATTATCTTGGTTGCCTTTAAAGGTATCAGCAAATGTTGAAATGTTCATTTTCGCCTACCATCGCCGATTTTCACCAGTACAGAAGTAAAATTTGGGGCCTGTTTACGTATCTCTAGTTAATATTTTTCACTGTTTTGTTTCCAGTTATCCATCATGAAAGCTTACAGTGCTCAAAGTTTTTCACCTTCTTTTCAATTTCTAGAAGTAAAATTTGGGGCTGTGATTACGTATCTCTAGTCAATATTTTTCACTCGTTTCTGTTTTGTTTCCAGTTATCCATCATCAAAGCTTACAGGGCTCAAAGTTTTTCACCTTCTTTTCAATTTCTTTCAATAAATATTAAATCACCTAAATATGCAAAACATCCGAATAACAGATACTTTTTAATTTATATTAGTGCACTCATAATCATATAATAAAATCATATTCATAAAGTCATTTTTTTATTAAGGAATTTTTATTGTTTTTGTATTAAGTAGATATCACCATCATTTAAAAAGTAGAAGCGGTAAAAATTCAAAATTAGAATTGGGCGGATTTTATCAAAGTAATAGTTTTTCGTACTGTTTATTTTCGATATTTTGTTACATAGGTAGATCGGTACTGGGATAGCTCTAACTATAACTATAACACTAAAATTTTTGTGTTATTGTGTTTACCCATCGCGCTCCGGCGCATAACCTGATGCTAACCTGGTATCCATTCACCGATATAACAAAATATCCGAATTTAATTCTGTTAAAAACTATTTCTTTTATAAAAATCCTCAAATGACAGTGGTTACCAGCATCAAATATAAAAACAAGGGAAATTCCTTATTAAAAATTGCGACTATAGCAATTGACAGACATTTGAAAGGATGTGATACAGATACAAATTTTGTAATTTTGTATTTTTATGTTGGTTAACCTGATTTTTTAAATAATTGATGCGAGAAATTTAAATTACATTTCTCTTTCAAATTTTGAGTAACATTTGAAAATTGAAAATCGGTTTTACCTTTTAGAATATATTTTAATTTTCAGGACAAAAAGCGATTTTAAAGTCTTTTACGTCTTTTAGTTAATAATTAAAACATGAAATTCGTGTTTCCAACAAAAAAAAGCTGAAACGTATATAAATAAATAAAATAAAAATAAGAGTTTCCGCAGGATTTTTTTTCAAGTGCCACATTCAGAAAGCTTTATAGAAAACAAAAAAAATATGTTGTGAATTTATCACATTTTAGTTAACAAAAATAAATAGATAAATAAAATAGAAATTAGAAGTTTCTCAAGCGAAATGTTCTAATTAGCGCATTTAGGAGCTTTATAGACGCAAAAAAAATATTTTGTGAATATATCACATTTCAGCTAAAGGCAATTGACAGACATTTGAAATGAATGATTTGTGAGTAAAATAACGTTATAACTATTATATAAAGTCAATGTTATAACGTTCAAAAGTAGGTGAAAAACTGTGAGTACAAGATTGTACTCTGTATAGTAAATCATTTTAACGAGTTCTTTAATTTGGTACCCATCATGATACAGACAAAAAATTTGTGGTTTTGTATTTTTATGTTGGTTAACCTGATTTTTATTTCCCTCGTAAAAAGGACGTATTGTAATCGTGAAAAAATCACTCGCCGAGATTTTTTCAGATCTTCACGTTTCAGGGTCTATAGACGACGAAAAACATGTTTTCTCAATTTCGTCGGTTTGTCTGTCTGTCTGTCTGTTCGCGGCGTAGCTAAAAATCTACTTATCCGATTGATTTCAAATTTTGGTCAAAAATTAAGAGACATATTGGGATGACCTGTAACATTTTGGTAAAAATCCAGTATTGCGAAACAAAATGGTTGCCTAGTGAAGTGTTAAAAAAATTATTATTAAAAAACTACTCATCCAATTTATCTCAAATTTTGCAAAAACGTCAAGTATTACGTTGAAATCAAGTGGTAAAAACAAAATGGCGGCATAATAAGATATTTAAAAATTCAGCCTGAAAAAACCGCTTAATGGTTTGATTTTATATTGTGTGTCATAGCTAATTGTGGTATAGGGATCAACTAGTAAAATAGTGGTACTAATTCAAGGTGGCCGAGCATAATGGCGGCCAAATAAAATGTTTGTTATCGTGAAAAATAACCCTCTCAGGTTTTACACATCTTTACGTTTTAGCGTCGCTAGATGCCAAAAATATGTTTTATCAATTCCGTCTGTCTATCTGTCTGTTTATCTGTCTGTCAGTTCGTGGCATAGCTTAAAATAATTATTATGAAAAAACTGCATGTTTATTTCAAATTTTGCATAAACATCAAGTATTATGTTGGAATCAACTGGTAAACTTTGTTACATGTTGGTACGATTCCAAGATGGCGGAACAAAATATCCGTATAACAAAATATTTCAAAATTCAGCCTGATAAAACTACTTAATGGATTGATTTTAAATTGTGTGCCCTAACTAATTGTGGTATATGGCTCAACTAGTAAAACTGTGTCACTAATTCAAGATGGCGGAACAAAATTGCGGCTAAATAAAATGTTTGTAACCATGAAGAAAATCACCCTCTCAGGATTTACATATCGTCACATTTTAGCGTACCTAGATGCCAAAAAAACATGTTTTATCAATACGGTCGGTCCGTCTGTCGATCTGTGTGTCAGTTCGCGACATAGCTTAAATATTACTTATTCGATTGACTTCAAATTTTGACCAAAAATTAAGGGTCATATGGAGATGGCCTGATAATATCTTAGTAAAAACCCAATATTGCGGAACAATGTTAAAAAGTGTTTGTTTGAGTGGTGTACTATTTGGGGTTAAGAGACAGTAAAAAAAAACGGGTATTTGTTTAAATTGTCGACGTTTCGCAAATTAATTGTTGCTTCCTCAGAACACATATATAGATCTATATTCTGCATGAAACCCGTATCTGCACTTTTACTCCGTTGTTCCACATATATTATCCAGATATTAGGTTTTTAAATGGTTTTCGTTAACGATCCTTTTGTTTTTATGTTAGAGTGGTATATTATTTGGGGATAGAATTCAGTAAAAAAACAGAAGACTTTTTTAAATTGCCGACGTTTTGAAACTTTTTTGTTGCATCCTCAGGACACATATATAGATTCTATATTCTGCATGAAATACATATTTTCAGTCTTTTCTTACTAGGTAGGACCGCAGATATTAAGTTTCTAAATGGTTTTCGTTAACGATCCTCTTGTTTTAATGTAAGAGTGGTATATTATTTGGGGTTTGGATCCAGTAAAAAAAAACAAAAAACTATTTTTAAATAGTCGACGTTTCGCAAATTTATTGTTGCATCTTCAGGACACATATGTAGATTCTATATCCAGCACAAAACTCATATTTTCAGACATTATATTCTAAATAGTTTCTCTTGACGATCCTCTTGTTTTTATGTAAGAGTGGTGTATTATTTGTGGTTTGGATCCAGTAAAAACAAAAAATTTTTTTTTTTTAAATTATCGACGTTTCGCTACTCTATTGTTACATTCTCAGGATACATATATTTATATATATATATATATATATATATATATATATATATATATATATATATATATATATATATATATATATATATATATATATATATATATATATATATATATATATATATATATATATATATATATATATATATATATATATATATATATATATATATATATATATATATATATATATATATATATATATATATATATATATATATATATATATATATATATATATATATATATATATATATATATATATATATATATATATATATATATATATATATATATATATATATATATATATATATATATATATATATATATATATATATATATATATATATATATATATATATATATATATATATATATATATATATATATATATATATATATATATATATATATATATATATATATATATATATATATATATATATATATATATATATATAATTAGGCACTTCTTTTCTTGGGATGCGTGTTCATAAAATTAAAACGATTTTTTAATTATTTGTCATATTTAATTTAATTTTCAACTAGCAATAATTGCACCTCGGATAAACCTCATTGGTTACGATAATGCCACTGCGCAAAGCATCCCAAGGAAAGAAGTACCTAATTACAATATATATTTGAAGGTTCAAGAAAAATATTTGCGAAACTATATATATATATATATATATATATATATATATATATATATATATATATATATATTTGCTAATGATCCTATTGTTTTTATGTTAGAGTTGTGTATTATTTGGGGTTAAGAAATATCTGCGGACCAATGCAGTAAGTGAAGGCTAATATGGGATTCATGCAGGATATAAAATCTGTGTCCTGAGGATGCAACAGTAAATTGGCAAAACGTCGGGAATTTACAAAAGAGCCTTTGTTTTTTTACTGGATCCTAACCCCAAATAATACACCACTCTAACATAACAGCAAGAGGATGGTTAATGAAAACCATTCAGAAACTTAATATCTGGGATATCTGTGGACCAACGGAGTAGGTAAAGACTGATAATATGGGTTTCAATTTAAGATGGCGAAACGAAATGACGGCCAAATATAATTTTTAAACAATCAACGTAAAAAAAAAACTTGTTCAATTAATTTTAAATTTTGCAGAAAAATTAAATGTGAATATAGGATACTTATTGAATTTATTTTAAATTATGCCCAAAAGTCAAATGTGGCATTAGTAGAAAATCGTAAACCTATTGTTAGGAATCTAATATGATGGAACAAAATAGCGCCCAATAAAAATGAAGAGACAGTATATGTAACACATATATACTGTGACTATGTACTGAACTAACTTGCATCACACTTCACTCTTCCCAATAAAAGTAACAATTCATAACGAGGGATGTTCCGGGTAAAAAGGAATTTTTAAATAATTGCTGCTGAAAAAGAAATTTAAATTACATTTTTCTTTTATATTTTGAGTCACATTTGAAAATTGAAAATGAAAATTTTACCTTTTAGAATATTTTTAATTTTCAGGACAAAAGGCGATTTTAAAGTCTCTTACGTCTTCTTAGTTAATAATTAAACCATGGAATTCGTCTATTCAGCAAATAAATGCTGAAAAGTAAATAAATAAATAAAATAAAAAGAAGAGTTTCCACAGGAATTGTTTCCAAGTGACACAGTCAGAAGGTTTTATAGAAGGCAAAAAGTTATAAAATATGTTGTGAATTTATCACATTTTAGTTAAGAAAAAGGTTCAAAGAATAAATAAATAAATAAAATAGAAATTAGAAGTTTCACAAGCGAAATTTTCTAATTAGCCCATTCAGGGGTTTTAATCATGTAAAAAAAATATTTTGTGAATATATGACATTTCAGCTAAAACTATTTTATGAAGAAAAGAACTCAGTTATAAGGAATTAACATTTGTACTAAATTTTAATTGTGTTTTATACCGATATCCCATATAGTTTATTGAAATATTTTTGAAAAGAAGAGACAAATAATGGAAGCACGTTATGTACGTTGATGATGAGTAAGTCGCAATTGAAATGTCGCCGAAACAGTATGCTTTCAGATTTTTTTAGCGTATTATAATGTACTAGTGTACCAAACAACAAAAACTAAACAGATATTGCAAAACTATTTTCATAGTAAACATTTTAGTGAGAGAAAAAATTAAAATTAAAAAGATTTTGTATAAATTGGCGACAAAAGTCTTGGGGGGATACATCCCTCATATTTCCCCCTGTGGCTATGCTATTGGTATTAAAAATTGTCATTGGGCTACGGTAAGCTTAAGGGTGAACTGCGCGCAAAAAGTGAAAAACTAGCGACAAGGTCTAGTCAAGTTGAAAGTAAGATGAAAAGGTACCTACGTATTAGAAAAAAGATTAGATTTTTTCATAAAAAATCGCATTTAGCGCCCAACTATACATATTTCCCTATTGAAATCACATTGAAGCTAATACATATCTCTTATAGTTTTAACATAATATTGCAGCGGCGGAAGGCTTGCAAATGATCTATAATACTGCGTGCAGTTCCCCCTTAACCGAAAATTTACCCGCAAAAGTGTTGTGGAATATTATAACTGACCACTTTTGTGTTTAGCAATTTCGTAACATGCGCAAAGCTATTTAATTAAACTGAGGTATACTTCCCAATGATGTTGTGGTATCCTCACCATATAGAATCGGAATTAAGGAGCAATGATAGATGTTTGGAAAACTGGATCTCTTTTTAAGACCAGGGTCAACTGATCTCTTTAATTTGTAATCGTAACTCCATCTGATGACTTCGTGAACATGTAGCATCGATTTTATAGACAGTATTGTCCGTATATTTTTTCAAATTGTTTTTTTACTTTCTCGTGGTCAGTTTTTTCAACAAATTTTTTCCATATCTGGGAAATTAAATGAGAAAATCTTATAGACTCGCTACTTCCAAAGATATATATGATTTCACTTTAGCACACCTAAAGGGATGCTCAATTCTTGATTTTATTCTTTAGTTCCCATTTTATGTTGTTTTTAGAGATAAAAGTAGCCGTGGTCGGCCCGTCCGAAACATTATGCCTTTCATTTGTGTTTAGTTGTCTGTCCAAGGTAATAAATACATCATTTTTAAAGATATAATTTTAATAGTTTTTATATTTTTACATTTTGTTTTGTCCGTTTTTCCAAGATCCGTGATCCGGTTCGCAATATTTTCATGAGCCGGCCTCCGTGGTCAATATAAAGATCCGGATCTCTGATCCGCATCAGTCGTGAACGACACATCTGTACATACGGTGGAATAATTCAAACTAATTTACTAATTACTCACTCGTTGGGCAACCCTTCAATATGATCCAGAGAAGTTCGTTCTCACGTGCTGGATTATATAAAAAAAACTAAATAAAATAATAATAAATTTTTTTTGTATATTTTATGGAGCCTTCTGATTAAATTTTACTTATGTAAAAATAAAAGGTATGCTAGAGCTGCCATCTTGCAAAATAAATGCATAAGTCTTTTTATTTTCTTAAAAACTACCAAATAGGGTGCTCTATTTGAAATATTGCGCCGACGATATTACATGCATACAGTTATGATGTTCACAGTTCACAGTGATATATTTTGCGTCACATTCAAATAAAGCTTAATCGGTATGAGCCTACGTGTCCAGAAGGAATTTCGGTAGTTACTGCATTCCAAATTGGTGTGACTTGCCTGCTTTGAAGTATTATTCCCCTAGTAGGCCAAGCATGCTACTATACAGTTGAAATAAAAATAAAATGAGTTAAAATAGATATATTTTCTAGAAATTTCAAAAGTATCTTCTTTCTCTAATACCCTGTACATAAAAAGTATTCAGAATTCAGAACTATGCAAATCTACGTTATTATGCAGGATGATAAAATTACTTCGTAATTCTTATATTGACGTTTTTGTTAATACTGTTTGAACTATAACAAGGCTTTTCGTGTGTTAATTATCTTAATTATATATGCATAACTTTATCCATAACAAAACAGACACTACGATTACCCAATAGTAAAAGATGTTTTCTGGGTATATGAATCTACAGTTCCTGATGTTTTAAATAACACCTTTGCACAATTAAAAACATCATTATATATAATATTTTTCCAAGTGCTACAATGCTATACAACAATATTATTATTTGCATTCTTATTATGAATACTTAAACTTATTTATATTTAAAAAAAGTTACGTTAATTTACACAAATCTTATTCATCATTTTTCCTCTCAATGTTTTGTGCAATTTAGCCATTTTATTTTTTAGGTGAAAAATAATTCAAACTACCAATGCAAAGAGGCTATTCCCAAGTCTAAGTCCAAGCTAGTGAATTGTTGTTTAAGGGTAAAAAGAAAAGTAGTTTACGTATCGGAAAACTACATTCATATTTTAAGAGAGTTAATAATAGGAAGGAATAAATAAATAAAAGTGACTTTACATAATGTGATAAATGCAACCGGACATATTCTATGAATTTCTGAGGTTAGTTAGCTCTTATATTCAAAAGAGAATATCGTTATACATGAGATTAAAAAGTAATAGCATGGTAATAGTTATACTTTGCGGTTTTTAGCCTTTTTTCGGTTTATTCGTATCCAATCGCAGAGTTTGCAACTGTGATTGGTTATACGTATACTTTTTCATTTTTAAGGCAAAACAGCGTGGGAGTCTAGTAGCTACATAAACCAAAAATCTTGATCATCTTTGTTAAGCCGGAGCATTGTTTCTTATTGAAGAAAAAATGTAATCGCATCCACTTATTAACCAGTATTTGATGAGGATGGATCTTTCCCGCATGCAGAAAGACCCTTTCGAGTGTGCGAGTGTCAACTATAGTCTATAAGCCTTTCCTGACATGTAATAAAACGTATAAAAAATAAGTCCTTGTATTAATTATCACAAATATGCGCATAATTACACAAACGAGGCCCCGCCTGGGTAAAATCCCAGTGGGGGCAAGAACGGATGACTAAAAAAAAAGGGAAAATCCTGTTTCTGTTAAGATAACAACTAATTGACGGCAGATATTTTCTTTTAATCTTAGTGACATTGCGGAGGGGGGGGGGGCAGTGGCGTTTTCGGGGGAAGTAGGCATCTCCCCCACCGGCCCCTCCCCTGGCGGCGCTTATGCATCTTACTTTTTATAAATAATCACTTCGTTAACAGAGGTACGATTTTAGACTTTAACAAAATGTTGCGCGTAGGGATAGTGTGTCAAAGGGAACAAGGAAAACATTATTTACTTTTACTCATTAGGAACAATTACATCTATCATCCTTATGCGACTTTAGCGGAAATCGAAGATAAGATCCTCATTAATAACATTAAAGCCGGGGTAGCATTTCAATTTTGGTTGGTATTATTAATAGCATTTATATTTTTTTTAATTTCCAAATATCGTTTACTAAGGTGGATCAAATCCCGATACTTATTAAAAAAATTTAAAATATTATCTTTTATTTCCTGGAATACTGTATTAACAACATGTTTACTTAAGTTTTGAGAAAAGTATCTCAAGAACGAAAAAAGATATATAGATAGATTAGGAATGGAAGCGGGTTAAAATATGAATAACACTATTTCAAGTCTTATTAAAAAAAAGATATGGTGGGTTTTCGATACACTTACACATGCATAATTTCGGATTGTAGTGCTCCAACCAATCAATCAACCCATAGAAGAAATCTTTCTAGAGTATCGGAATTAAAGAAAATATACTTTATTATGTTTTATTAATACATCTCAGTGCTAATAAATGTACACAGTCATATAACTATTATCAATTTCAAATAAATAAATAATTTAAGATAATTTTCTATAATATGAGTGCACTTTATGTAACTCACATAGCCAAACGATGTCCAAGAAAAAGAGAAATAATGGGGAACAATAGTTTGTTTTCCTGATCACTCAACCGTTGTCAGTTTTCTTAGAGCATCTGCAAAATAATAAAGTGAATGAATTAGTGGGTAAACTTAATTTATAATAGTAATAAATTTTGTAACATATTTATATATAATTTAACGCTTATATATCAACAAACATAGCTGTAATATAGAAAAGCGAAACGACTTTAAAATCAATAACTATAAAATAATAACTTTTTGATTGATAACTTGATCAGATTGAAATTAAATCAACACGATATATCAAGTGCTATGAAAAAATAATTTATATATGTCTGTAGCGATTAAAATACCTATACATAGGAGGGGTAATTTTTATTTAATTATAGCTTTCATCTATGTGCCATACAAAATAAAACTAGATTGGAACAATTTGAAAAACTAAATTTTTTTATACTGTATTTGATAACTAGGGTGGGCAGTACCCGAGACATTGAGAACCTGTCAGAATTCGGCGGCTATTATTATTTTAAAATCACAACTGAAAGCTTTAAAATAAAAAGCAGTACTCCCTCAAGACTTAGTATGGTTATTGTAATATTTACAAATCAGTCAAATTACTTCATTATTTGCGAGCTTTGTAAATATTTTTAGCAGCGTTCATACTAGGACATAATTCAACTTTTAAACATTAAAATAACAAAAAATCAACTCCTAATAATAATCCTATAAACTAGTGCAATAAAACTAAAACCATAAAAACTGCCACTGCTCTCGATCTAAAAGCAAAATCGATACAAACGGTTAAACCTAAACAACGAGTAGTAATGTAATAGTCAGACACTGAGACAGAGGGAGGACCATGGGGTCTGGACACCCCCCATACCGAAATTCTAAAACTAATTTGGTTTTTTAAGTAATGTAATCCAAGAAAGTAGAATTCCAATAACTGCTTTTTTATTGGATCTGATTACTAGGAAAATTAGGGAACAGTCGAGCTTTCTGAGGGCTCTTTTAATTTATCCAAAGTTTACAATACTAGATACTGCGAGTGCAAACAAGTTGCAAAAAACTGTTTTCTGCCAAAATATTCTAGAGAGAGCAAATGTAAAAGTAAAAAGTTAAGGTGAGTATATCCTAAACAAAAATGTACCAAATAGTTTTTCTTAAATTCGATAGTTTCTGAGATAAATCGATGAGAGACTATATTCCATTATTTTCTTTAATTAAGATCCCCTACCAAAAGAAAATGTGAAAACTGTGAATGTGTCCCGGGACCAAATTTATAATAATTTCAAGAAAAAAATAATATTTTTTTTCTACCCTCGGAAGTAAGTAAAGTGCGGGACACGAAAGAAAACCGGGCGGTCCTTAAAATAAAGGTTCATAGTCTTAAGCAAGCGGAAAAGTAAAATTTGTGTACGCAAATAAATTTTATGTTATTTTATTTGTTGTAATAGTTTGCCGCTTCACCTATAAAGTGCGCCAGCTAAGCGGTACGGAAAATTAATCGAGGATTTAGTAAATTTCGCACTGGTCCACTTGTAATTGGGATGTGCGTAGAGTCTCCATGCACTTGCCGCTAGAAGGTTCAAGCTATTTCCAGTGGCGCCTATACATTTCGAGCATCTGTTTTCATTTCTATATAAATGCGTTGCGTTGAATTTGAATTATTATTTCGAAGTAACGATGGCGAGCAAAAAAGGAAAAGCAATTCGAAGCGGTGCACGTGAAGTTGTTGCGAGCGTTATAGAGGCCTGTACTAGAGAAGCTAAAAAAAAAGGTTCCGACCTGCAAACCTCTACTTCGTGCTGTAAAGAACGAAATAGATTTTCCGTACGGGTATAAAACCTTATCGGCTTTTACGATCAAAAGCTTTTGTTTGGCGCAAATGCCAAAATAAACGAAAATTGCTCATTGTGAGACCAAATATTTTTTACTGGCGGGTAAAATATCTATCAACTCTAAGGCATTATAGGCAAAAAGGACGCAATATTGTGTATCTAGACGAAACCTGGGTAGATAATGATATGACAGTGAACAAATGTTGGCAAAGTGAAAGTGTTACAGGTGTTGTTTAGGGAATCCGCTCTAGTAGTCGCTTTATTATGGTTTCTGCTGGTTTAGAAGCCGGATTTGTTCCAGGCGCTGCTTTAGTTTTTCGCTCGGGACTAACAACTGGAGACTATCATAGACAGATGAATAGAGATAATTTTGAAAAGTGGTTGCTCGAAAAGCTTTTACCTGACATCCCTCCCAAATCAGTCGTGGTAATGGATAATGCGTCTTATCATTCTCACGTAGAAGATAAAGTGCCAACTAAATACTCATAATAAGCTCATATGATAACGTGGCTTAAATCGAACAATCTTGTATGTGATCCAACATGGAAAAAATATCAATTATATGAAGTAATATCAGCCAACAAGCCTAGAGAAAAAAAGTATAAAATTGACGGTCTTTTACGTAACCTCGGTCATACACCTTCAAGGCTACCTCCATACATGTGCGACCTCAACCCTATTGAACTTGCATGGGCAGGAGTAAAAAAATATATTCGAGAGCGCAACACCGGTGAACTTTCAATTAAAGATTTAAATAAAATAACTATATAAAATAACAACTAATATCGGCTAAAAATTGGAAATCGTATGCTAAACATGTTCGTTCTATTGAAGATAAATACTGGGAAGTAGGTGGCAAAATTGAAACGATTATTGATGATTTAGTTATCACACTGGGATGTTCAATTAGTGACGTCAAAACCTCATCATTTTCAGAGAAAGACAACGATTTAGAAGGAATCGAACCATTAGAATCACAGCCGTCAGCCTCAAAAATGGCTTAGTTTTTTTTCATATATTTTGTAAAATTGTTCATAAAGTAGCTGTCAATAAACTGCTTCAAAATAATTAATTTTCTGTTCAATACCGGGTGTCAAAAAATATCTAATATTGCAATTAAGATTTGAAAAACTACAGAACTCATATTTTTCCAAAATTAACACATCAATGTAGTTGTAGTAGGGGAGCCAGCACTGATTCCAGTGAACAAGATTTATCAAAATTTTAACTTATGCAGTTCGACTTCGGGTATAACAAAAGTGACCGTTTGTCTCCGTCTGTCATATTACTTTGTACAGGTGGCTTCATTGTGAAGTACTATACAGGGCGTTTCCTAATTGCGTGCTAATATTAAAGGGGGGTGATTCTTGGACCTTTTTAAGAAAAAAGTTTAATCTGAACCTAAAAGTCTTAACTTTGGAGATACAGGGTTTTAAAAAACATTTTTTTTAATCCTAATTCTGATGCTATTATAGATAAATAACTGTGTGAAATTTGATACACATCTTTTATGCATAAAAGGGCATTTTTTATTAACAATCAATTTTTGAAATTTCTAATAGTGGCGTGCATATGTAATTAACCTGGGTAAATCCGTATGCTCCTTAATGCATAGAAGACGTGTATCAAATTTCATGCAGTTATCTACAATAGGATCAGAATTAGTACGAAAAAAAATGTTTTCTTTTTAAACTTTACCATCCTATATCTCAAAAGTTAAGACTTTTAGGACATAAAAACACCCACTTTAACATCAGTACGCAATTTGGAAATGCCCTGTATAGTACTTCACAATGACGGCCCCTGTATAAAATAATATAACGAATGGAGACAGACAGCCATTTTTGGCATACCCGAGTACCTGATGCTGGCTGCCCTTGTAAAATCTGGACTTGTAAATCGTGTATCGCTATACTGGGTGGTCCAATAATAGTGGACGTAGGCAGTAGCCCGGGAACCGTTAATGACAAAACTCAAGAAAAAATATGTGTATAGATAAATCGATGAAGAAAAATCAAAATTAAATCATTTTAAAATTCGAAAATTCGCCGTTTTTGCAACACAAAAGAGATATAGAAGTGCGGTACACGAAAGAAAACAGACAAATATAGATAAAGGTTCATTAGGCATAGTTACATTTTTTAATTATCTGAAGTGCGTATAGTCAAAAAGGAGTGCCATATTATTTAAAGAACGACGGGACACCACTGGTTTAAAGAGATTTCTTAGCCGACCTTCCTAAACCAGTTGACTCCGCCCGGTTTTCTTTCGTGTCCCGCACTATACTGTAATTGTAAAAAAAATCTCCCTCAGAGATATCTTCAGATCTTTACGTTTCAGGGGCCCTAGATGCCGAAAAACATTGTTTTGTCAATTCCGTCGGTCTGTCTGTCTGACGGTCTGCCGGTGTGTCTATTCGCGGCAAAGCTAAAAAATTACTAATCCGATTGACTTGAATTTTGGACAAAAATCAAGGGTCACATGTGGATGACCTGGCAACATTTTGGTAAAAATCCATTATGGCAAAACAAAATAGCGGTTTAGCGAAATGTTAAAAAATTATTACTAAAGAACTGCTTATTTTACTTCATATATTGCACAAAAATTAAGTATTGTGAGAGAATCAACTAGTAAAATTATTGTACTAATGCAAGATGGCTAAACAAAATGACGGCTTAATAAAATATTGAAAAAATTCTGACTGGAAAAACTTCTTAATGGATTGATTTCAAATTTTGCGCGATTATTAATTAGGGCATAGAAATGCCCTGGTAAAATTGTAGAATTAATTCAAGATGGCGGACAAATAAAATGTTTGTGATCGTGAAAAAATTACCAGGTGTTAGAGATTTTTACGTTTTAGCGTCGCTAGATGCCAAAATGTATATATTTTATCAATTTCGTCGGTTTGTTAATTTGTCGGTCTGTCAATTCGCAACATAGCTTAAAAACAATTTATCCATGACTTCAAATTTTGTTCAAGTATTAAGGGTTATATGGGGTTGACCTGGGAATATTTTAACAAAAATCTAGTAAAAACTATTTATTTAATTTATTTTAAATTATGCTCAAAAATAAAGTATTGCATAAACAGAAACGGGTAAAATATTGGTAAGAATCCAATATGGTGGACCAAAACGATGCCCAATAAAAATGTTTATAAAGACAGTATATATGTGTTACAAAATTACTGAGTACCAAAATAAATTGGGAAAGATCCATAACGAGGGTAGTTCCGGTAAAGGAAATTTACGGATTTTTTGTATATAAATATGAAAGGAGAAATCTAGAGGAAAATGAGCATATGCAACATTGCAAGTAAAACAGAGTGATTCATTATCACTCAGTTTTAAAGTTTTGCTCTTCACGTATACAAAATACGATGATCAATATAACGAATAAATTTTAATGCAACTGTTTTGCAATATATTGTTGCACTTGCAGAGGGTCTAACAGCAATAGAAAAAATAGGAAAATTTCCTTTAACCAGAACTTCCCTCGTTATGAATCTTTCCATTTATTAGGAATAGTGAAGTGTGACCCATTTTAGTTCAGTACATAGTAATTTCGTAAAACATATATAATGCGTTTTCAAATACTTTTATTGAGCGCCCTATTTGGCCGTCATTTTGTTCAGGCATCTTGAATTCATACCACAACTTTACCAGTTTATCTCTATCTCACATCTTAATGCTAGCACACAATTTAAAATTAATCTAATAAGTGGTTTTTTTCGGGCTGATTTTTTAAATACTTTATTAGGCCGCCACTTTATTTTGCTATCTTATATTCATACCAAAATATTAATAGTTCATTCCCATGTAACACTTGATTTTTATGAAGAATTAAAGATAAATTGGATAATTAGTTTTTTTGATAATAATTTGTTACGGTTCACTAGGGCGCCATCTTGTTCCGGCATATTGGATTTTTACCAAAATATTATCAAGTCATCCCCGTATGCCCCTGAATGTTTGACTAAAATTTGGTAAACGATTTTTAAGCTATGCAGCGAACTGACAGACAGACAAGCCTACAGATGGATCGATGCAATTGATAAAACATATTTTTTGTCATGTAGTGACGCTAAAACGTGAAGATATGTAAAAGCTGAAAGGGAGATTTTTACACGATTACAAACATTTTACTATGCCGCCATTTTGAATTAGTACCACAATTGTACTAGGTCATCTCTATCACAATTATTTATAGCACACAATTTGAAATCTGCCCATTAAGTTGTTTTTTCATGCTGAATTTTTAAATATTTTGTTAACCCACCATTTTGTTTCGCCATCTTTTATTTGTACCAAAATTTAACCAGTCAATTCCTACATAATACTTGATTGTTGTGCACATTTTGAGATGCATTCGAAAAGCATATTTTTAGTACAAATTTTTTCATTATTTCACTAGGTCGCCAATTTTTTTGCCATATTGAATTTTTACCAAAATGTTACCAGCCATCCCCATATGGCCTTTAATTATTGACCAAAATTTGAAGTCAATCGTTTGCTATGCTGCGGACAAACAGACCGAAGGAACTGAGAAAACATGTTTTTCGGCATATAGGCACCTTGAAATGTAAACACCTGAATCTCAGTGAAAAATCTCGGAGGGTGATTTTTGCACGATTAAAGTACTTCTCTTTTATGAAGAAAGTAATATATTAAACAAGTAGTTTTTTCATTGACACAGATCGCCGTTTTGTTACCTCATGTTTAATTCGCACTAGTTTATCTCTATCACATTTAATTTTTTAACCAGTGTATCTCTATATCACACTTAATTTTTGCACACAATTTGAAATTAATCTGATAAGTAGTTTGTTCAGGCTGATTTTTAAATATGTTATTAGGCCGCCATTTTGTTTTACCATACTGGGTTTTTCCAAAATGTTACCAAGTCATCCCCATAGGATCCTTAGTTTTTTGACCAAAATTCGAAGTCAATCGGGTAAGTAGTTTTTTAGCTATGCCGTGAATAGACAGACGATAGACAGACAGACCGACGGAATTGAGAAAACATGTTTTTCGGCTTCCTAATATTCTTGTTTTCCTAAAGTTTGACCCCACTAGTAAACACTTGCTACATTTTATTTATTATTGTTATTTTGTAGCGGCACTCGCCTGGCGACAAAAAATGTTATGGGTCTCTCGAGGATCGTCACTTTGACAAAGTTACATCTTAAATAATTTTTAAAAAGGTAATGGCCACTTTATAGAAACTAATTACGCTGTACCTTGTGCCAAATTTGAACCAAACATCTCTAGAAATATAGAACGAATTTGAAAAAAAAAACCAAAAAAATATTTAAAATTTTAACGCCCTGAACAGAGCCGTAGCCGGGAAGGGGCGAGGTCAAGCATTGCCCGACCTTAAATTTAGTTTTAGGAAGCTTTCAAATTTCTTGACGGAATATTACTGGAAATCCTGTAAAGCCGAAGGGATGTTTTTTACGATACCTATAACCCTTTAGTGTCAGTTGAGATCTTTGTTGATCTAGTTGTTCATTTTAAGATTTTTTTATTCGCCCGTATCGATACTCAATGAGCCGTGCAGATATCTACATTTAAGCTTTTGAGAATGATGATTACATATATATGTTATTGACTTGTAGATTTAATTAATTTTTGCGATATTTTACTTTAATGAAAAACATATAGTTTGAAATTGTTTTATTGTTATACTGTCATATTGTTTAAGTAACCGTTATTTGGTTATAAGTTTATTATTCTAATTGTTTCAATGATCCACTGACGCGGCCAGGGGAGGCAGAGGAGAAGTTAGCCCCCACACTTATTTCAGTACTGTTTCAAGAAAATAATTTATAGTACAAACACAACGTAAGAAAGCATTAAAGCAAGTAAGTTGCTTACGATGTACAGGTAGACATTCCGGTACACTATAAGAAAAGACCGTTCGATGCCGCGCCTGCAGTACAAAGCGGGAACTTGCCAGAAGTAGCTTTTTGACTGGCACGAAGCACACATAATTAATATCGATAATGGCCTTTTAGCTAAGATTTGTTATTGTGGTAGTCTAAAGAAGCTAGATAATTTTGTATCTGACTTCGACGTATCAAACTTTATTCTATATTGTAATTTGACAATTAGATCAACTATGTGTTAAATAGTTTATTAATATCGCCAGGGCTGGCACGAGTAAAAATGCGTATGTTAAAAGAAAAAAAACCTACTTACCTACCTACTAAAACTGAGTTTTTCAAAAACTTAAAAACTGTTTCGAGGTATATTTCCCTAAAATGATAAGAGCTTTACTATTTTATATTAGGTAAGTGACACTTTTAAGTTACCACATATACAACTGCATATGGCGTGCCTTTGAACCTGACTGAGTATAATTCAATATACATTACGACAGATTTTCAAAAGGGTACTTATAAGAAGTAAAAAATACCTAGCCAGTTTCGTTCTTGTGAAGGACTGTTAGACCTAGAGAAAGATATATTGAAAAATCGCATTTTTTACCCTAAAAAATTGTAATTAAACTAGGAACGATATCAAAATTTTGAGAAATTACTTTTTTTCGTATGTTCAATACTGAACATGTAATTTAAACGAGTAATGATCGGGTCATTGCTAATACAAGTTTCAGTCTATCTATAAGAATTTTTGTATTTATGTATATGAAACTATTGATATTCTTAATATATCAATAATCGTTTTGGGAAAACCAGACAAATAAAAATGTATTGTGCCGTAAATAAATCCCTTTTTCCGGGTTATAAATATTCTAGCATTGAAACTTTTATCTTTAAACACAACCGATAAAATTGACAAAAAATTTGCAATAAGTAATATGTTAGGGAGAGATAGAACATTCTAACATGCACAATGGAGTCCCCTTAAAGCAGAGTTTGTTTTTATAAAGTTGCCGTGTTGACTTTAGAGGTAAAGGTATCCACTTTTAACAACCAAGAAGAGACCTATATAATGGACATATAGTATGCTGGGTGTTCCATCATAAAATATAATTTCTCGTTTGTAATAAATTGTAACAAATAATTTAAAATTTTCACTAATTGGGCAGATTTTTTAAATATCGGAGTAATAAGCTACATAAATCATAATTTCCTTATCCTCAAGAAATGTATGATAATATGATACTATAAATATAATCATTAAGAAGAAAATCTGGAATTTACAAATGAAGGTAAAGGTATTCTAGACAAGATTAGGCAGCATTTTTTATGTGTATTCTATGGCTCGTTTTCTTAACTTTTAAAAAGCCTACACTTATTCTTAAATGCAATTATATGACTCTAATAATATTTACTTATTTTATAAATTATTACCCTTAATAGTGTTACGTTGGTACTTTCTTCTAAATTGACAACACTTGATGTTGGAATTCACATTTAAACTCAATTTTTTAAATGGTTTTGACAGAAAAATCCGGCAAAAAAATGAATTTGTAAACACTTTGTCTTGTTTTAAACAATTTAATACATGTACATCCTTAGATATATTTTGACACCAAAGTATGATGCTATATTAATGATTATAATATTACAATCAAAAGCATTACTATTGAAACACGTGTGTCTAAAGGATTATGCTTTCGCTTTTTGCAAGAAAATATATACTTGGTATTTTACGCTTCATGTAGCCTATCACATTCAGAAAATAAATCTGCCCAAATAAAAAAAAGAGTTACTGGCAGTAACTTTACCATGCGAAATTTGTATTTATGGAAAATAACTGCACATACTGATCATCAACTTTTAATATTAAATTTTCAAAAATATTTGTGCGGTATATCGGAAAAGAATATTTCAGATATACAACGTATATTGCTAAATTTTGAACTGTCTTCGTCCGGACTTAGGGAAACTTATTTTATATGGCAGATGTTTGTCTAGGTCTTATGTTAACTGTGAAATTGTTGGTGATCCTGAAATAAAGGAGTGCAAGCATTTAACGTTAACATTAGACCTATTGAACTAGCTTACCATAAGGCAACAGATATTATGTTTTTTTTTAGCTTTTGATAAAAGTAGGTCATAATTGCATCTTGCATTTTTACTAATGGAACTGACCTGCATCGTGTTTTGTCCCAAAATGTTCCAGTGGTACAAGGACTAATTTCTCGACATGAACAGGAACATGTTGTTGTATCCCAGAAATGACGGGCGGCAGGAAAACGATACATTTTTTCAAGACAGTGGTTCTTTTCACTCTGAAAATAAACGATTATAAGATTGATAATATAATCAATCATAGACATAAGTCATTAATTTTCAACACAGCAGATTATGGAGGGAGATTAACGTTACTTCAGTTAACGGCTATAAGCATTATAATATGTTAGTTTTTCTTATTTAAATATGAATGCCCCTATTTGAGATTGCAAAATATTTTGCACAAAATTCCGTCGAACTATTAGAATTGAAATAGTAAATATATAAGTATAAATAAATAAATAAATAAAAAAATAAATATATATATATATATATATATATATATATATATATATATATATATATATATATATATATATATATATATATATATATATATATATATATATATATATATATATATATATATATATATATATATATATATATATATATATATATATATATATATATATATATATATATATATATATATATATATATATATATATATATATATATATATATATATATATATATATATATATATATATATATATATATATATATATATATATATATATATATATATATATATATATATATATATATATATATATATATATATATATATATATATATATATATATATATATATATATATATATATATATATATATATATATATATATATATATATATATATATATATATATATATATATATATATATATATATATATATATATATATATATATATATATATATATATATATATATATATATATATATATATATATATATATATATATATATATATATATATATATATATATATATATATATATATATATATATATATATATATATATATATATATATATATATATATATATATATATATATATATATATATATAGATATATATATAGAGTCTCTATTCAGACACGAGAAACAAAGCTTCGAAAATGCCAAATGTGATTTTGGCGAAACGTCAGCAAAACTGTTCTTTTCAGAACGACAGTAGTGAACGGATGTACACCCGGAATGAAAACACATTGTATTTTTCCATCCGTGAAGGAGTAAAAATCAACATAGATATATATATATATATATATATATATATATATATATATATATATATATATATATATATATATATATATATATATATATATATATATATATATATATATATATATATATAGATATATATATATATATATATATATATATATATATATATATATATATATATATATATATATATATATATATATATATATATAAGCTTTGACAAAATGGTTCGATTATATGGTTTTTTCGTACACGTAATTTTGTATGAATTCGTATTTGACAACTATCGGACTGCCTTTTTGGTTATCCGAGGTTAAAACTCTCTTTTGGGTTGTCGCGAAACGAGTTCTATTACACATTTTGTGACGGATGCGGATGTCAAGAAATATAAAATCATGTGTATGGAAATTCAATACGTTATATTGTATTGTATTGTTTCATCTTTTTATTTCATAATATATTACTCGGTACACCGTGCTTTAGATATAATTACACACTAAATCGGAAATCCGTAATAGATAAGAAAAAAGTTTCATACAAAAGTTTCTTTAAATTTTTTTGGACAAAAATACAGGGTGTCCCATTTAAAATTTTATAGTTGATGTCGTCCCAGCAAAATTGGGACACCTTGTATACATGAAAACATTACATTTTAAAAAAACTTCAAATTTAAAAAATTTGTGTATGAAAATTTTATGTAGAACAGGATGTACACACACCTCGATTTATTTTAATAAGAAACCCAATTAAATATTGAAAAGTCAGATAAATACGAATCCATATCTCTGGTGAGGAAAATACTTCACTATGTACGGTACATTGGTACTTCTGAAATTTTCAAAGCTGCTGTTAGTATACAATATACGAAGGAACTCATGGTAAAGGCTTATTCCTTCACCAATGTGTCAAAAAACGACCAAAACATGACACTCTGTTTGTTTGAGAACCAAGAAGCCAATTCTGCATCTGTGGTATCTACCCCGGCAGCATTTAAGCAAAATGTACCATTTTATAGTCAACAGTGGATTTTTTCCCTGTTCTGATGGTTCGAGACCAAACGCTGGTACGTGTTTGCCAAACTGCACTAAAACGTGATGCATTATGCTTTATATTGAAGGGCAATAAGCCTTTCACTGGACCTAATTAAAATATTATTCAGAAACTGCAATAGAATATAATACTAATATGCAATAAAATTTATTGCCTTTAAGTTCGTTAGGAATAAGAACAATTTAAAGGCAATATTATACTATATAGATCCAAGTCTTAGGATTGATATGACAACTTCGCCAAAAATACAGTCACTCCGTCATTATTAGAAAAATGTGCAAAATTTTAAAGAATTTTATAAGTTTTTTGGTTTTTGAAATAATTTAAAAATATGAAAAGTGAGATTTTCTTTAAAAATCTAAAATCTGTAAAAACATTTCTGAACAAATTGTTCAAGCAGAAAACAATCAACTTTTCTTTTGGGCGCCATAATGGATTATTCCAATTTAGAAATAATTCTTTTAATAACCAATTCAACGAGATATTACATTTTTAAATCATGTTCTTTTTCAATCTTTATCAAATATATATATATATATATATATATATATATATATATATATATATATATATATATATATATATATATATATATATATATATAATGCCAAAATGTTACATATATATATATATATATATATATATATATATATATATATGATATATCAATATATATATTAACTAAATTTAATGTAACTTTACTTACAATATTTGTACACTCACAGGAGCAGTCTTTCTTGTTAAATTTCTGGTTGGTGTTACAAACTTTTTCCGTTATACGACATTGGCACCTACATTTAGTGTCTTTTGGAACCAGTATAGTAGAGCACTGTGTTTTACCTTCATCGATTACATGTACGGAAACGGATATGTTCTGAGATTTCATTGCTGAACATACTTTGTTACTGTCGCAATAACCTGAGCATTGCTTCGTGAATACTTTGTTTGGATAAACCTATAAAAATGTATAAAATAAAACCAGCTAAAATACTGTTTGTATTAGATTTAGTTCAAATTATTGTCAATTAATAGAAAATCTTGATGAGATGAGTGTTTTTGAGTACACTATCCCGTGTCCATAGTAAGAACAGGGTGATTTTTTTTAGGTAAGAGCACCTAGCATCAAACCAATAGGACTCATGTATATCGTCCCTAGAAAAACTGTTCATTCCAAGATTTCAACCAGTTTATTCCTATAAAATAGGTCGTCAATGGGGACTTCCCTTAAGGAGACAAAGTGGATTAGCGCTCTCCTAAAAACACTCACTCAGCAAATGTCCTATCGACCCGTTCGGAAGCTCTGCAAAAAACAGGTATCACTAAGTTTCACATTGTGAAGATATTTCGTTGGGTAACAGTGCACAGTCATAAATCCTAATGCGAATCACAGGTCTCTCTTCGACACTGCTTTCTCTTTGCTGGGGTTTTATAGGAAGTCCTAAGCAAATTCGCAGATTCACTTCATGACTTTTTAAATTTAGTGTGGTGATTTTTTTAACAATTTGTTACAATATATCATCCTGGCCAGTTCGTGTGCTTATTTGTTGTCTCTACAATGCGAGGATATTCTGATTCAATAAATAGAAATGCAAGCTAGGTAGGTAACTACTTTATATTTTTTTGAAGATTTTAAGCTTGTATATTATCTGTGTAGGTTCTAATCATATCATTCTTTGTGTCTTCACGGACCAACCATAAATATGGTTGACTGCGAACAATAACAAGGTTCATAATCAACATATACACTACTCAAACTACTGCTTAAAACGGGAAATCACTGCGTAGAATACATTTCCTAATATAATAGTCTAGTGCAATGCACTAAAGGATAGATGAATCTGGATATGATATATGATAGGTTTCAAGGTACTCACTTTCTCACTCACCAACGGCCAAATATGGTTACGGCTTTTTTAGAAGAAGTTTGCTTAAACAATGATGGCCTGTTTATCTTTTCGTCACACTGAATTTGCAGACTTCGTTCCAGAGTGTAATATTTCCTGTTATTGATTAAGCATCAGTATCAATTTTACCATTGTGTGAATTGTGTACTTACTATGTTAAAAGCACACTTGGAAGTAATGTTGTCATCTTCTGTTTCTAGTAGGGTGAGTTTGAAAATTGCTTCACTTCATAGGAGGCTTCCAGTTTCTATTTTTTGTTTTATATCAACTGAAACGTATCGTAGTTGCAATTTTTTTAATTCGGCACAATACACTGTAGTACATTATAATGGATAGTATATTCTATATTACAATTATAAATTAAAATATTTGCGGTAAATGCAATTATATACTTGTGGATTTGTACTACTGAAAAAGTTTGTGCTAGTTAACTTATCAATTTTTTTAGAATGTGACAGTATGCTGGTCTCTTGTTAAAGAATATCTACTCCAGTTAAAGCTCTGATTTCATTTAACTCTATTATTAAAGACGGTCGAACCCTATAAAAAGAATGCCTTGAGACAATGGACATTGTATTTTTTACAAGATTTGTTTGATCAGCAATTATTAGAGTAATACTTATTGAATTTAAATATAATATTACAGCAGCTTTTCTGTTTTTGCTAAAAAAGCACTAACCCTTGAACATCTTTTGTGTCTAAAAGGTCCCATACACTTCGCACTTTTGCAGTGTTTTGTCCGTACGTATTTAAAAGCACGGTTTTAAGTGACATTGTGTGGGGTTGTTCGTTCCAGTTATTTTTGTATGTTCAAAACTGTACAGTTTTGCATCTATGTTACGTTCGTTTTTACTTCCCTCGTAAAGAGAAGTATTGTAATCGTAAAAAAATCATCCTTCGAGATTTTTTCAGATCTTTACGATTCAAGGTCCCTAAATGCCGAGAAACATGTTTTCTCAATTTCGTCGTTCTGTCTGTATGTCAGACTGTTCGCGGTATAGCTAAAAAACTATTTAACCGATCGACTTTAATAAAAATTCACAAATTAAGGGTCATATGGATATGACCTGGAAACATTTTGGTAAAAATCCAATATGACGAAACAAAATGGCGGCCTAATGAAAGGTTAAAAAAATTACTACTAATAAACTACTTATCCAATTTACGTCAATTTGCACAAAAATCAAGTATTATGTGAAAATCAACTGGTAAAATTTTGGTACGAATTTAAGATGGTGAAACAAAATGGCGGGTTGACAAAATATGTCAATACTCATCCTAAAAACACTACTTAATGGAGTAATTTCAAACTTTGTGCGTCAATTAATTTTTGTATAGAGATCAACTGATAAAATTGTGGTACGAATTCAAGATGGCAGAACAAAATAAAAAATCGGCAGATTTTTACATATCTTTTCACGTTGTAGCATCCCTAAATGTCAAAATATATATGTTTTATCAATTCCGTGGGTGTGTCTGTCTGTTTGTCGGTCTATCAGTTCGCGATGTAGCTTAAAAACTACCCGATTGACTTTAAACATTGGTCAAAGACTAAGGGTCATATGGGGATGACCTGATATCTTGGTAAAATTCTAGGCGGAACAAGATGGCCGCCTAGTTAAAAAAACTATTACTAAAAAACCCAGCAAAAAACTAATTTTTCAGTTTACATTAACTTTTGCACAAAAATTGTTTTACATAGGACTGAACTGGCAATATTTTGGTGTGCATCCAAGGTAGCCAAACAAAATGGAGGCCTAATGAAATGTTTAAAAAAATCAGCTTGAAAAACTATTTATTAGATTAATTTCAAATTTTGTAGAAATATTAACTGTGATATAAAAATAAACTCGCATAATTGTAAGACGAATTTAAGATAGTGAAACAAAATGGCGGTAAAGTAAATGTAAAAAAATTTTCTTTCACTTTAAATTTTGCAAAAAAATTAAATGATGTTATAGGGATAAACTGGTACGAATTCAACATGACGCAACAAAATGGCCGTGTGTCTCAATGTAAATTCTGCTTATTCAATTTATTTTAATTTATACCCAAAATTCAAATGTGGCTTGTGGTAAAACATTGATAGGAATCCAATATGGTGCAACAAAACGTTGCCCAACAAAATGTTTGAAAAGGCAGTATATGTGTTCCTAAATGACAATATACCGAATTAAATTGGTTCACAGATCATTATTCCTAATAAAAGGAAAGCTCCATAACGATGGACATTCCTGGTAAAGCAAATTTACCGTTTTTTAAATAGTGTATGGTGAACACCGAGCAGTTTTCTTTACTGGTGATGCTTTTGTTTGTCGTGAAATATTGTTGAAATTAGATTTGGTAAAGCAATTCTGACAGAGTTTATAGATTTCTGCACAGGCTTAACCCTGTTTGTGGAAAATATAGTCTTGACAGTCCCAGAAGACTTAAAGCGTATATTAGAGGAAAAAATTGGTTTTCAAATATAAATGAATTAATCCAAATGCAAATAAAGGTAGCATCACAATATAAAGGGCATGCCGAGAATATGTGTGCAAAAATTACAATCTATATTTGAACATTTTAAATTGTATGTGTTTTGAAAAGTGAGAAATTTAACATTAATCCTACATGTTATCTACATTTTTTAAGGCTACAGAATCCTTATTTTACAAGGCGGGTAATTTGCCCCGATAATTTTGAAGTTACCATCCTTAATAGATTAAAATAAGTTTCTTCATCCATTCGAAAATAATTATACCAAATTTCTGGTTCCAGGCGAAGTTCATTCAGTAAATTTATATGGTACAAACCTTTTTTCTTTAAGGAGTGAGTCTTTGCATCTTTTTAATCGATATCTCTTTTTGACGGTACAGTTTTTTCCGTCAAACGTTCCGCTGTCCGTGTTTGACTGTATGGACCAAACCGTGCAAAATAATCGAAGTTTATGTGTTTTTAGTCCTCTGTGGCCTCCTCACACCTTTAACTGATACCCAGTAACTGTCACATTCTTTAATTTAACTTAATCAAATTAAGACATATTCGCTAAAAAAAACTAAGCCGCTAAACGCTAGCTTTTAGTCTCTTTTTCAATAATTGAGCATAAGAATAATAACAAAAAAAGACAAAACATAAAAAGCGTAAGTAAAGCTTAAATAAAATTGTATTTGCGCCTTTTTGATTTTTATGTACTAGCGTATTTGTAAATATTCTAAACTATCTTGAAATATTTTAAAAACTTACCGTTCCCTGAGTGGACACAACCTCTACAATAATAGGCCTTGGCTTGCAATTAATTTTCTTTTTATTGTCATCAAATTTCTTGTGGCTACATCTAACTGAAAAATAATTTAGAAATATTGAACATTTGGCATACTTATTCATAAAATTATTCTTATTTTTTGCTTCCCTCATAAGAAGGAAGTATCGCAATTGTGCAAGAATCCCGCTCACTGATTTTTACAAATCTTCAGGGTCCTTAGATGCCGTAAAACACGTTCTTTCGTAGATCTGTCTATTCGCGGAATAGCTAGAAACTAATAACCTGCAAAACTTTGTAAGTTATGCAAGTAAGTAAGTAAGTTTTGCACAAAAACCAAAAATCCGATTCAGAAGAACTGGTATCATTTATGATTAAAATACAATATGGTGGACAAATACAATCAAAGAACTTATTCACGAATTGACTTCAGATTTTGAATGAAACCCAAATCTGATATAGGCAAAAAATGGTAAAATTTTTGGCGGGAATCCCATATGAGAAAACAAAATAACGGCTTCTGAACAAGTAAATATCAATTTTCTGGAATAAAATCTTCATATGAAATTAAAAAACAATAAATGACTATATAGTATAAAGTGATTAAAAAATAAAAATAAATTCAAAACAAAGTAAAACATGGTATATTAGAGTATTGTGGCAATGTTTTTATTTGAGTATGGTAAGTGTATGTATGTAAGCACTCTAGATCTGGACCTTAACCCTCTATTACATTTTGTTCCCAAATGGGAACAAAATATCTTTTTGTAAATATTTATTAAATACGACTTGCAAAATAATGTTTTAATGCGCGGTGTTCCTTCTCGGGAAGCTAATATTTAATACTAAATCATTCTCCCAATAGATGGCAGGTATAGACAAACTGTTTGTTATTTCGAATTCTATCCGCTCTGGCGAAACATAACGTGTTTTTACGCTACGTTTAGTGCTCGATAGTTACATTTTTAGGTAAGTAATACTTCATATTTTTTTATAATATCATTTTATAGTATGTTTGTTGTATGTTAGGACGTTTACTTCAAATATTTCTCGAAAATAAAGTAATAAATAGCATATTTGAAGTTTTGTTCCCAAATGGGAACATTGTGCGTAAAAATCTGTTTTTGCCGCAAAAATATTTTTTTAGTAAATTTATAATTTTGAATTTTCTTTTTTAGAATATGGATCCAGATAGTTTTCAAAATATACCAAGCAAACTTTTTTATGGAAAAAAAGTAAAAACTGCGCGACAAACAGTATTTCACATAAGGGATGTGCCTAGTGAAAGCGAAGATTCCGAACTCTCCGACGACGAACTTCAGGAGAGTCCTGGGCCAGAAGTAGAAGATTTGGATGATAATATCAGCAGTGATGAAGATCCAGAAGAGACGATACCCTTATCAGTCCTAAGACAACGTCTGAACTATACCGACCTTTCTCAAATAAAATGGAGAGAGACCAGAACCCAACGTGATGAACTAAATACTCAATTTCTAGGAGCTACACTTTTACCTGATGAAATTTTGCAACTTGACACTCCCTATAAGTTGTTTTCTTTTTTTCTATCCGAAGACTTCTTCACTGAAACTGCTCGTCAAACTTGCATTTACAGTGTTCAACAAAACCCTAATATGCCATTGACAACAGGAGTTGAGGAACTTCGACGTTTTGTTGGAATTATTTATTGGACTTCTCTCGTTCGACAGCCGACGACAAGAAGGCATTGGTCTCCAAACACTCGATTTCCACAAATTGCAGATGTGAGGACTATAAACCGCTTCGAAAGGCTAAAGAAGAATATTCACTTTGCAGATAATTCAGCGAATACCAGAAGTATCGACAAAATTATGCCAGTTTTAGACCACATAAAAACAGCCTGTAAAAAATTACCTGTTGAAGAAAATTTGTCATGCGATGGACAAATCATACCGTTCAAAGGACGAATTAGTCTAAAAACTTATAACCCCAAAAAACCCCACAAATGGGGGTACAAAATGTGGGTCCTTTCTGGAGTTTCTGGAATATCATACAACTTTGAGCTTTTTGGAGACAAAGATGCAACGCAGGTCATACAAGGAGAACCAAATTTAGGATCAGCAAGTAACGTAATTGTCCGATTATGTAGAGATGTGCCTTCAAATATAAATCATAAAATATATTATGATAACTATTTTTCTTCACTACCCCTTATTGCTTACTTAGCGAATAAAGGAATCCATAGTGTTGGAACTATTAGACAAAACCGGCTCAAAAATTTCAATCCTAAGACCGAAAAAGAAATGAAAGCAAAAGGCAGAGGAGCAATGGAAGAAAAATCAATAACTTTGGGACGCACTGAGATTAGAACAGTACAGTGGTATGACAATAAAATTGTGACTTTGGCATCATCATATTGCGGTACTGAGCCGGTTCGCAAAGTCAAAAGATTTTTTAAAGCTGAGAACACTAGGAAGGAAGTTGATTGTCCCGATATTGTAGGAGTTTATAATAAACACATGGGAGGTGTGGACCTCCAGGATTCATTACTTGGTTTGTACCCCATAAAAATGAAAAGCCGCAAATGGTATCACAGAATATTTTATCACATGCTTGATGTTGTTGTGGTAAATGCCTGGATACTTGACAGAAAAATTAAAAAACAACTGGGACAAGAGAACAATATTATCCCACTTTTGACATTCAAAACGGAACTGGCCATGCAGCTGTGCAATAGAGGTTTACCAAATAGTCACAAAAGAGGGCGACCAAGTAATGAAGCTTTGCCTGTGCCAAAACGAAGATGTCAAGAAGCTGGACCATCCAGAACAGTTCAATTGGATAGTATTGGGCATTGGCCAAATTGGACGGTGGAACGAGAGCGTTGCAAATTTCTGCAATGTAACGGGAAATCTAGAGTGAAATGTTCAAAGTGTAAAGTACAACTTTGTTGTAATAAAAAAAAAACTGTTTTGTTAAGTTCCATACTGCCTAAAATAAACACATAATTAAAATATTTATTTTTTTACACACCTTTATAAAACATTAGCCCACAAAGTTCCCATTCGGGAACATTTAACTTTTTCATCAAAAACCAAAAATTTTGAAAAAAAAATGTATTTTTAATACCCATAGGTCAAAAAGTACGTGAAATGCCATTAAAAGAGATTTTTTTTAATATCATCAATTTTTTTTTGGAAATTCATGCAATAGAGGGTTAAGATTTTTACAGCTAAGCTTGTAGAGGTGAAAATGGTATATTTCTTCTAATCCAAATTAGACATTTAAGTGCAGCAAATGTACTGTCATACATTTTTATTTGCGTATGCGTAATATGATTATTAAAAAAACCAGTGACAAAACCGATTTGACAAGAGCAAATTTGTTAAAAAAGTTAATATATATATATATATATATATATATATATATATATATATATATATATAATAAGTGCTAAAAAATTGGTAAATTAGCCTTTATTCGTAACCTCACTCATTTAGGTATATATCAAATTTTATTACACATAGATAATATAGATCGTATGCATATGTTTTTTTGAAAATAACTTCATAGATTTTTATTATTTTAAATGTATTTATTTTGTACAGAATGTTGAACAAACTGATGTAAAAATAAAAGTCTTTTTTTTATGCCATTTAAAGTTTCTCTTTGTTTGAAGGTGGTGGACAATGGAATGTTCACTCAAATCGTTTTGTCGAACTTGCATTGTCTTTATTACATTGGTTTCACAACGTTTCTAACGGTAACTATCTTCAATCGTTTGCAAATGTAAAAAAATATCTTTATATCAACAAATCTAATTCTTTATTTAGTATATTATTAAACAACCCTGATGTAAAAGACGTAACACATACACCGGATATGATAAAATAACAGTATGGAAGTTTTACTAGTATTTAATTTTTATAGCTAGTAACGAAACACTAAATCCTGACAAATCAGACTTTCAAAATCCGAAAAGTAAATCTAAATTCCTGAAGGTCACTGGAATTTAAATTATAGTAATATCAAAATTATGGAAACAGTTTAACTATTATCATTTACTTGAGTTATTGTTAAAAGTGACGAATATTGATAAATACTGGAGATACTACATTAAAACATGGTGTAGAAATCAATACTAAAGTCCACGCTAGTTCTAAAGCTAATTTATTTCCAGATTCCTACATTCTCTACCAACTTTAAATAAATATTGCGTTTCTAAAGTACGAGTATATATGAATGTGTGTTTCATTACCATTATTACCTTCAACTGGATCAACTATTACGTTTCGCATGGATATTCCTGAAACAAAGAAAAAACTGATAATAGAATTCTTCTTGTATATAGTAATAGTAACTTGCCATATATATATATATATATATATATATATATATATATATATATATATATATATATTCGATTTTTTTTAACAATAATGCACCGAGTTGAAGTATATACGAATTTACGTAGGAAGAACCATTACCATCAAGGTGCGAAGAAAGACTTTTGTGATTGCTTGAGTTCAAATTTGACAGGTCATTCAAATTTAGTTTATTATCTCTGTTCTGTTACTAATACGATTAGGTCAGCGCTATCTTAAAATATATTTTTCTGCGACGTGACAAGAGGACACCCGCAGATCCTCCAAAGAGAAGTATCACCTAGATTAATCCTTATTATAAAGATGCTTTTTAAGTTCGCAGTCAGAATTCCAGTTATAAGTCGCAAGTGTTGTCAGATTGATCATTCACGTCTCCATGCTGTTTTAATTTCACTTTCAATTTTTTAAATGTATTGTGGAATCTCCTTCATTGATTTACTCCGCTATCGCAACTGGCAATACTTTAAGAAAACTAGGTCAAAAAATATTTAAACTGGCCCTCTGCCTGCCAGTTTGTCAGCTTTTCATGCTATAATATCCGACGAAAACAAACTCTGTTTGTTTCAGTGATATCGACAAGATTTTATGACATTTCTGTAAGGTCTGGAGCAGCTATTTGATTGCTTTTAAGGGTCAGTAACTCTTATCCATTATCTGTAGTATGGAAAGTTTGATAATTTTGCCCTTGTTTCTCTACGTGTAATACCTTAGATAATCTATAGTCGAAAAGGCACAAATACTTTGTGACCTTCGGAGGGCTAAAGCCCGGTCCCAGTTTTTTAAAAAATAAACTTTTAATTTCTTTAAAGAGCGATGAAGAGGATGTACTGATGAAGTTGAAATCGGCTATCGCACTTAGAGAGCAAAATGAAGAAGAAAAGAACTATATTTGCAATGAATATTTTTTGAAAAAAACAACAAAGTGTGAACCTAAATAATTGCAAATATCAGAACAAAAAACTCAATTTATTTAGTATGTTGCAATACAAATATGAAGAAGCGAATATTTTGATAAATTTGATTTTTTTTCTATTTTTAATTTTTTAACTAGGGAAATTTTCAAAGGTGGGGATACCCATGAAAAAGTGAAACTAATAATATTAAATGCTACTGACTGGTACAATACAATACAAAAGAATTAAGGCAAGGATTAAAAACTAAATGGAAAAAATATTTTTATAAGAAATGATAGATAAGAACGATTAACAAAGGGGAATATAGAACTTTAAACAGAGAGATATTTAAGAAAATCAGGAGAAACAAAAAACAGACCAATTTATATGAAATTGGAAATATGATAAAACTTAGAACTAAGAAAAATGGCAAATTGATTCTTTTATAGTTTTATTTAATAAATAGCTTTTAGAAGGAATCACACCATCACACTGAAATTATGAAATTAAAGACAATCTGTTTTCGTAGTCATGAATACAGAAATTATTCATCAAAACAGGGAATAAATAAAACATATTTCTTTCTTTCTAGAGAATACAGAGTGAGTTAGACAGTACTTTAAAATAAACTTATTTAGATATAAAATATATTACACTATGCATACTTTGTAGAATCTTATGTTGGCAAAAAATCATTAGAATAGTGTTTCCTTAAAATATTTATGTTTGAATCATATTTCTTTCTACCAGTTTATAGATTACAAAATTAACTGTACTTTACTTTACGAATAGAGGCACAGAATAATAACATAATAATCTGTGGTAAAGGTCAGATAATAGTGAGGTAAGCTGTTTAAAAGTTATTAGCTAATCTACATACCGCATAAAAAAGTCCATATATTTCCATTTTACTATAAAAATAAGAATTGTGGGTGTAGAAAAAATGTATGTCATTACAAAAACAAAATAAAGATTGTTTTGGGTCAATGCACTAATGCCTTTAAATTTAGTTTTAATATAACACTACTAAAAAATATGTTAAAGAAAAAATTATTATCTTAACTTGCTTGTATTTGTGATATAACATTGATCAGTAACGCATCACAAACGTAAAAGCATCAGACCTCACTAAAACAATTCATTTAAAAAATTTCAGATAATTTTAGAATTCCTAGAAATAAAAAACTGATGTTAAATCGTAAATATTGAAATATATCTGACCAGCACTCACCCTCAGTTTTAGTACTAATAGCACGTAACTGGCGTTTCCAAAAAAAATTAGCTCTCTGTGGATCATAATTAAGCATACCTGGTTCATAATTATGCATACCTGACAATGTATTAGGCGAAGCAGGTACTTTAATTACAGCTTTTTTGTACTCGAGATATATGTCGATATTACTATTGGTATCCCGAGGAGCACTATTTCCCAAACACTTTTTATAACACCAATTGTTACGATCGCACGCTCCATCTCTAAAATTGAAAGCAACTATTATAAGAATAAATTTTATAAATTTCGTATCGGACATTTTAAACGGCCGTTAAAAGATGTTCGTATCGTTCGCTTTTCGGGACTAACTGTGCTAATAAATTCTTACTAATAAGATGTTTCCACATTATCCAGACTGTGTAGGCTAATGAAGTAGGGAGCCACTTTCAAATCAATTTTGTATATTTTTGTTTAGATAAAATCTTCCAAAACCGCGGATATATTCCATATGCGAGGTTGGTCATAGAGTGTGGAATTAATAGACGAGCAATAATAATACCTGTTATCGAAAGCTATAGAAATTACTTGCGTTCTTATATCAAGGCCTATATTTTTTGTGGCGAATGTCCCTGACCTTTAAGAAAACAGTTTTTCTGTACTACATAAGCATACGTCTACTACAACCGTTGAACTATTGTACATCATTATATATAGTTAGCCAAATTCCACTGCTTTAGCGGTCATCCCAAAAAAAAAATCCATTATCAACTATATACTAGCTCTTGCAGCGTTAGTGTTTTCCTACTTTTGATTTACTACTTTTTGGTTATGAGTTTCGCCATAGGTGGCTATATACTGCTCCTTGGTAAATAGAGTATCAAGTCCGGCGACGATTTCGGATGTTCTGTCGGTAATCACAAATGTCGGTTTTGCTCCTGTTGGTGACTCTGGTGTTGTTTTGTGTATTCATTTTGGCGCTAGTTCAGTGTCGTCTGTTTTTCAGCTCGTTGAATGTACTGATTAAGTCAGAAAAACGTGTCTATAGTTAGCCAAATTCCATTGCCTTAGCGGTCATCCCAAAAAAAAATTCATTTTCTACTCTATACGTATATATATATATATATATATATATATATATATATATATATATATATATATATATATATATATATATATATATATATATATATATATATATATATATATATATATATATATATATATATATATATATATATATATATATATATATATATATATATATATATATATATATATATATATATATGTTTTCATTCCACGTACACCAGCGTCGTAACAAGAAAATGATCCTTGTTTGGAACATGTTCTGCAACACAGCAGACACAATGATCCATTTTAGTAAAACGACGATCGCGATTTCGCTCTTATTAGAGCTCATCAGGCCGCAATAGACTAGCGAGCCCCGCGTAGGGCAAAGGCACAAAATTGAATCAAAAAAACAACTACTCCGCTGGCTAATACAACGAACGGCATTGAATTACATTTTATATATATATATATATATATATATATATATATATATATATATATATATATATATATATATATATATATATATATATATATATATATATATATATATATTTATATATATATATACATATATATATATATATATATATATAATGTAATTCTATGCCGGTCGTGGTATTAGCCAGCGAAGTAGTTGTTTTTTTGATTCCATTTTGTGCCTTTGCCCTACATATATATATATATGTATATATATATATATATATTTTTTTTTTTTTTTTCTTGGACCTCTTTGTATATTGTTAAATTGTGTATTCTTGGAATATGGTCCTTTAGTTTAAAATATAACTACATTAAGGAAGTAGCACATATCTCTATTATTGACGTTTCGGTCGTACGTTCAGGCCTTTTTCAAAATCTACAAGAGATAAGCCGGTCAGAAAGAGTTTTAAATTTTAACTTATTGCTAGGACTTACATAAATAGCAAAAAGAAACTTGAGGAAATCTCTGTGTTTCGGTCATAGTAATCCATTTAGTCACGTCACAGACATTACACATACATAGTATTAAAATTCATTTTATTAAAAATCACAAATCAAAACAACGATAATACATTGGGAGACAAGACAAGACGTTCACCTTTACATGTCATTAGATGTACTCGATACAGTATGCAAAATAATTTTGGTTTTTGGTTTTATAAATATTTTATGGCAATCCGCACATATTTGTAATACAGATTGATATTTTACGAGGCAGAGTTTAAAATTGATATGTTCTAAAAATTACCAGGATGGTTTTTTATGTGATATTTATTTTTGAGAATAGATATATAATATATATATATATATATATATATATATATATATATATATATATATATATATATATATATATATATATATATATATATATATATATATATATATATATATATATATATATATATATATATATATATATATATATATATATATATATATATATATATATATATATATATATATATATATATATATATATATATATATATATATATATATATATATATATATATATATATATATATATATATATATATATATATATATATATATATATATATATATATATATATATTATATATATATATATATATATATATACATATATATATATATATATATATATATATATATATATATATATATATATATATATATATATATATATATATATATATATTCTATATATATATATATATGTATATATATATATATATATATATATATATATATATATATATATATATATATATGTATATATTTCTCCCTCTGTATTCTCTAGAAAGAAAGAAATATGTTTTATTTATTCCCTGTTTTGATGAATAATTTGTGAATACGTGACTGCGAAAACAGATTGTCTTTATTTTCACAATTTCACTGTGATGGTGTGATTCCTTCTGAAAGCTGTTTATTAAATAAAACTATTAGAGAATCAATTTGCCATTCCTCTTAGTTTTAAATTTTATGATATTTATATTTTCATTTAGATTGGTGTGTTTTTTGTTTCTCGTGATTTTCTTAAATATCTCCCTGTTTAAAGTTCTATATTCCCCTTTGTTAATCATTCTTATCTATAATTTTTTATAAAAATTTTTTTTCCATTTAGTTTTTAATCCCTGCCTTAGTTATCTGGTATTGCATTGTCCTGTTTGCCAGCAGCATATACTGTTATTAGTTTCTCTTTTTCATGTATATCCCCACTTTTGAAAATCCCTCTAGTTAAAAAATCAAAATTAAAAAAATATATATATATATATATATATATATATATATATATATATATATATATATATATATATATATATATATATATACATATATATATATAATATATATATATATATATATATATATATATATATATATATATATATATATATATATATATATATATATATATATATATATATATATATATATATATATATATATATATATATATATATATATATATATATATATATATATATATATATATATATATATATATATATATATATATATATATGTTTAACAGATAGCGCCACTGGTTGCCTATTTCCCTCGTCGACTTTTAAAGTCGAACGACATGACACCTTGTTTGTTTCAGGGTTTGGGTATTCCGGTTTTATTACCGATAACCGTTAAGGAAACTGCCTGATGAGCCTTGCCGGGCAGATACCACGGTAGCTGATAGCTCTTTGGCACTTGAAACAAACAGTCTCGACAAAATGGTGAAGGAGTAATCCTTACTGTTAGTTGTTCCGTTTTGTATAACTTTTTATAACCAAGAACACATAAATTGAAATTTGTTTTTCTTATATATATACATATATATATATATATATATATATATATATATATATATATATATACACATATATATATTTATATATATATATATATATATATATATATATATATATATATATACACTAGATGTAATATGTGATACATCTAGTGTAAGTCAACACATTTTAAGAAAATATGATAGGCCATTAATTATTTGAAATAATTTTTTGCTCTTATTTGCATTTTTTTGGTTTCGTTAATATTATTATTAATATATTAATTCGAAGGATTTAAAGTAAGAACTATTTTAATACATTCCTTTCAATTTTGGTACTTCACGTCCACAATGTAATTCAAACAAAAAATCTAAGCAACTTTTATGGACAATTTTAATAAACATTGAAATCAAATGCCTTCGTTTCTCTACTGATCAGTGTCATTATCAGGACCAGATTCTTTCGATTGGTAAACTAATATTCCACATACGAGAATATTTTTAAAATAAAGAGGACATACAATAGCATCACGTATGCAGATTTAAATTGACATTGATAGTATCAATTGGGCTGTTGTATATTCTTCTATTTTAAAAATAGTCTCGTATGCGGAATATTTAATTTAGCAGTCGTAACAGTCTGGCCTTGATGATGATACCGATCAGTGTCGAAACGTAGGCATTTGATTTGAATGTTCAATAAAACTGCCAAAAAACCAGCTTAAATCTTTCGCTTGTGTTAATACATACATTGATATTATTACAACATTATCAATTTAAGCCTCAGAGAAGCCAAATATAATGCTTATTACGTATGAAAAATAATTTTTTGCAATTTTAGTACTGGCTGAACAAAACTGAAAAATCAGTAAATTACCCACAACTTCCTTCATACATACAATTATTTTGCAAGAACTTTATACAAATCCTCTAAACTGTAATTTATTTCAATTTTGTTTTAATTTAATTTATTTACTGTTATTATTATTATTTATTTTTTTTTTATTCTTTATAACTTTATTTATATAATCTCTAAAAAATAAATGATCTCCTTAATTATTTTCTTTCATAAACAAATATTTTATTCCAAAAAATGGAATTTTAACGAATATTTAAACATTTAATTAGGCCTCATTTTGTTTCGCCATAATGGCTTTATACAAAAATTCTTCCTTTTTAGCCCCATATCACACTAAATTTCAAAGTCCATCTGATAAGTAGTTTTTTAATATATTTTTTTTAATTTATGAGGCCGCCATATAAGATTTGTAACGAAATATTACTATTCCATCCCCATACGATGATTTTCGACCATAATTTTAAATCAATCGAATACTTTGTTTTGAAGCTATGCCACGTACAGACCGAACGTCAAACTGATAGAAACGGGATAACACGTTTTTCGTGGTCCAGGTACCCGAAAACGCAAAGATCCGCGAAAATCTGGTGAGTGATTTTTTACGATTACAAAACGTACCTCTTACGAGGGAAGTGAAAAGCATATGGTAATCAAGGCCAAACAAAAATCCACTGTAAATTATTATGTAAGTTCTGCATGGTTATTATAATATGAAAACAATTTTTTTTTTCAGATATTTCCACAAGATACTTCGATGCATGAATCAAGCCACAAAAATCACTGCAAGAATCATGTTGTGCGTAAGAAAATTCTTGCTCATCTAAGGATCCTATGGTCCAACTTCAAATTGGGTAAATAAACAATAGTGATGTTTTACTATTACCTATTATGATTTAACTGAATATTCCCAGAAAGAAAAATGGCAGTTTCTCTACGCTCTCAGTTAACACGTAGAGATTTTGTAGAAACGTGATTAATTTAACTTGGCCAAATTTATTACTCAGATAAAAATTAGACGAAATGTCTATTTATAGAATCACTGATTTATATACAAAACGTGCAAACAAAGAGTACAACGAAGTGTATAAAATAACAAATTAAATAGTCTTATTTACTTTTGATTCTCAATCTTGTTACTTCATTTAAGATAAATATGTAAAATAAATACTAGACGATTTGACAAATCCTGTCTTAAAGACATGAATGATATAGGCCAGATCATACATGATTTTATTAAAAAATAATTTACCTATACAATAACAATATAAAATCACCAGATTTATTTGATTTAAGCATTTCAAATTTGTCAGAGGACTGTAACAAAAATATGTTTTAAAATGTATCTTCTATAAGTCACCATGTATCATTCATAGTTTCTAATATTGAAAATTGCTATTCAGAAATCTGGTTTGTATTGATTCATCCTACTATTATGTCTATTGTTTATACTGACATATATCCCCTTTATTATCTTAAATAAAAATAACTACAATATAATTGTTGGCCAGGTCCAATCTATTAAACTTAAATTCAGAGGCATCTATCCAGAAAACCTAAACTGACAATAGGAACAGATTTCTGTACGTATAAATGGAATTATTGATTATAAGATATTGATATTATCTTTCTAGGATTCGGAGAGGAGAACCTTAATACGAATGCGCAAACACCCCATATTTTCTATCGATCGTCGTCGCTGCCTTTGAACCCCAAGGGAAATGTTTTTTACGATTAGTCACAGCTTACCTAGAATCTAGAGGCTAAAAAGACATGCAACCCATGTCAATATGTTTCTTAATATTGTAAATGTATTTTGTAAAGTGAATTTTTTCGTTTAAAAGGTCGTCTCAGCGATATGTGAACAAAGCAAGCGTTTTTCAGACTGAAGCAAAATTTGTGCTTAAAATGGCATTTGCAAATAATCCATCACTAAGAACTCCGACTGCTTTAGAGCAACTTTTGGAGGAAATCAATTTTCAAAGAACAAAAGAAATGAGACAGCTATTAAAGGACGGTAAGTAATATTTTATGTCTTTGTCAGAATCTATTCTCTTTAAGCTGTGCATATATCCTTTGACATAAGATCTATCTTATTATTCTTATGAATTGGTGCATACATTTACATTTCATGCTCATGTCCCTGAATTTAGAATACATTCTTTTTTTATTATCAATATGTCCCAATATGTTCACTAAAATTAAAATAGCAGATGCTTAAAAACCGAACCTAATTTGGCAGTTTCCCTATAGAAAAAAGGCAGCTTCAATTTTTTGTCGCACTTCTTGGGAATAGAAGTACCAACGATTTATTAGTAATTGTGATACTCCGCTTTAAGCTCAATATTTTTTGTATAATAGAAATGTGTAAAGACAGTTACTACAAATAAGAAAACCTATTACACTTAAGCAAATTAAACTGCCCTCCTCAGGCATCGAAAATTCCTCAAGTTAACGAAACCTAGCTAGTATTGGTAAAGCAGATTCTCCATTCAACCCCCTCTACGTTTTTCTATGTGTGTAGGACTACTCCAGAATGCTTTGACCAAATTGGATGTTTTTAGGACGTATTTAGGATTATACCATGATAGTCCCAAAGCGAGCATATTGACAAAAAATTGCAATGGTACAATGACGCTATTTTGAGTTTTTTCTTTTAGGAAACGTATACACGCTACTTTTGAAATGACTTAATATATTGCTTTAACATTCAGTGTATGACGAGTAGCTAACAAAAAAAGTAATTATGAGTACCTTGATTAGGGGGTCATATCTTCTTCGAATTGATAACCTTAAAGCTACTCTTCAAAATAAAACTTCGAATACTTATATGTAATTAAAAAGTTTCAAACAATTTTAATTCAAAATAAATCGTCTTAAAAAAATCAGTAAATTTTCTTTACCGGGAACTTCCCTCGTTATGAATCTTTCCTTTTATTAGAAATGGTGAAGTGTGACCCAAATTAAGTCAATTAGTTGTCATGTTGTATTCGTACCAAATATTACCTGTTTATCCCTATATCCCATTTAATTTTTGTACAAAATTTGAAGTCATTTGAATAAGGTTTTCTTCCGTTGACTGTTTAAACAATTTATTTTTGTTCGGCCATTTTGAATTCATACCACAATGTTACTAGTTTATATCTATATCACACTTAATGCCTGCACAAAATTTCGAATTAATCTAATAAGTAGTTTTTCAGGCTGATTTTTTAAATATTTTATTAGGCCCCCATCTTTGATACATACTAAAATGTTACCAGTTCATTTCTATGTAACACTAGATTTTTGTGAAAAATTTGAGGCAATTTGTATAATTAGTTTTTTAGTAATAATTTTTTTAACAATTCACTAGGCCGCCATCTTGTTTCGACATCTTGAATTCGTACCAAAATTTTACCAGCTCATTTCTACTCATATCTTCGTATGATTTGTGTACAAAATTTCAGCTAAATTGGATACGCAGTTTTTTAGTAATAATTTTTTTAACAATTCATTAAGGCTGCCATTTTGTTCCGCCATATTGGATTTTTATAAAAATGTAACTATTTCACTCCCTTATGACCCTCGATTTTTGACCAAATTTGAAGTCAACCGGATAAATAGTTTTTGAGCTATGCCGCGTACAGGTAGATCGATAGAATTGAGAAAACATGTTTTTTGGCGTCTATAAAACGTAAAAATCTGTAAAATTCGAGAACGGTGATTTTTTCACGATTACAATATTTCTCTTTTATGAGGGAAGTAAAAACATAAAAAAGTAAAAGAACATTTTACTCCATCTGAAAATGTTTTTTGATTTATTGTATTATATAAATGGATTTTATTTTTTATTTAAAGTGTGTTAATTTAAAATTTTCTCAAAAAGTGGAATATTGGTTTTAAAATAAAGTACCAAATTTGTGGCTTTCCACGACAAGAAGCAAATTTTGCTGTTAAAGGAACAATCGATTTTTTGAAAGGAAGAACAGAAATTAAGTACATAACTATATTTTACACAATGGAAATGAATATTAGATTTCAAGATTGTGATACATTACAGTTCGTATGCCTAGCTGATACACCCAAACTTTTCATTTTAGTGACGCTTTTCCCACTGACGCTCTAGTAAATTTATGACAGTTTTATGAAAATATATTTTCAAAAACATAGAGGATCAAAAATGAACTAGCGCTAATATATGCCAACGAAGATTACAGAAATATATCTTTACAAAAGCTACTTAAAAAATATATAAAAAGAAAAAGACATTTTTACTAAAGTTTATAAACTTTTTTCTCTCATTCTAAAAATCCCGTCGACAAGTGTTTCAGTTGAAAGAAGTTCTGAAAAGACTAAAAACATTCACAAGAAATACTATATCCCAAGAACGACTGTCTTGTTTAGTCAATATTTTATTTCACAAAGAACTTCTCTGGTATTTAATGCAACAACAGCCATTTTATGAGGATATAATTGACAAATTCGCCTCTTCGAAAGACCGCAGAATTGCTTAGTCTACAAAAATCGTTTATTATTTAGTTTGAACTTCAATTTCATAATAATTGGCTTTCATAAAAGGTGGTAAACCATCATGCCTGAGAGAGTCATCCAACCCTTTACCTATTTTTCAAACCACGAACCGCCCCTGCCGTCATATCAGATTTACTTCAAAACAATCAAAACTTTATCTATTTAGTCATATGTCACAAAATTTGAAGTATATTGTTATAAACCGGAAAACATGCAATTTTGTATCGGTGCTACGATCATAAAAATGAAACGGAAAAATGCATTTTTTGACTTTTGGGATGTTGCCGTTTTGAGACGATGGTGGGTGAATTTTGATGTTTTTAGTAGACTCTCGGAGATACTATAGGACGATGCAAAATGCTTGACGGCGAGGGTTCCGAATATAGAGTTTAGCGTATAGAAAGTTTATTTTCGAAAACTGTACGTTACGCGCGATCGGCGGATATGTTACCTTAGTTCAAAAAAAAAAATGAAGGTCATTTTGGACACTTCGGACGTCTTAACGGTACGTCCTAGGGAAGTGGAAAAATTAATGGAGACCAAAATTCTAAATTGGCATCTGTTTCGAAAATTTCTAATTGTTGTAATAGGGTTCGAAAAGTTGAAAACAATTTTTTTTGCCAAATATTTCGGTAATCAATTTCATCTTTTTTCAGACGAAAAGTCTCGTGAACCTTTATATGGCTAGCGGAATCTTGAACCAAATGTGTTTCTTAATTTTCGTTTTTCTCCTATTTTCTGCCTTTCTTGGTTAATAACTCTGGTTCTGTAATTGCTAGACCGATCGGACTTTCATACACATATTTTAGCTAAAACTCCTAATACAAAACGCATTTCCCTAACGTTTCTGTGGGGAAGTTTTCTGAATTTGCTAATAATTTGCGAAACTCGGCTAGATCGAACTGGAAAAGTATCGAAACATAAAATTCATAATCTCGTTATAAATACATTTCAAGTTTTTACAATGGCTCTACAGAATGAGTTTTTTTTATATGCTCTGTATTATGGTTGAATTTTTTTATAATTTCACACTACTAGTCAGCTATGGATCAAGGTTAATGAAAACGATGTAATTTTCTTTATTTTACCCTCTTGGAACTTGTATGGGTACCTAACAGGGTATAACACCAAATTTTAAGGAAAACTGAATGTTACAATATATATTTGAAATTTAAGATACTACAGTGTGGTAGTAAGAAATTAAAGGAAAAATATTATTAATAAAAGCCTAATAATGAGTAGGTAAACCAAATAAAAAAATCATCACATTTTAAATTACATAATTAAAACAATTAAAATATTTGAGTCGTTCCTTCCATAATATATATATATATATATATATATATATATATATATATATATATATATATATATGTTTCACTATTAATTCAAAAATTCACTTTTTAAAAAAAATTATTATTTAACTTTGAAATTACTTTATACAATATCGGAACTTAAACTGGCATAAAAACAGTATATAATATGAACTGACTAATATTTACAATTCAGAGCGTTTGATGTGTTTTAAAATGCTGATGCGGCACCTTCCAGCTGTGTGAATTGCAACTCGAAGGTACTGCTTACAATGCATTCCTTGAAATGTTGAAATTGCTACATCCGATACCGTGTGACCGATGGTCATTGCCTACACGTGGCTATAAACGGATATAACAACTCCCCCTTTTGGTCAAAAGTTAACACCCTGTGTAAACTTTTATAAGATCATTATATTTCGGCTCCGTCTTCTTCTTCTTGGGTTTGAGGGTGGATGGCTGGCCGTCTTCTCGCAAGGATGCTGCTGAGCCTGAGTTTGACTGTCTTTCGCTGTTGTGGTCTAGGCGGAGGTGGTGAACCATCATCCAATGGAGCCATGGTGATGCTGGGTAGTCTTTTACGGCGACACTTACACATTATGTACAAGACGAGCAGACTGACTAGAAGAACTATCGTGACGATCGTGAACCATGACAGATGTTTATAGACAAAAGGTTGGTTGATTAATTTATCTAGTTCTTCGGAGTATTGGTCCAATTTGTGCTGGGCAATATTGAGATCTTCTACGTCTATCTTGTTCAGTTTTAGAGGTTTAAGGTCTGGAATGTGAAGCTTCGATGAAATATGTTGGCAGCACTTGTATGGGATTATCACTGGGTGGCTTTTATAAGTAACATTTTGATACTTATCAATGAGTGCTTTGGCGTGAACTCTTGTGCTTCCTATAAAGGCATTACAATATGGCTGAAGTCTAAGAAGGGAATTGACATTGATGATACTTGTCCTGACTTCTTTTCCTTCACACTTTATTGTAACTGGTAGTGGATCTGACACTGTAATCAACCAGAAGTTTTGATCGATGCCTTTAACGTTGTATCCTTTTGCAAGAAGAAGAGATACCTGGCACGTCTTTGGTAAATGGTTTGGTCCTCTAAGTAGCTGAGCTTCGCAAATCGCTTCACTGTCTATCGGGTAGGGTAGAACATCTGAGCAGATCTTTTGGCCTCGTCCTAGTGATTTGCAGCTTCCCAGGTTTTGAAATGAAATATATAACATTGAATCATCGTCCCGCGCAATATATTTTTGTGTTGTAGGGATTATATGATGAAATTCTGTTCGATTATCTAATACGGGTATTGGATAGAGATGATACAAAGTATAGCTTTCAGGGTTTACTAAGGGTATTTTTAGAATAAACACTACTTTAGTATCAGATTGATATGCTTCAAGCTCGATTATCTCAACATACTGGGCAAGCGTTGAAGAGTATGCAGGTAGAGGAAGATTATTTTTTCTGAGAGATTGTGAAATTTCTTGAACGGAACTAATCAGATCTCCCGGGGTTATTATTAAACTGTGCAAGATATTTAGCCTAGCGAATGATATCGCGTTCAGAGTGTCGTTAAGAAAATTTTCTATAAAGGAATAACTCTACATTAATGATTCACATAAATCTAGAGTTCTTATCTGGCCATGGTAAAATGAGAGGTCGTCGGAAATGTCCATTATCGATTTGTGGATTTCGTTTATGTCCCGGTTAAATGTTTCTTCATCTATTTGAAGTTTTTGTATTGACGCGTTAAAGGTTTTTATTACTGAGGTAGTAACCGATATCTGATTTTTGAGGAGATTTTCGATATGTCTTTCGTCTTGAGAGACTTTATCAATGCATTCATTGAAGTACTCACCGTCGGAAGCATCGAGGTTTCCAGTTATGGATTTCCAGACAGTGCCTATACCGTTGAATATTCCGCGCTTCTCCCTGTAACTGTATTCTTTCGTATCCGCGATTATTTCTTTGTATTTTAAATTGACAGTGTCGGATATTTGATTGAGCAGGCTGACATGAGTTTGTATTTCGGATTTGAAAGATAACATTCTGGGCGAGTCAACGTCTACAAAGCCATATAACCATCCTTCTAGGATCTTATCATTATTCGCGATAGCTTCCTTTATGTAAGAAAGATCTTTATACACGAGGAGTGTCCATTTGTCGTTTGACACTTTTACAGAACCTTCTTCGTGGAAGAATATTCCGAGTGTGTTGTTGATAGGTGTAATCGAAAATTGGGTCAGGCCTACCGAGAAGAGCCCGAGGAATCTGTAAAGAAGAAGAATACTTATTCAAAATAGGGTTTTAGCCTATCGAAGTTGACTTTAGTTGATTGGTTTGTTCGAGGATTAAGAAGGCTAGCGGAATTTTGAAAAACTTCTGTAATTTCAAAAGGGCCATTAAATTTGTTTTCGGCTTTAGATTTTATTTGTGACTCTTTAACATACACTTTATTTCCGACTTTGTATTCAGGGATACTAGTTACGTGTTCGTCAAACCTGACTTTTGCCTTTTCTTTTTGTCGTTCTGTTTTTGCCCTAGCGATTTTGTAAAAATATTCCATACGGTTATTAAGGTCTCTTATGTATTTTGATATTAATTTTTCCTGGTTGTATAAAGTTTCGGGTGGTCTACTTGACGTGTGACCAAAAATAAGTTCAAACGGTGTAAACCCATGAGTTTTATTTTTCGTATTCTTGTAACAGATCACCTCGTAGGGTAAAACATTAAAGGGATGTTCTTTTGGGTTTTCGGCTATATTTGCTCTAATCATTTCTGATAAGGTTGCATGGAACCTTTCAATGGACCCGTTAGACTTGGGGTGATTGACACTAGAGAAAGTTAATTTTATGTTAAATAGTTCACAAAGATCTTTGAATAATGAGTTGTCAAATTCGCGCCCATAGTCGCAATGTATTCTTAGGGGCGTGCCGAAGTGTTGGAAAAATATTAATAAGGTATTTACAATTGTCGACGCTTTTTTGTCTTCGACTTCGTAAGCCTGTGTGAATTTTGTAAGTTCGTCTCGAATCGTAAGTGCGTAATATCTGGTTGGATATTCGAAGATGTCAATGTTTATCCTTTCAAATGGGGTTTTCGGAGTTTCCGTTATGACGAGAGGCGTACTTAGGTTTTTTCGGCATATTTTTACCTTTTGGCATATTTCGCAGCCTTTTATTAATTTTTCGACGTCTTTTGTTAAATTCGGCCAATTGTACTTTTCTCTTATGCGCCTGACTGTCTCGTTAATTCCCCTATGCAAATTAGTTTTGCCTGAATGGTAGTGTTCTAAAATTTGGGGTATTTCGTCGGCGTCTGGGGTTTTAACAACATTTTGGCAGATTTTAAGTTTTATTTCTTTGTCGGCGAAAATGAATGAGAAAATTTCGAGGATAGGCAGTGCTAGATTATTTTCCACGTAATACGTTTTGGAAGGGTCGAATTCATTTTGGGCCTTAAATAGGACATAGAACAAGTGTTGGGCTACAATTTCCGGATCAAATGGTATTGGGATAATAAAGTATTTTCTATCTTTCACGGTTTTGCTAGAGACAATGTTAACGCTCATTTTTTCAAAATGAACGCTTTCTTCGAAGATATCTTCGATTATTTTGTAATGCATTTCCTCTAGTTTATTTTGCCAGAAAAAGGTAATAATTAGTTTATGTGGTTTATCTAAAAGCTGTGAATTTGAAAATTCGACTTTGGAATAGTCAATTATTGATTTGGTTTGGTATAGGTCTACAAACTTGTTGTATTCCTGTGTAATGTACTCGTCGTCTATCTCGACGTCATTGGACTCTGGCTGGTTTTGATTTTCGTTTTCGCTATTATTTTCGTTGGCTGCAAAAATGGGGAATTTTGATTGGAAATTTGCGCATTCTTGGAAATAATTAATTTTTTTTCGCGATAGAGCATCTGCATTTTTGTTTATTTTTCCCGGTTTATATTCTATTTTATAGTTGTATTCTTCTAATTTTAGACGCCATCGCGCAAGTCTGCTTCCGGGATCTTTAATTGAAAACAACCATGTTAACGGCCTGTGGTCTGTAATAAGCGTAAACTTTCGTCCAAAAAGAAAAGGGCGGAAATGCTTTACTGCCCATACAATTGCTAGTAGCTCCCTTTCGATGGTGGAATATTTAGTTTCTGTACTACAGAGTGTTCTGGATGCAAAGGCTATTGGGAGATCTTTTCCGACTGGTCCCTGGGACAGCACAGCGCCTATTGCAAATGCGCTTGCGTCTGTGGTAAGGAGGAAAGTTTCTTCAAAATTAGGATAGATTAGAATGGGGTCTGAAATTGGGGCTTTCTTTAATTCTTCAAATGCACTTTTACATTCTGAATCAAAGAAGAATGGGATGTACTTTTTCAAGAGTTTAGTTAACGGCTTGGATACTTTTGCAAAGTTTGGAATGACTCGGCGGTAATAACCCGCTAATCCCAGAAAATTTTTAATATCCTTTGCGTTTTTTGGTTCTGGGAAGTTTTGAATGCATTCCACTTTTGAAGGGTTAGGTTTAACACCATCTTTGGTAATGAGGTGTCCCAGATAGGCAACTTCTTTCCTTTTAGCCGGTCTATATGCTCATGTATAGTGGGAGAGTAGACGATTATGTCGTCCATATATACAAGGCAACGCTCGTTTTGAATGCCCAAGAGAATGTTGTCCATGACGCGTTGAAACGTGGACGGGGCATTCTTTAGACCGAATGGCATGCGGACAAATTCATAGTGTCCATTGTCAACTGAAAATGCTGTCTTTGGTATGTCATCGGGATTGATCTCAATTTGATGAAAGCCGGACGCGAGATCAAACGTAGAAAAATATTGACATTTACCAAGTTGGTCCAAAAGGTCTGAAATGTTTGGTAGAGGATATTTATTATCAATACTGAGGTCATTGAGCTTTCTGTAGTCAATAACTACACGCCATTTTTGTTTCCCGGACGCATCAAGTTTTTTGGGTACCACCCATACAGGTGAGGACCACGGTGAAATGGAAGGCCGTATAATTCCCTGGTCTAACATCTTTCCCATCTGTGTTTTCACTTCCTCTTTATGTATCTGAGGATACCTATAAGATTTTGTGAAAACGGGCTTTGCATTATTAGTTTCTATAACATGCTTGATTTCATTGGTGAAAGTTAGTTTATCACCTTTGATGTAAAATATGTCAGAGTATTCTAGACAGAGATTTGTGATCATTTCCTTTTCTTCGGAATTAAGATGCTCGGTTCTTAATTCGTTTCGAATGATCTGTATTCTGTCGATTTGATCGGCTTCATAATTATCTTGGGTGTTAAGGTTTAGGACAACATCATTAGGGGTAAATGGTTCGATAGAAAGATCGGAAAAATCGATGGTTTTTGGCATGGCGTTAGCATTTAAAATAGAAGTCATAAATTCACCGCTTTCGTTAACATGTACAATAGCATTTGGTAAACGAACTTTTTCTTTTTCTTGAGACATTAATAGGGCGTCTGTATTTTTTAAGTTACATGTTAATTTAAAAAATTTTTCTGTGCGAGCGTCAATAGAAATTTTGTTGTTTATCTCGTTTTTATTGACATTTTTTTCTGTTGTAATAGCCCCAACTTTATGCAACGGAATCGTTTTAAAGTTCGTTACTAAATTTTTTGATTTAAGATCAATTATACACTCATAATGCTCGAGAAAATCAAGTCCTAAGATTCCATCAAAATCGATATCTAAGTTATAAATGTATACCTTGTGTGGGTTACCTATTTCAAAAGGGACAAGAGTCGATTCAAATATAGACAATTTCTGATTTGTTATTCCCTGAATAGTTACGTTTTCTGGTGATCTGAGGGGAAACTTTTTCACCGTATTTTCTTTAAAAATGGATATCCCTGCTCCGGTATCAATTAAAAGTTTGAATGTATTTGAGGCATCGTTAATATAGTACAGGTTCTTGGGGTTGACAGTAAGAAACGGGTTTAAAGGAACGCTTGTTCCGGAAAATTCACATTGGGGTCCAAATCGTCTAAATTCATTGTCTGAATCTGACTCTGCAGTTCCGACACCGAGTTGTTCAATTGGGTAGGTATCTCCGGAGGATGGTTTTTGTAAAGGGGAGGTGGAAAATTTTGGAAATCTGAGTTGTCAAATTGTTCGAATCGTGTTTGTTCGTTTTCAATATAATATTCTTGGTATTCCAAGTTGCTATCATCTTGAGAATATTCGTCGTAATATTGTGGTCCTTCGTAAGATTGGTAATCATAATTTACGTGGTGAGCTCTTTGTTGATTTGGAGAGGAATTCGAGTTTCTTTGCATTAGAGGTGGACGAGATGCAACATAACTTTGTTGGGTAGCTGCAGGTTGTCTATATTGAGACGAAAATGTGTTGGGTCTATTTTGCTGTGAAAAATGAGGCACTTGGCTAGAAGAAGGAAACTGCCTTTGATAATTTATGTTACCATTATTTTGAGAATAACTAGGATGAGACATTGATTGGGAACGGCATTCTGCAGCTATGTGGCCGTTGTGTCCACATTTCAGACATTTTATAACTTGTGGTAACTGTTTCCTAATTGGTTGGGGAAGTTTCGGAGAAATTTGTTTATTTACTTTTTGAGTTTCGAAATATGAGAGCTGTAGTTCACGCCTAATGCGGGAGTGAGCTTCTAAAAGATCTCTTGGATTACCTGCACGAATAATTTGGCCTAGGCGAGGTTCTAGTCCAGTTAAAAGAGTATTTAGGCTCATTGTCTCAATTAGTTTGCTTTGGGCAGCTTTTTGATCATTACTTAGGTTGGAAGCTTTTTGAATACTTGAGAGCATTTTTGCATTCAAAACCTGCAAGCGATTGTAAAATGTAAGGGCGGACTCACCAGGTACTTGGCGGAGTCTTTGAAGGTCTTGTATAAGAGACGATAGGTCCCTCGGGTCGCCAAAATGAAGGTTTAAGAGTTGTTTAATCTCGCAATATGTTGCAGGGTTTCTTGAATTTACTAATTGCGCGGCTCTACTTTTAAGTTTGTTTTTAATGTGAATCGTTAATAACAGTTTTTGGTCGGTTGTTGCCATTTGATTAGCACAATCGCACGCATTTAAAAAGGTACCCAAGGAGATTTGATCGCCTTCAAAATCAGGCACTATAGAAAATATTTCGGAAAGCCTGTAAGGCTCAATTTCTACCTCAGCACCTTGTATCGGTTGCTGGGTAGGTGGCTGAGTTTGTTGAGCTTGTTGAGATTGTTGGGAACGTGTCTCGGGCATTTTGCTAAATACTATTTGTTTTTAATTTTCAAAATATAAATTAGGGGGAAAACAAAATATTAGGCAAGTATTGGAGAAAGAAAATTAGCATATAAAATTCACCTTTCTTTTTAAATTTATAAAACTAAAATCAGGGAGTATGTAGAAAAATCACGTATAGAAAATCGAACAGAAACAGAATAAAAATAAGATACAACACTTAAACGGGATAATTCAATGTCACTTACGTTAGCAGGAGCATTAGTCGTCTTATTCTCTCAGGGCTGCCAGGGGTTTCACTAAGTGTTCCTTCCGCAGGTATCTTCGAGTGAGGACGCCTTAAATGTGGTTCTTTTCTTCGTTAAGGGATTGAATCCGCCGTCAACAGTTAGGTCTTCCTTGTTCTGCCGACGTTAGACGAATCCTACCGACTGCGCCAATTTGTAACACTATTAATTCAAAAATTCACTTTTAAAAAAAAAATTATTATTTAACTTTGAAATTACTTTATACAATATCGGAACTTAAACTGGCATAAAAACGGTATATAATATGAACTGACTAATATTTACAATTCAGAGTGTTTTATATGATTTAAAATGCTGATGCGGCACCTTCCAGCTGTGGGAATTGCAACTCGAAGGTACTGCTTACAATACATTCCTTGAAATGTTGAAATTGCTACATCCGATACCGTGTGACCGAAGGTCATTGCCTACACGTGGCTATAAACGGATATAACATATATATATATATATATATATATATATATATATATATATATATATATATATATATATATATATATATATATATATATATATATATATATATATATATATATATATATATATATATATATATATATATATATATATATATATATATATATATATATATATATATATATATATATATATATATATATATATATATATATATATATATATATTATATATATAATATATATATATAATATATATATATAATAGAATTTTTTTGACGCTTAACCACAATAAAATTTGGTCAAATGTAAACACGTGTTTCTGACTTAATCAGAGTCAACTAGTTGAGAGTCGAGTACAACCAGCGCTAAACTTAACAGACAAAACCACACCAGAATTACCGACAGGAGCAAAACTGACATTTGTGGTTACCAAGAGAACATCCAAAATCTTCGCCGGATTTAATACTCTATTGCTCTATTACCACGGAGCGGTATATAGCCTTCTGTGGCGAAACTCATAAACCAAGAGTAAGTAAATATAAAGTAGAAAAAGATTAACGCGTAAGAACAATTTTCAATGTGCTCTAGCAGTCATCCCAAAAAAATTCATTTTTCAACTATATAATAGTTCTTGCCGCATTAATCTTTTTCTACTATATATATATATATATATATATATATATATATATATATATATATATATATATATATATATATATATATATATATATATATATATACGAATTTCAGAAGATTTTCGTTTTGCTTAGCAAACCGTAAAATAGATCAGATTATGAAGTATGTGAAAATAGTTATGTTTCACTATGCAGGGTAGCCTAGAGATACGAAGCAGTCAAATTTCCTTTGATCTCTTTGTGTGTAACCGTTTTTGTACTTTAGACGGAAGTCCTAGGGAACACAAGAATTTCTTTAAAATGCTAATATTTTTTAATTCTATATTTCTTAGCTTTTTCAAAACGGGTGGAGGGGGCAAATTTGTTTTCTTTTTTGCATACATATCTAAGATTTTTTTCCTTCATATAGGATTAAACTAAGAGGGTTAAAAACAGAATTAAAATTTTAAGTACTAAATTTTAGTAAATAAACTGTTAATATTATTAAAAACTCTCAAGAATTGCAATATTAAACTCTAACTAAAATATGACTAGATCACACTAGATTTTGCAAAGAAGCCCATCGACAAACAGATCGTCAGAATTTAAAAAACATTCGAAAACATATTTGTACGTATTTAAGTGTCCCAGGACGTAAAGCATCCATAACAATTCCATTTCTCTTTTTTCCATCACAGTTCTTCTCGCTTATGAGGGAGGCAAAGATACTAAAAATGGATCTTACTTATATGACTTATTCTGAAAATTATAATTTTTGTAAAATTTGTCACAAGTTATATAGGTCTGACACTTTATTAAATTTATCTGTCACTGACACTTTATTAAATCTGCGACATTTTTCCACTCTTTCCATTTTTTGGCTATATTATATACAGTGTAATTTATTTCTTATTTATTACCTTTGAGAGTACATACCCTATACCAAAAAAAAAATTGAAAAATGTCTTGGTGTATCGGAAAGTAATTTTTAATCTTAGACCCCTTAAGATATATAGATTTGCCTGGTTACAAAAATTTTGTCAGGCTAGATGCAAAATTTGGACTTGAGCTTAAGGCTAAATCTATTAAGGCTTATTGCATTCCTGCACAAATCCTGTGGCTTGTTAGGACTAGTCAAGCTGGTCGACTGACTGTGCAAATTGTGATATTTTTGCTAGTTCTATCAATGTGGTAATCTCTCTCCGATATAGCTAGCAATAATAGTTACATTCCTAACAAGTGTGGAAAGTAAAATTTCTCCCCATAAGACTGCAGCTTCATGCGGTCGAGTGCAGAAAAGACACTTTCTGCAAACGTTAGGAACAATATTTTTTCTACGAGCGAAGGAAATAAAACTACACCTACTTAATAATTATAATTACGAAAGAAATAAAATATCTAACAACAAAAGAAATATATGTCGTTTAAATTGCATCTCAGAACATATTATTGTTTATTATTTACAATATTTATAGTAAGATTGCAATTTTTTGCCGTATGCCAATTAATGGTCGAAGGTGAAAACGCGCTCGTAGATGGAACTGTTGATGCAGAGAAACGGGGAATAAGCAATTTGCTAGAGGATGGAGTATATTTGAGGTCTGTAGAGAAATATAGTCTTTTACTGGATATCATCTGTTTCCGGTTTGTTGAATTTTCCAGGTATCCTTTGAAACTTTTTATTTGAATTGCTATATTTGAAATGTATGCAAGGTTCCTAAAAGCTCCAATTTGAGAAATTGTAATAAAATGAATTTATCTAATGTTGATTAGAACAGACAATTTAGAAAAATAACGATTATTTCTAATGCGTGAAATCATAAACATTGCGAAGAATAAATAACATTCATCCAAAATGTCAAAATTTCGGGAGGTCTTATTAGTTCGCACTTTCTACACTAGGGCGGAAAATAACTTACTTTCCGCACTAGTGAAGAAAAGTGCCACTTTCCGCATGGTGATGCGTAGGAAAAGTAGAGAAAAGAAGAGATGACAAATACAGGTCCAAAGAGCAATTCAGTACTATTCTTACTTTAATTTCAGATTCTGGATTTGTTATGCTTCAGGGCACAACCTACTGGACAGATTTATTTGTGAGGCATTTCTTGTTTCAAAACGATTCGACAATAGACTGTGATGACTTGTTGTTTTTTGTTAGGAAAAAGCATGTTAAAGGATCACCTCGCTATCTGCCTAAATTTGAGGTAAGGAAAATTATAATTGGTTATCTCATTTCATTTATAATATTGAATTATGGATTTGAAGGTTTGGTGTTAGTACAATCGAGTCATTGCAAGCTCCAACTTCAAGAAACTTAAAAAGCAAACTAATTGGCAAATACGTGGCTATATTATGTAATAATTAGTTTCTATTTGTAAAATACTGAATTTCTTTTATGCAATATTTTTACGGTTTTAAATGTTAAATCTTATTTTTACAAGTAATTGTTTATTAACTTTGCCCGTATGGTGGTCCACAAAGGGTTTGGACTAATATTGTTTTATTGAAGACCTTGCTTTATTTATATAATAAATAATCAATAAATTTGTTCATCTTACTTTTTAGTACTTTCTCGGAATTCTCGAAAATTATCGTTTTATTTTTATTATCATTGGGAAGTTTGAATTATCTACTTTCTAATGAGTCTTTTAACTTTTTCAGCTTTTGGAAATTTTAGATGTCCTCCCAAACGACTGTCAAAAATTGACGTTTTTCTTTAAATCACTTATTTCTTTCTCTGAGGTTCTGGTTTCCACATGTTTTATGTGAAATCAAAGATAAATGCACTCTCTTTCCATTTATTACGTTCAGCATTTTCCGTTGTTTTCATGAAGAAAGGAAATCAACTTTTAAATTGAGTAAAAACGGATCACGAGGAAAACGCTTCAGCAGCTGCTGCTAGACACGTAAGGTAGTTTGCAGGTAAAAACTATATATCCTATTAGCCCGAGCAATGGTAACAGTCTAATGGGTATGAATAATTACAATGACTTAATAATTATGTCTATTGAATATTATGATGTTTATTGATATTTACCTGACACGTGCGGCCACATTAACAGCAGTCATAAGATTATCAAAGTAGCGCAATTTTAAGAACATATCATTTTTCGATTTATTAAAATCCCATTGTCAGGAGTGGAGAAAACGAGATTCTTAGTGAGATGAGTTAAAAAGTGAACATTTTTTTTTATATAGGGAGGGTCATCAGATACACGAATAATTTTTTTAAAATGATAACTTATGTTATAACGATAACTTTAGCTCATGTAGGTCAGGAGCCCTACTGTTACGATATTCGAATCGAATTTTCGATGATGTCTGCATGTAATAATACAGATATCCAGCAATATATGCGGCTTGAATTGAAAGATAATTGTGAAGATTTTCAGAAAATTTTCGATTTATTAAATGTCCATTCCCAAAAGCCGAGAAATCGAGGTTCTTAGAGAGATAACTGAGTAACAAGCCTTTTTTTGAATATGTAAAAGGGAGTCATCAAATACGAGAATTGATTTTTAAAAAAATGATAGCTTATGTTATGACAACAATAAAAATGTAGGTAGGACAAAAGTTCTACTGCTCAGATATTTGAAAAAATCAATTGTTCGATGCCGAATGGATACATGACGCAGAAATCGTTTTTGTGATATTTATGTCACAAAATAAAAGCGTTTTAAAAGACATGCGGCAAAACCCGATGTGTGGCAATTGTCTTGACTGGCTATTTGGTTGTGAAATTTGACTGAATGTATTTTTTAATTAAAGTATTTAAGTGAATTTTTGTTTCACGTTTTTGTTATATGATGTGATATTGAGTATAGATTATATAATATAATTTATTGCCATTTGGTAAGTCAAAAAATGTGTCTGTCTTGCGTAATATCTCAAATTCAAGTTTCTCGCCAATTTTAAAGTTTAAACACCCTGTATGGTATATTTTTGACTACTCATTTATATTATCAGTTTGTGACATTTACGACCTACCCCACGCATAGGCGCGCGCCCGTATTTGTCCAGGGGAGGCAAAGACAAATAAGGTCTTTTTATTATGATAATTTAAATATGTAATGTATATATGCAATTTTCCAGCGGGGAGTAATTACTACTACTTACTAGGTCTCAAAATAGCGTCGCAAATGGAAAATTGTGATGGTCCCATCCCAGACTTTTACGGATGCCCAAGCAAAAGAAAGCATACATACAATTATTTAAAAAATTATATAGCGGTGTTTATTATTTTACCAACTCCGTATAACATATATCTTAAAAATATATTAATTTGAAATTAATAGTACGTATTGTGTTTGCAGTATTCTCTAATTAACGTCTTAGAGCTGAAAATTGTAAAGTTTTTACTTTTTCTTATGTTTGATAAATAATTTTCTTATAAATATTTAAAATTTTATATTTATCAGACTACTAGGTATTTACTGCATCTCCTGGCTGATTTATAAAATAACGCAGATGCGTTCTATTGGTGGCTTGAGAAGTTATTTTAAAAATATGCCATCGCAGCGTAGATGGATAGAACTTTTGTTATATTCTAAAGATCCGCGGTTCGATCTTCGTGTGGATTCCTCTTTTTAGTCTTTTTTTACTTGCCGTAATATTGATTAAGGCCAAAATTTAAAAATGTATAAATTTCGGATCCGAAAGGCCAGTTACAGCGAAGTATATCACATTAAAAAGTTTACCTTAAAAAATATTATAGCGGTAAAAAGAGTTATCGTGTAAAAAGATGTTATAACAAAGTTTTTTGGTTGTACTAGCAAAGATATAAAATATGAAAATACTAATTTTTTTTAAATTTCAGACGTAATATGGGCTTTATGGAATTAATTGTAGGTCTTTTTCTTCGGTGAACAAATCATGTTACTATTTTTCCTTCTTTTTAGATTTGTCATAAATTTCCCGACTAAGAAAACTAAATATCCCTTGTAAAAACAGCGGATAAACGCTTTTCTCTAAATAAACACCAGCGGTCATATATAAAACACGAAGCGAAATTAGAATAAATAATATATTATTGTACTATGGGTCATAAATTTATACTGCAGCACTAAAGTAATAAATTTAATTCAAATTTCTAAATAAGAAAGTATTTGCCAGAGATTAGGTTTTAATCCGACTGTGTATATCTCTTTTGAAAGTAAATATCATAAAGATGTAATAGTTCATTTGGCCCAATGGAAATGTTTATTCAAAAATGGTCGGCAAAAATTATCTAATCCAATTCGCATGCATGTTTCTTATTGCTAAAAAGGTTTATGGGTACAAAAAAAAAAAGAAAAATGAAAGCATTAGCAAAATAAAGGTTTTATAATTAACACTAACTACATAATTTAAAAATGTTAAATAATCATCATATCGTTGCTAGGAATTAGGACTGCAATAAAATATATATTCACGACACTGGGGGTTTTATCTAGTTAACCGATGACTAGCTATTCGATTTTTATCAGTTATTGTCTCCTCTTCAAGGGTTCCCGTCAGGGGGCTCCGAGACAACGCCTAGGTCCCCCTAAGTGCAATTTTTATAATGTAGTCTTGTAAACCTATGCAGTGCTGAATTTAGATAATTTTATACGGAGGTGAGGGGGGAGGCGATAGAGGAGATCTTTTGGGAGAGGGAAAACATATTTTAAAATGGCGTTTTATAAAAAAATTGTATGTTGGACAAAAAAAAATACCAAATTTATTTTAATGCGAGTTCGTTACAAATTTGTGTAACCAATTGTTTATTAAACACTCATTAAAAAAAAATAGAGTACCTACTTTAATTTTATTAAAATATAGTTCTAATCTAAAGGTTAACATACGCTCGTATTTTCTATGAATTTTCTGAAAAAGTGCAGTCAAATTCAGTCAATTTTACTATGTTTTACTATGGCAATGTTTTTTTGCAAATTAATTTAAATTCCACTTTTTGATATATTATGTTCTAAGTGGGATTTTATCCAAAAAAATTACCTTGTATGCTAAACTATTTTGAGATATTGCAAATTTCGTTTCGGGTTCTCTGTTTCAAAGTAAAAATAGATAATCATAAAATGAAAAAAATCCCAAGAACCATGATTTCTTGATTGGTCAAAGCAGTGCAAGCTTCCTTATTCCGCTAAACTGCCGTAAAAATAATTCCAATCTATTTAATAAAAGCTTTAATTTTTTGATATAAATTTACCCTTAACTTACAACGCATAAATAAAAAAAATCTATTTATTTGCGATTTGGTGTAATCTTTATTATTATTATACGTATTATTATACTTTAATATCTGAAATTTTGATGACACTATCACCATGAAAAAATCACTAAAAACCAACATTCATTACTTCTGCATAATTCATTTATATTTTAAACTTACAAAGGTAACAAAGTCACAGTTTGCAATAGGTATGAAATTAAAATATCTAAGCAAATTGACAACGATGTCGCCAGTGCTTACTTACAAAAAAACAAAGTTAAAAGTCACCACAAAGTAACTCACAAAAAAATAAAATCCTTGGTTTTCTAGTGGGTTTTACGTAAAAAATACTTAACAGCACTTGAAATCATCGGAATCATCAGATTCAAGTCCGACACATACCTCATGGTACCAATCATAGTATTTAACACTCGTTCGCATGTCCCACTGCTCTTCTTGATTGCATGCACCACAGAACCAAAATTCCTTAACGGTTTCCTTAAAAGTTAACTGTTCAGTCGGGCAAAGTTGCTTAGAAGTCGATGGGATTGGAGTACTCGGAGTGGAACAAAGGCCCTTGTGACCTGTTGAACCTTGTAATTTAAAAATACTATTTTCTTATCGTTTACAGGAGTTGGTAGCAATTCTTTAAATGACATGTTTACTTCGTTCTCGGCTTTGTCAGGAGAACAATGGTTACCACTCTACTTATTTTGTATGCTAAAAGTGACAACGGCATATCATCTTCGACTGAAGAGCCATGATGTTCCAGTACATCACTGGGCATGGATCTTTCTGTCACTAGAGAAGATGCAAAAGCTGAATCGGGTATTGCTTCTGGATTTAGGGAAAATAATCTTAGTAGCTTTGAGTCCCTTGAATATATTCTCTTGCGTCATACATTTCGTCCAAACTAATATTGAATCTTGCATTGTTAAGCTCGGATGCTTCCATATGCAAGCGTTTTACTCCTCTCTCATCTAGCATAAGTTGCTGATGGTGGACAGTTAAGTGACAACCTTTTTCATCAACATTACATATATTTTGTGGTTTATCTTTAAAAACTAAATTTGTCATAACTTCGGTAATTTTTATAAAATAGTCGGATACAATTGACTTGTTGAGTTTCTGCGCACGAACAGGGTTCATGTTTATAGGCGGTGCCTTACTTACTGAAAGTCTGGTTTTCACTTAAAGAAAAGTTGTAAATAACCCTGCAAGCTGTTTTTCGTCATTAAAATTGTTCGGTATATTATTAATCTGACAATATTTAAACATTTGACTATGCACGAATTTAGGTGCAAGCGTTAATCCCACCTCACAGTAACGTTTAATTTTCTGAACAAAATCATTTGCTTGCTGTACATTTAAAATACTAGAGTGTTCCAATCGTTTTACAGCCAAGTCTTTCACTAAATACCTTTTAAGAGTACGTTTAGGTATTCTAAATTGACTACAGGCACTTCTTTGACTTTTTCCATCTCTAACAGCTGCAATGGTCAAGCTGATCTTGATTCCACTGCTTGCGCAAATTTGTGCAAGTTTTTTCCATTTCAAAAACCAAAAAAAAATCATCTATAATCTTAACTTTGGCAGGTATATTTTGCTTTTGTAAACAAATTTAACATTCACTGATACTTTGCTCTTCCGCATTAATTTTGATTGTTGCTATTAGGTATCCAGTATCAAAAATAAAGTAACTTTTAATTTTATTGTGGTGGGCATCTTTTATATTACTTTCCCTTGAAAAGAGCAGTTTTTCACCAACTATTTGATTAGGGCAGTAGGACTCTTATCTCTAAAGTAACTTCTTTTGGTCTTCTGGGGCGCATCAGACCAAAATATAATAAGTAATTTAGTTTTCAGTAAAATGATGACGTTTAAGCTATATATTGGGTTGAGTCACTGCAGTTTTTAGGTTATCAAGCAAACACTTTCTTTTTTATTTTTTTTTGCACCAGAAAGAAAGTCCCCCGTGTATTGTGGATTTTTTCTAATCTCTTAATGATGTTATCTACCTCCACCTCAGTCTTGAAGAATTCTTCTTGTTTCTCTTTATCTAATCTGACCGAGTGTATGAAGCCTGTTTAGGCAACGTTGACTCCTTAACGTTTTTATATTTTCCTCGTACACACTGCAGCCTAGCTTCGTAGGCAAAGGGTGTACTGTGAATATGGGTTGGCAGCGAGAGATTGTGTAAATTCTTCGCAGGTCAGGGTCATCTTTAATATTCCTCTATTCCAGTTCCTTGTGCTATGAGGTTTCCTAAGTTCGCAGAGGTCCTGCTGTCTTCCTTAGAGTTTCCTCTTTCTGTTAATATCTAGACCTGCGAAGGGCGTAAATACTCTACGTGATAGGATAACTAATAATTTCTTATTTTTTACTTTTCCGTCAATAGTCTGCTTCGTATGGGGTTAATGGTACTGATAGGTTCGGGCTACCTTCCTCTTCTTTTCCTTGACGTTTTCTTACTTATTTTACCCTCGGAGGGAACCTACTTTACTCCTACTTTTTAGGGTATATTTTCAGAGAGGAGTTTTTTCTAAGTTCCGCGTCGATAAGGCCAACCCACATACTCACAGCGCGATGTTAGGTATTAACCATTTCCAGACATTCTTACACACATGGTAATCCAAGTTATAAGGATATTTCTGTAATATCCAAATTTAGTACTTGAAAAATGTATCCAAGTGAAAGATCCTAATTAAAGATATTTATTGCAATTCGTACTCTAATAATGGCTCTAATTCGGCATCTTCAGACACGTAAGAGTTTTTTAGGGTTAGTTAGTTTCATTTTAGATTTTTATTTATTACTATTAATACTATTTTGCATTTCTTATAAAAGTACAAAAGTTACTTTTTTTGCTTTGTGTTCTTTGACCTTTTTTTTTCAATATATATTTATCCTAATTTTTCTTGGTTTGAGGTCAATACATTAACAACAAAATTAGTACATATTTTTAAACATATATTTCGTTTCTAAGGTGACGTTTCGACCATAGTTTTGGTCTTTTTCAAACCTAAAATTTGTTTAGCACTATTTTTTTAAGTTTATAAAGTATTAAAAATTTAGGACTTACCATAGAACGTAAAATAGTTGACTAAAAAGTATACATAATCCACATATCTGACATATACTACACATATTTAATTTACATTTTACAAATATTGTGGACGTTTATTACAGACAAATTACAAGCGACTGAGCGAACACTGTTATAGTAAAGATATATACAATTTATTTAGGTTGTTTATGTCTTTTTTGTCATTTATGGCGTTTTTGTTTTTTTGAATTTCAGCCATCTCAAAAAATTCTCTTTTTTTCAACTGAGGTTCGGATTTTAATACTTTCACTTGTTCGTAGTTGAAAGTATGTTTTTTGGACATCTCATGGTGTGTTAATGCGGTGCTGTTCTTTTTATCATATTTGTGACTTTTCAGTCTATTTTCTAAGTATTGGCTTGTTTGTCCAATATAAACACCGTTACAATTATTGCAAGGGATCTGATAGACTATATTGCTTTTTTTATTAATTGGCGTTTTCGATTTTAAGTTGCTGAAGTTCTTTGATAATAAGTTATAGGCTTTGTGACTTGTCGTGATGTTATATTTTTTAAAAAGGTTTTGAAATTGCTGGGATAAACCATTTATGAAAGGCAGAGAAATGTATTTTGTTTTAGGTAGATTTGATGTAATAATGGCATTTTCAGAATTATAATATTTATGTATTCTGCTTTTGAATAATTTATTTACTAATTTTTTAGGGTATTGATTTAGAGTTAATGCTGCTTTAGCCTTTTTAATTGCTCGTTCTCTGAATTCAGAGTCGGACAGCTTAATTGCCCGATCTGCCAGACCAATAATTACAGATTTTTTTTGAGACATTGGGTGACAGGAGCTGAAATTTAGGTATCGAGAGGACCAAGTTTGTTTTGTGTACCATTCCGTTTTAATTTTATTTCCTATATGATGTAATGTTAGGTCTAAAAAATTGATTTTGTTGTTCTCTTCGCTTTCAATTGTAAATTGTAGTCTTTTATGGTATTGATTAAATTGCTTTAAAATAATTTCTGTTTGGCCAGATGGGATTGCAGTAATACAATCATCGACATAACGATAAAAAAATGGTATATTAAATTCCACATTACTTAGAACAGTCTCCTCTAAATCTTCCATAACTATTTGGGCAACGACGCTTGATATAGATGCTCCCATAGCACAACCTTCTATTTGTTTATATAACTGATTTTCGTATATGAAATATGTAGAATTTAGTGTTAATTCTACTGCTTTAAGAAATTCATCTTGAGGAATATCTGTGTATTTTTTTATTTCAGACCATTTCTTTTTAATTATTCTGGTAGCCAATGAGATTGGAACGCTGGTATACAGGGAAACAACATCAAGCGATATCAGTTGGTAATTTTCCGGAATTTCTAACTGTTTTAATTTTTCTTTAAATTGATAGGAGTCTTTGATATAGTAATTATTTTTATGTACAATATTTTTTAAGATTTTTTTTAAAAAATTTGATAGTGGTGTAAACGGGGATTGAATGCATGAGACAATTGGCCGTAATGGGATATTTTCTTTATGTAGTTTAGGCAATCCGTAAATTTTGGGTGGTACACACTATTGCGGATTTTTAGTTTTTTAGCAGTGTCGGGTGATATAAAAAGATTTTTTTCCCAAGAGTTAACTAATTCATTATTTCTTTTTTGATACTGGTTTGTGGGATCTTGTTTAATTTTTTTATATGTTTTAGTGTCATTTAATATTTCATTCATTTTTATGTTGTAGTTAGCAGAACTCATTAACACTGTTTTGTTTGTTTTATCGGCTTTTAGAACCTTTATAGAAGGGTTATTTTTTAAAAAACTTTTAGTTTTTGTTAAGTTTATTGAGTGTTTTTTATTTTTGTTTGTTTGATTTTTCAGTTTAGTTTTAAAATTTGTTAATATATTACAAGATTTTGCTCTAATTTCGTCTTTCTCTCCACCTCTCAAATGATTTATACCGTTTTCAATGTTACATAGTATATCGGTAGTTGGCAAAAGTCTATCATTATTTAATTCCGTTGCAAAATTAGGTCCTAAGCTTAAAATTTCCATAGCGTAATCTGGAATATTTTGATCTGTTAGGTTTTCTACCCACATTGATGTTGTTTTTTGTTGAGGGGGAGCTTTTTGCTTTGAAATTAGGTGGTCTAGTTTATTTTTATTGTTTTGTTTTATTTCTTGGAAAAGTTTTTCAGTTTTTTGTATATTGCGGATTTTAAATTTAATGAAAATTGTATTTGGTAAATTTTCCGTAAGGCGATTTTCGAGATGCTTGAATTTATTTCGTAAATTTGTTATGTTTAAAGTTGTTTCTGTAATTAATAAATTTAATGTACTTAAAATAAATTTTGGTAAGACAAACTGGTTATATTTACGTTCAAGGTTTACATTTTCGAATTTTATATGAGACATTTTAAGATTAAGAAAGGTTGGTTGTAAGTTTTCTGTTTTACATCTCAATAAAAACACTCTTCTATTCTTTTGGTTGGCAATTTTTCGAGAGATGTTTTCATATTCTTTCATTTCGTTCACAATATGGCGTCCATATGTGCTTTCAATTGTTCTGTAGTTTAGTACTTCTTCACCCATACTTATATATTTTTTTTTTGCTTTGTGTTCTTTGACCTTTTTTTTTCAATATATATTTATCCTAATTTTTCTTGGTTTGAGGTCAATACATTAACAACAAAATTAGTACATATTTTTAAACATATATTTCGTTTCTAAGGTGACGTTTCGACCATACTTTTGGTCTTTTTCAAACCTAAAATTTGTTTAGCACTATTTTTTTAAGTTTATAAAGTATTAAAAATTTAGGACTTACCATAGAACGTAAAATAGTTGACTAAAAAGTATACATAATCCACATATCTGACATATACTACACATATTTAATTTACATTTTACAAATATTGTGGACGTTTATTACAGACAAATTACAAGCGACTGAGCGAACACTGTTATAGTAAAGATATATACAATTTATTTAGGTTGTTTATGTCTTTTTTGTCATTTATGGCGTTTTTGTTTTTTTGAATTTCAGCCATCTCAAAAAATTCTCTTTTTTTCAACTGAGGTTCGGATTTTAATACTTTCACTTGTTCGTAGTTGAAAGTATGTTTTTTGGACATCTCATGGTGTGTTAATGCGGTGCTGTTCTTTTTATCATATTTGTGACTTTTCAGTCTATTTTCTAAGTATTGGCTTGTTTGTCCAATATAAACACCGTTACAATTATTGCAAGGGATCTGATAGACTATATTGCTTTTTTTATTAATTGGCGTTTTCGATTTTAAGTTGCTGAAGTTCTTTGATAATAAGTTATAGGCTTTGTGACTTGTCGTGATGTTATATTTTTTAAAAAGGTTTTGAAATTGCTGGGATAAACCATTTATGAAAGGCAGAGAAATGTATTTTGTTTTAGGTAGATTTGATGTAATAATGGCATTTTCAGAATTATAATATTTATGTATTCTGCTTTTGAATAATTTATTTACTAATTTTTTAGGGTATTGATTTAGAGTTAATGCTGCTTTAGCCTTTTTAATTGCTCGTTCTCTGAATTCAGAGTCGGACAGCTTAATTGCCCGATCTGCCAGACCAATAATTACAGATTTTTTTTGAGACATTGGGTGACAGGAGCTGAAATTTAGGTATCGAGAGGACCAAGTTTGTTTTGTGTACCATTCCGTTTTAATTTTATTTCCTATATGATGTAATGTTAGGTCTAAAAAATTGATTTTGTTGTTCTCTTCGCTTTCAATTGTAAATTGTAGTCTTTTATGGTATTGATTAAATTGCTTTAAAATAATTTCTGTTTGGCCAGATGGGATTGCAGTAATACAATCATCGACATAACGATAAAAAAATGGTATATTAAATTCCACATTACTTAGAACAGTCTCCTCTAAATCTTCCATAACTATTTGGGCAACGACGCTTGATATAGATGCTCCCATAGCACAACCTTCTATTTGTTTATATAACTGATTTTCGTATATGAAATATGTAGAATTTAGTGTTAATTCTACTGCTTTAAGAAATTCATCTTGAGGAATATCTGTGTATTTTATTTCAGACCATTTCTTTTTAATTATTCTGGTAGCCAATGAGATTGGAACGCTGGTATACAGGGAAACAACATCAAGCGATATCAGTTGGTAATTTTCCGGAATTTCTAACTGTTTTAATTTTTCTTTAAATTGATAGGAGTCTTTGATATAGTAATTATTTTTATGTACAATATTTTTTAAGATTTTTTTTAAAAAATTTGATAGTGGTGTAAACGGGGATTGAATGCATGAGACAATTGGCCGTAATGGGATATTTTCTTTATGTAGTTTAGGCAATCCGTAAATTTTGGGTGGTACACTGTTGCGGATTTTTAGTTTTTTAGCAGTGTCGGGTGATATAAAAAGATTTTTTTCCCAAGAGTTAACTAATTCATTATTTCTTTTTTGATACTGGTTTGTGGGATCTTGTTTAATTTTTTTATATGTTTTAGTGTCATTTAATATTTCATTCATTTTTATGTTGTAGTTAGCAGAACTCATTAACACTGTTTTGTTTGTTTTATCGGCTTTTAGAACCTTTATAGAAGGGTTATTTTTTAAAAAACTTTTAGTTTTTGTTAAGTTTATTGAGTGTTTTTTATTTTTGTTTGTTTGATTTTTCAGTTTAGTTTTAAAATTTGTTAATATATTACAAGATTTTGCTCTAATTTCGTCTTTTTCTCCACCTCTCAAATGATTTATACCGTTTTCAATGTTACATAGTATATCGGTAGTTGGCAAAAGTCTATCATTATTTAATTCCGTTGCAAAATTAGGTCCTAAGCTTAAAATTTCCATAGCGTAATCTGGAATATTTTGATCTGTTAGGTTTTCTACCCACATTGATGTTGTTTTTTGTTGAGGGGGAGCTTTTTGCTTTGAAATTAGGTGGTCTAGTTTATTTTTATTGTTTTGTTTTATTTCTTGGAAAAGTTTTTCAGTTTTTTGTATATTGCGGATTTTAAATTTAATGAAAATTGTATTTGGTAAATTTTCCGTAAGGCGATTTTCGAGATGCTTGAATTTATTTCGTAAATTTGTTATGTTTAAAGTTGTTTCTATAATTAATAAATTTAATGTACTTAAAATAAATTTTGGTAAGACAAACTGGTTATATTAACGTTCAAGGTTTACATTTTCGAATTTTATATGAGACATTTTAAGATTAAGAAAGGTTGGTTGTAAGTTTTCTGTTTTAATCTCAAAAAAACACTCTTCTATTCTTTTGGTTGGCAATTTTTCGAGAGATGTTTTCATATTCTTTCATTTCGTTCACAAATGGCGTCCATATGTGCTTTCAATTGTTCTGTAGTTTAGTACTTCTTCACCCATACTTATATATTTTTTTTTTTGCTTTGTGTTCTTTGACCTTTTTTTTTCAATATATATTTATCCTAATTTTTCTTGGTTTGAGGTCAATACATTAACAACAAAATTAGTACATATTTTTAAACATATATTTCGTTTCTAAGGTGACGTTTATATTGGACAAACAAGCCAATACTTAGAAAATAGACTGAAAAGTCACAAATATGATAAAAAGAACAGCACCGCATTAACACACCATGAGATGTCCAAAAAACATACTTTCAACTACGAACAAGTGAAAGTATTAAAATCCGAACCTTTGAAAAAAAGAGAATTTTTTGAGATGGCTGAAATTCAAAAAAACAAAAACGCCATAAATGACAAAAAAGACATAAACAACCTAAATAAATTGTATATATCTTTAAACAGTGTTCGCTCAGTCGCTTGTAATTTGTCTGTAATAAACGTCCACAATATTTGTAAAATGTAAATTAAATATGTGTAGTATATGTCAGATATGTGGATTATGTATACTTTTTAGTCAACTATTTTACGTTCTATGGTAAGTCCTAAATTTTTAATACTTTATAAACTTAAAAAAATAGTGCTAAACAAATTTTAGGTTTGAAAAAGACCAAAACTATGGTCGAAACGTCACCTTAGAAACGAAATATATGTTTAAAAATATGTACTATTTTTGTTGTTAATGTATTGACCTCAAACCAAGAAAAATTAAGATAAATATATATTGAAAAAAAAAAGGTCAAAGAACACAAGGCAAAAAAAAAAAATATATAAGTATGGGTGAAGAAGTACTAAACTACAGAACAATTGAAAGCACATATGGACGCCATATTGTGAACGAAATGAAAGAATATGAAAACATCTCTCGAAAAATTGCCAACCAAAAGAATAGAAGAGTGTTTTTATTGAGATGTAAAACAGAAAACTTACAACCAACCTTTCTTAATCTTAAAATGTCTCATATAAAATTCGAAAATGTAAACCTTGAACGTAAATATAACCAGTTTGTCTTACCAAAATTTATTTTAAGTACATTAAATTTATTAATTACAGAAACAACTTTAAACATAACAAATTTACGAAATAAATTCAAGCATCTCGAAAATCGCCTTACGGAAAATTTACCAAATACAATTTTCATTAAATTTAAAATCCGCAATATACAAAAAACTGAAAAACTTTTCCAAGAAATAAAACAAAACAATAAAAATAAACTAGACCACCTAATTTCAAAGCAAAAAGCTCCCCCTCAACAAAAAACAACATCAATGTGGGTAGAAAACCTAACAGATCAAAATATTCCAGATTACGCTATGGAAATTTTAAGCTTAGGACCTAATTTTGCAACGGAATTAAATAATGATAGACTTTTGCCAACTACCGATATACTATGTAACATTGAAAACGGTATAAATCATTTGAGAGGTGGAGAGAAAGACGAAATTAGAGCAAAATCTTGTAATATATTAACAAATTTTAAAACTAAACTGAAAAATCAAACAAACAAAAATAAAAAACACTCAATAAACTTAACAAAAACTAAAAGTTTTTTAAAAAATAACCCTTCTATAAAGGTTCTAAAAGCCGATAAAACAAACAAAACAGTGTTAATGAGTTCTGCTAACTACAACATAAAAATGAATGAAATATTAAATGACACTAAAACATATAAAAAAATTAAACAAGATCCCACAAACCAGTATCAAAAAAGAAATAATGAATTAGTTAACTCTTGGGAAAAAAATCTTTTTATATCACCCGACACTGCTAAAAAACTAAAAATCCGCAATAGTGTACCACCCAAAATTTACGGATTGCCTAAACTACATAAAGAAAATATCCCATTACGGCCAATTGTCTCATGCATTCAATCCCCGTTTACACCACTATCAAATTTTTTAAAAAAAATCTTAAAAAATATTGTACATAAAAATAATTACTATATCAAAGACTCCTATCAATTTAAAGAAAAATTAAAACAGTTAGAAATTCCGGAAAATTACCAACTGATATCGCTTGATGTTGTTTCCCTGTATACCAGCGTTCCAATCTCATTGGCTACCAGAATAATTAAAAAGAAATGGTCTGAAATAAAAAAATACACAGATATTCCTCAAGATGAATTTCTTAAAGCAGTAGAATTAACACTAAATTCTACATATTTCATATACGAAAATCAGTTATATAAACAAATAGAAGGTTGTGCTATGGGAGCATCTATATCAAGCGTCGTTGCCCAAATAGTTATGGAAGATTTAGAGGAGACTGTTCTAAGTAATGTGGAATTTAATATACCATTTTTTTATCGTTATGTCGATGATTGTATTACTGCAATCCCATCTGGCCAAACAGAAATTATTTTAAAGCAATTTAATCAATACCATAAAAGACTACAATTTACAATTGAAAGCGAAGAGAACAACAAAATCAATTTTTTAGACCTAACATTACATCATATAGGAAATAAAATTAAAACGGAATGGTACACAAAACAAACTTGGTCCTCTCGATACCTAAATTTCAGCTCCTGTCACCCAATGTCTCAAAAAAAATCTGTAATTATTGGTCTGGCAGATCGGGCAATTAAGCTGTCCGACTCTGAATTCAGAGAACGAGCAATTAAAAAGGCTAAAGCAGCATTAACTCTAAATCAATACCCTAAAAAATTAGTAAATAAATTATTCAAAAGCAGAATACATAAATATTATAATTCTGAAAATGCCATTATTACATCAAATCTACCTAAAACAAAATACATTTCTCTGCCTTTCATAAATGGTTTATCCCAGCAATTTCAAAACCTTTTTAAAAAATATAACATCACGACAAGTCACAAAGCCTATAACTTATTATCAAAGAACTTCAGCAACTTAAAATCGAAAACGCCAATTAATAAAAAAAGCAATATAGTCTATCAGATCCCTTGCAATAATTGTAACGGTGTTTATATTGGACAAACAAGCCAATACTTAGAAAATAGACTGAAAAGTCACAAATATGATAAAAAGAACAGCACCGCATTAACACACCATGAGATGTCCAAAAAACATACTTTCAACTACGAACAAGTGAAAGTATTAAAATCCGAACCTCAGTTGAAAAAAAGAGAATTTTTTGAGATGGCTGAAATTCAAAAAAACAAAAACGCCATAAATGACAAAAAAGACATAAACAACCTAAATAAATTGTATATATCTTTACTATAACAGTGTTCGCTCAGTCGCTTGTAATTTGTCTGTAATAAACGTCCACAATATTTGTAAAATGTAAATTAAATATGTGTAGTATATGTCAGATATGTGGATTATGTATACTTTTTAGTCAACTATTTTACGTTCTATGGTAAGTCCTAAATTTTTAATACTTTATAAACTTAAAAAAATAGTGCTAAACAAATTTTAGGTTTGAAAAAGACCAAAACTATGGTCGAAACGTCACCTTAGAAACGAAATATATGTTTAAAAATATGTACTAATTTTGTTGTTAATGTATTGACCTCAAACCAAGAAAAATTAGGATAAATATATATTGAAAAAAAAAGGTCAAAGAACACAAAGCAAAAAAAAAATATATATAAGTATGGGTGAAGAAGTACTAAACTACAGAACAATTGAAAGCACATATGGACGCCATATTGTGAACGAAATGAAAGAATATGAAAACATCTCTCGAAAAATTGCCAACCAAAAGAATAGAAGAGTGTTTTTATTGAGATGTAAAACAGAAAACTTACAACCAACCTTTCTTAATCTTAAAATGTCTCATATAAAATTCGAAAATGTAAACCTTGAACGTAAATATAACCAGTTTGTCTTACCAAAATTTATTTTAAGTACATTAAATTTATTAATTACAGAAACAACTTTAAACATAACAAATTTACGAAATAAATTCAAGCATCTCGAAAATCGCCTTACGGAAAATTTACCAAATACAATTTTCATTAAATTTAAAATCCGCAATATACAAAAAACTGAAAAACTTTTCCAAGAAATAAAACAAAACAATAAAAATAAACTAGACCACCTAATTTCAAAGCAAAAAGCTCCCCCTCAACAAAAAACAACATCAATGTGGGTAGAAAACCTAACAGATCAAAATATTCCAGATTACGCTATGGAAATTTTAAGCTTAGGACCTAATTTTGCAACGGAATTAAATAATGATAGACTTTTGCCAACTACCGATATACTATGTAACATTGAAAACGGTATAAATCATTTGAGAGGTGGAGAAAAAGACGAAATTAGAGCAAAATCTTGTAATATATTAACAAATTTTAAAACTAAACTGAAAAATCAAACAAACAAAAATAAAAAACACTCAATAAACTTAACAAAAACTAAAAGTTTTTTAAAAAATAACCCTTCTATAAAGGTTCTAAAAGCCGATAAAACAAACAAAACAGTGTTAATGAGTTCTGCTAACTACAACATAAAAATGAATGAAATATTAAATGACACTAAAACATATAAAAAAATTAAACAAGATCCCACAAACCAGTATCAAAAAAGAAATAATGAATTAGTTAACTCTTGGGAAAAAAATCTTTTTATATCACCCGACACTGCTAAAAAACTAAAAATCCGCAATAGTGTACCACCCAAAATTTACGGATTGCCTAAACTACATAAAGAAAATATCCCATTACGGCCAATTGTCTCATGCATTCAATCCCCGTTTACACCACTATCAAATTTTTTAAAAAAAATCTTAAAAAATATTGTACATAAAAATAATTACTATATCAAAGACTCCTATCAATTTAAAGAAAAATTAAAACAGTTAGAAATTCCGGAAAATTACCAACTGATATAGCTTGATGTTGTTTCCCTGTATACCAGCGTTCCAATCTCATTGGCTACCAGAATAATTAAAAAGAAATGGTCTGAAATAAAAAAATACACAGATATTCCTCAAGATGAATTTCTTAAAGCAGTAGAATTAACACTAAATTCTACATATTTCATATACGAAAATCAGTTATATAAGCAAATAGAAGGTTGTGCTATGGGAGCATCTATATCAAGCGTCGTTGCCCAAATAGTTATGGAAGATTTAGAGGAGACTGTTCTAAGTAATGTGGAATTTAATATACCATTTTTTTATCGTTATGTCGATGATTGTATTACTGCAATCCCATCTGGCCAAACAGAAATTATTTTAAAGCAATTTAATCAATACCATAAAAGACTACAATTTACAATTGAAAGCGAAGAGAACAACAAAATCAATTTTTTAGACCTAACATTACATCATATAGGAAATAAAATTAAAACGGAATGGTACACAAAACAAACTTGGTCCTCTCGATACCTAAATTTCAGCTCCTGTCACCCAATGTCTCAAAAAAAATCTGTAATTATTGGTCTGGCAGATCGGGCAATTAAGCTGTCCGACTCTGAATTCAGAGAACGAGCAATTAAAAAGGCTAAAGCAGCATTAACTCTAAATCAATACCCTAAAAAATTAGTAAATAAATTATTCAAAAGCAGAATACATAAATATTATAATTCTGAAAATGCCATTATTACATCAAATCTACCTAAAACAAAATACATTTCTCTGCCTTTCATAAATGGTTTATCCCAGCAATTTCAAAACCTTTTTAAAAAATATAACATCACGACAAGTCACAAAGCCTATAACTTATTATCAAAGAACTTCAGCAACTTAAAATCGAAAACGCCAATTAATAAAAAAAGCAATATAGTCTATCAGATCCCTTGTAATAATTGTAACGGTGTTTATATTGGACAAACAAGCCAATACTTAGAAAACAGACTGAAAAGTCACAAATATGATAAAAAGAACAGCACCGCATTAACACACCATGAGATGTCCAAAAAACATACTTTCAACTACGAACAAGTGAAAGTATTAAAATCCGAACCTCAGTTGAAAAAAAGAGAATTTTTTGAGATGGCTGAAATTCAAAAAAACAAAAACGCCATAAATGACAAAAAAGACATAAACAACCTAAATAAATTGTATATATCTTTACTATAACAGTGTTCGCTCAGTCGCTTGTAATTTGTCTGTAATAAACGTCCACAATATTTGTAAAATGTAAATTAAATATGTGTAGTATATGTCAGATATGTGGATTATGTATACTTTTTAGTCAACTATTTTACGTTCTATGGTAAGTCCTAAATTTTTAATACTTTATAAACTTAAAAAAATAGTGCTAAACAAATTTTAGGTTTGAAAAAGACCAAAACTATGGTCGAAACGTCACCTTAGAAACGAAATATATGTTTAAAAATATGTACTAATTTTGTTGTTAATGTATTGACCTCAAACCAAGAAAAATTAGGATAAATATATATGTATATATATATATATATATATATATATATATATATATATATATATATATATATATATATATATATATATATATATATATATATATATATATATATATATATATATATATATATATATATATATATATATATATATATATATATATATATATATATATATCTTTTTAGACTGAAGTAGATGTTTTTCGAAAAGATAGCAAAAAACTTCCTATTGGAGATCCAGACATTGATTGGGAAGAGACGGTGTACTTAAACTTGATTATACATCAGTTTGAATATACGTTAACGTTGGCGATATGTACACGCACAAGCCCAAAAGAACTTCAAGTTCTTAAAAGGCATTCCCAGGTATGTAATTAAAACATAATTATTTTATTTTTATGATCTAAAAATCTTTGTTGCATACACGTAATAATAGAAAATTAAATACAGCAATCAAGACTTCGCTTTTGACTTTTAAAGTTATTTCTAAGTTCCGTGGGTAACCAGTTTAAACCTCGTTTTCTTGTCAAGGTCTTAGTTCTCGACGAGGAAAAAATGTATTTTGTTTTTCATGGAGAGAAACAGGATTTTTTCTGCCTCAAAAAAGTTTATGTTTTCTTTTGTTCATTGAAAAACTAGGAACTTCTCGATATTCTGCTACGAAATTCAGATACATACTTTTATGACTTTTTTCATAAAACAGTTTCTTTCAGAGCCCTATATCAACCTGTTACACTGCAGAGTGCAGATATCATTTGGTTACTGGTTTATGTTTAACAGCAGAATCGACAATTAAAAATTACTTCGATATCCTTAACGAAATTATATATTGCTAGGAATATGTATTATGTCAATTTTTTCAGAAAGTGTATGCGTCCCCTAGCAGAAGAAGAATGGACACGAAAGGAGACGTTGAAGAAATTACTTACCCACATATTTGCTTCATGGTGGACAATTTTGATGAAGTTTTCCAGGATATTTTAGTAAGGGATGGTGAGATGGTATGTGTGGAATTGGTTGCAGCCGATAAAGTAGGCACCGTACAAGGAGTTATTTTTTTAGGGTCTATTAGATACGACGCCTTGAAGAAAGTTTATGACGCTAGGGTTAGTAGAATATCTTTCTTATTTTAATGCAAATATTCTTTCTTCAGTTTCTCATTAAAATCTCTATTTAGACTTTCTTGACGATTACAGTAATTTCTTCAAATTCTCGCAATCAAAAACAAAATGAATAGTTAATACGGCGACTAAAATAAGTCAAATTTGAAAAGAAAAAACATTTAAAATACTTAGCATCACTGAGTAATTAACAATCATTATTTCGCTTTTTAAAATAAAAAAAGACTAAAAGACGGATTTATTAGTCAGAAATAAAATAAACATCATACGGAACCGGTAATAAACGTCTGTCTTATATTTTCCGTCATGATTAACTATGTGCGTATTTCCATATTGTTTTATAATAAAGTTTTCAATGTTAACATAAATAAATATATTTCGCACGTCACAGTTTTCGAATTGTCGCATTCTGAGTTAATCCCAAAATCCTAATGCTAACTAATAGTGTTAAATTTATTTTACTGATTTTAAGAAGTAGTGTGCTCTTGAACCGTACCGGTAATTTTGCAATAAATAATCTCTTTGATTGACGGTTTTATATTAAGTTAAGATATCAGTGCGACTAAATGTCTCTATATAAACTCTAGATGAGAAACCGCTGCTTCCTGCGTACATCTGGTATAATCAGATCAAATTAAGCAAAACCACTATTATACTAACAAAAAAGTGATATATTGAGCAGTCGATTTTAATATTAATATCAAAAACTTTGATTAAGCAAAATACTATACAAATAAAGTACATTACAGATTTTAAGTGGCATTTAAAATTTAATTTTGGGATTTCGAGTTCAAATTATGAAAATGTTTTGAGTTTAACTTTAAATTTTTAGATTATGGAATTAACAACAATTTGCAGCTCCTACTCCAGTGTTCCGGAGTATTTTAACTGTTAAATGAAGGAGCAGAATTTAACATATTTTTATACACTTCATTAAATATATATGTTTTAGGTATAGATATCGGGATAATATAAATCGTCATTTTGTAATCTTACCGGATGTTGTTGTTTTTCAATGTCTAAGACTTATTATTCTAGTCATATAGATAAATAAAAAAGTCTTCAAAAATACATTATATCCAAATAACAAGCAAACCAGAAAGATCAAGGCACGACGAATAAGTAAATACATAAATTAACATTTTTTACATTGTATATAGTTAAACAATACAATTAATAAAAAACCTTACAACAAATAAAAAACAGAATAAATAAATTTAACAAAGAACTAATATAAATTAAGTACTTAAGTCATCATTATAAAATGCATTCAAACTATATGTTTTGCACTGCAGTAACATCTTTACACTTTTTTTAAACCTTTTTATATTATTTTCAATGTGGTACCTTCTTGGCAAGTTGTTGTAAATCTTTAAAATTTCATATATTATAGAGTTTTTGGTTAAAGGGCTTTTTGGTATTGCTAATCTTAGTTCACCTTCATTCCGTGTATTATGGCTACATTTGACTAGATTTGTTCTATATATTTTATGTATCATAGTTACATAATAAAATAAAAATAAAGTAAGCACTTTTTCTCTAGTGAAAAGTGGCTTGCAGTGTTCTCTAGATTTTGCCCCACACAGTTTCTTATTTAAATTCAGAATATGGTCCGAAAACGTGAAATCTCTATCTATATAAACACCTACTGTTTTATTGTCGAATATACAATTGTCTAAAGGCAAGTGATGTATTGAGAATTTAAAGGTCAGAATACTTGTCTTGCCGATATTAAAAGAGAGGCAGTTTGCATCACACCACTGCTTAACCTTCCAGTCCATAAAATTGTAGTGTCATCTGCAAAAAGAGTGAATCGCCCTTTTATGTCAATAGTCGCAATATCATTAACATACAGTAAGAAAAGAAGTGGGCAAAGTACGGAGCCTTGTGGTGCTCCATAACTGTTATTAAGTGGGTCAGATATACCTTGTTCACAATTGACAATTTAAGTTCTTCCACGAAGGTATGATTTAAGCTAGAAACACCCCTGAATTCATAAAAAGATAAAGTTTCCGCATCAATACCCTCATTCAATCCGAGGTATAGATCCTCAAGAAAATTAAAAATTGCATAGTTTGTATTTTTTTAATTTTGAAAACCAAACTGACAACTGTTCAATCATTTCTGCTTATTGAGAAAGAAGATAATGCGACGTTTAACAATTTTTTCTATTAATTTTGATAAAGCGGGTCGGTGATTGACAGGATTTTCCTGGCCTCCACCCTGATACAGAGGTTTAACTAACTATCCGGAAAGATAACTCTTTAAAATTAAATATTAATTACTAATACCAGCATATGGAAAACGTTAACTGGAAGATTTTGAAATATTGTTAGTGGCACATCAATGCTTGCAGATGTTTATTTTTTATTTCAGAGAGAATACTTCTTACTTCAGCAGTGTCTGTATCATAAAATGTTTATCAAACAGGTTTACTATGTTTTGATTAAAAATTTCCAGAGGATCAGGATCATTTAAAATTATGTTCCAGTTGATTTTATTTGATTCAGTTTTAAATTTATTGAAGTTGTACTAGTAGATGCACTATAAATTCTTTCATATCTTGCAACTTTTTCTTTCCTATGATGTAGCAGAATATTTACTATTATTGGCTCATGGTCAGAAAGGCCAGGTGATATTACAGAAATGTTACAGAGCTCATCCCTAGTGATCGTGCAGAAATAATCTATAAGTGAACTAGATACATTTGTTACGCAAGTTGACTCTTTAACAAGCATATCCAGATATGAAGAACTAAATAAATTAGAGAGGTCCTGTACATTTACAGAATCTTTATATAAATCACCAATTTATTTTTGATAGGTAAGCAGTGTTATTTAGGGCGAACGGAGGTATACTTTGCATACCCGGGGGGTATACCTTTACATACCCCCTAGAAGTATCAAACGGGAAAGCGGGTGAAATGATACCTCGTTTGAAATATTTTTAGAATTCATATAATTTAGTTATACAATTTAGGGCTGTTGAAAACATTTTCCAATAACACTTTTAACTGGGAGGGGTTGAGAGTTGATCTGAAGCTTATGATAAACTATGCTTCATTGTCTTTTTTATTTTTTTAGCTTATCTGTAGTTTTAGAATTTTCGCGATGATCCACAGGTAATTTTCATGTACTAAATGAACAAACGTATTATGTATATTTAATTTATTTGTATTTACTTTTTTAAGAACTGTACGAAAACTATATCAATTTTTGGAAAACTTTCTTGATATACAGAAAAATTTCGAATATAATTAAAGTTATCCTTTAAAATATGTATAGATTATTTCTTTTTAATTTAGGCACGAGACGATTTTTGTAGGAAATAATGTATTTTTATATAATACAAATTGATTTATAAATGGGCGAGGAGAAAAGGTAATAAAATAACACACTACTTTTTTATTATGGGAAGAAGTTCTTTTTAATTAAAACAATATTCATTAATTACGATGTTCTACAACTTAAAATTGTAAAACACGAAATAATATGTTTAATTATGTGAACAATCCAAAATTTATTTTTTAACGGATTACAACTTTTTTACAATCAAGTTACATTTAATACTATATTTATCTGAAGTTTCACAAACTGAATCGGTAATGTAATGGTCATAAGATAAATTATCTCAAAATCCCACATTTTTTTCTGAACATCAGAATTAGATTATTATTTTAAATTTAAAATGTTTCCTAGTTTAACCGTTACGTGCCGACAATGGAAGGGCTCCCAAAATTACCTGTGAAAAGATAAACAAGCTCCACTTTTTTAACTATTACCACAAACAGTACACTGTATAGTCATGATGAGGCAGTAAATAGTACTTAATTGTCCTCAACACCTTTAAACACTAAAAAAAACTTAAAAGATGCAAAAAAACTCGTCAAAGACGCTAATCGTTAAACCTAATCTGCATAACTGACATAAGAGACATTCAATCACATCATTTTTTCAAAGCGATCAGTAACACGTCGTTGAGCGATATTGCGTGAGCAATAGATGAAGAGTAATTTTCGGGGTGCCGGGTGGTTGGGGAGGAACTGATCTATTAGTCACAGTTTAGTGTTTTGTTAGGTATCTAATCTAAGGTTACCATTGTGTAAATAAGATATTTTATTATGATACCAGGGACGGTTTGACCCAACCTGAGACCCTAAGAGCTAAATTTTGAGGCTCTTTGTCAGAAGCCTGTTTTATAATAGGTCCTTCATGTTGGGTTTCCCACCATGTGATAATTTAAATCACCCAAATTTTAGCCAAGGGAAAAAATTAAAAATCAAATTTTTATTTTTTATTACATTTTATTTGTCTCCAATTAATAAAACGTAAAACACCTGCTGCTTTCGAAAGTAAGTCAATAATTTCCTCGTAATCAAGTGTATTAACTACTTCTGATTCAATAAAAATCATTGAGAGGCTTAAATAGTTAGGAAATGTTGATCTTAAACAATTAATAATATGTTTATACATACTAAAAGGGTTAGAAATAATCTGCATTGATATAATTTTTGTAAATCTTTTTTAGTTTATTTATACCAATATTGCTATCTTCTTATATAAGGTCGCTGTTGAAAAATATTTTAAAGTTTTTTAAAATTTCTCTATATATTTGACTCCTTCTATCCAAATCACTAATTAACCTATTACAAATAACATACACCGTTTGTGTAATGAATTTTTGCCAACCTCTCAGATTTACTTCATTTGATGATGACTCATCAATTTATAATTTTCGCATTTTTACACAGCTCTTTTCATCATTAAATAAGTACTTGTTAGTCAATGTCTTAGCTTCATCTTGAATTTCTGTAATATCTGTAACAAATTGTTCTAACAAGTTTAATAAATTTAATTTAATAAATTTATTTTGCATCTTGAAGTGCTTTACTTTCACAATTTAATCTCGTTAATAATTTATACCATAATATTGTCTATATTGCCGTTTCATATTTTTTTAAATATTGTATCAAACCACTTACGTCCGTACGTGCTGTAGGTTTTTCTTTTTTTGATTGACACATTATATTTAAAACTTTTTGTATTTCTTTATAACCCTTTTTAAGAGCCAGTATGGCATCCCCTTTAGCGAACCACCTTTTATCGCACTTTTTCTTCAACGTTTTAACATCGTTGGGTAAAATGTTTTTAGTATATTCTATCGACGTGTTGACCCAGAAAAGAAACTAAAGAGATTTTGACCAAAACCAACAAATGCTGTGCATCAGAACACAATTCAGCTGCATTATTTCCTACTAAATTAAAAGAGTTGCTTGCACAAGGCACATAAAATGCAGTTGGACTATGATTTTTAATACGTCTCTGAAGGCCAGAATATATTCCTGACATATTTGCTGCATTGTCGTAGCTCTGACCACTACATTCCGTAATATTTAGAGAAAAGTCTTTAAAAGTATTTAAAATTACGTTTTTTTAAGTATTCTGCATTATGTGCTTCAATCGGCAAGATTCCCAAAAATCTTTCTTTTATCTTACTATTTTCATCTAAATATATCTGATTACTAAAAGCTGGTCTACGTGAGATATATCAGGTGTAGATCTGCGTTAATGGAAAAATATATGGCTTTTTTAATGTAGTCCATAATATCTTTTGTTTTTCTTCCCATTAAATGGATAAATTCATCGCAAATAGTATGAGAGAGATAACTAGAACCTCTAGCGCAAGTTCTATAGTTTTCTAAATGATTTTTTAAGAAGTTATCAAACTGAGTTAGGTATTATAAACATGTGAAAAAATGTCTGTTATTTTTGGACTCTACAGTTTCATTACTGCTCAGAAACGCCAGGCCAAGCGAATAAAACAACTGAACCGTAGCAAGTGCTCTTTTTAGAGCTTTCTGCCAATTTTCTTTGGAAAGTAACTGTTTACAAAGCTCAGTATCAATAAGTCCTGTTGATCCACGCCGTTTATCATAAGAACACATTGATCTTACATGTTCCTGGGAAGGTTCGTGATCAGCTAATATTTTCTCAATCATTACACCCTAGCTTCATTTTTTATTAAACATGCGAAAAAAGTTTACTAACAAAACACCGACTTACTAGTTTCTGAAAGTAACAACCACACACGTAAAGTAAGTAAGTAAAAGTAGCAGTTTTTAATGTAGATAAGCTATAGCATAATTAGTTGGACAAAAAAATATCTTTTATGGGGTAATTAAACCTCCAACTTTTTTTTTTGTAATATTGGATGGCAAAAAGTAGAAATATCTGTCAATTTTGTTGCTGCAACATAACTAGATATATTCTACTAAGTATTGAAGTTAAATTATAGTAAGCATAGCTGTTTAAAATGCTAGAATATGGCATTTTTAATCAATAGAAATCGAGGTTAGAATATAATCAATAAGTAGGCATTTTAAAGTAAAATTGGGTAGTTTTATTTCGCTTCTGTTTGCAATAATATTGCCAAAAAATGTCAAATTTACGTTTATAACCTACAAAACAATACTTAACAAAACTGAAGATTTGTTTAGAAAAACGAAATATAAATTATTTACCATACAAAATGTCGAATTAAATATTCCACCACAGATTATAGAAAAACGCCGACTTGTAGTAATAGTCGTTTAATTTTGTTACGCTGGCTCGAGTACTAAAGGCAAACCAAGTGGGCATTTTTATTGACAAAATTTTAGTTAATGTTGCTACATTTTGGCTACATTTGAAAATTATCGCCATTTGATAAATATTTGCTTACAAAGTGGCCAATGTCAAGGAATATTTGCTTAAAAAATAGCCCAAAGCTTTTTATGATCCGCCATGATTGAAATTAAAGTTAAACTAATTTCTTAGCAGCCATTACTTGACCACTTTAAACAGACATATTCTTTCTACCTTTTAAAACGTATTTTCATGCATATTTTTTTACGTTATGGACCCTTTAATCAATTATTTCCATACTAAAAAAAAAAAATATCAAAAAAAGTCAGAATTTAGCTAAAAAGCTCGAATTTAAAGTCAAAAAGTAGCTAATAAACCCAACCATAAAATCAAAAGAGACGGTCGTATAATTGTCAATTGGCTATTTTTACTCCATTATGCCCAAATTATTATTCCTCACTTTAGCTGTATTTCCGTTTTTATACTGTAATAGAACTGTTATTTTGGCTAGCAATTTTAGCTAATTAGCCAGGGATATTAGCCAATATTACAGCATTTTAGCCCATATATGATTATATGTGCTACTTGGGTATTAACCTCGGTATTAGAGCTATTCTTGTTTTCGCTATTTGTACATTCTGAAGTACATAGACGGACTAGAACTGGGATATAAAAACTTGTACCAGAACCAGGCGGTGAGTTAGTATCCGTAAATAGCCTAGAACTAGAGCTAGAATTTGACAGAAATGATTCCAGAGAATTTCTCAGAATTTCGCGTTGAAGGTTTTTCGATTTTTGCTGTTTCCGCTTGGCTGAACCAGATTCTGATCTTTTCATATTGAGGGAACTAAAAATAAAAAATAGTAGATAGGTAACAGCGTAAGAATAACAAAAAGTTATACGGTAATGCCGCAATCTGTCAAATAAAATATGATACCTGTTACCATGCCTTCCGCCAACACCGTCACTGTTTGTCAAAAACTACATTAAATTAAAAACCAGTATTAGTACTAGTACTATTCGCCAATTATTATCTCACCACAACTTATAGCAATATTCTAATATTATACCTATTTCTACTTACCTTCACGCCTAGAGTCCAGGAAGTTTAATTAACTTATTAATTATGCACTACCTATTTTTTGGAGAAAAAATATTTTTATTTTTTGGTTCTTTGTGAGGCCCTAGGTTAACGCCTAAGGCGCCTAGTGATAAAACGGGCCCTGGATGATACATATGCAGTGAATCCAGTGATTATTTGTTACACTCAATAAATACCTAAAGATATTTTGGTGATTATGTAATTAAGAATAAGTTTGGCGTTAACAGAGTAAAATTTTCAAGATGGGGTAAAATATTATTTTTCACTTTTTACTTATTTTTATACAAATTTTTATTATAAATTGTTTCTCTCTTATGTATATCAAACTTTGTTCTATGTTATAATTTCAACCAAAAGTGGTGTGTAAGACAGTATAAAATGATATCCATTTAAATCTGACAGGTTTCTTAAATCTCCAAAGGCAGCAAAATGTTTTCCTAGGTGATTTTTAATCACTTTTTAGTCGTTACAATTTACTAGGGACACATATGCCAAGCAATTTTTCTGACTATGCCACTGATGCAAGGTAATATTTGGTTAATTATTTGATACTCATCTATTTGATATTTCCTACTGATAGACGCATTACCTAATGACTAGTAACTCAAAACAAAAATACACAAATCTGTATAAATTGAGATTTAGTCATTACTAAAACTTGCATGTAAGCAATTATGATTGAAGGATTTTAAAACAAACATTTTAAATAAGTGAGCTAATTTTAAAAGGGACGTGAATTTTCCTAGAATAGAGATGCAATGAACTTAGTTATAAAAGTTTGACCCCAAAGACAAACAATATTTATTTTAAGTAATGCTACCGTGTTTTTATTTAGACCTTAAAATTATGTAAAATAATTTATATTTAGAAGTTTTCTGAACAGTCCTTTTTTAACAAATATTTGTATAACACTCAAATTAAATTAGTAATGTTTTTTTTTTAAGAATTCACAAGGCCGTCATTTTGTTCCGCCACATTGGATTTTTACTAAAATGTTACCAGGTCATCCCCATATGACCTTCAATTTTTAACCAAAATTTGAAGTCAATCGTATTCTAACTATGCGGCGAAGTGACAGACCGATAATGGAATTGAAAAAACATGTTTTTTTAGGTCTAGGGACGCTAAAACGTCAATATATGTAAAACCTGTGACGACGATTTTTTTAACGATTATAAATATTTTATTTCGCCACCATTTTGTTTCGCCATCTTGAATTTGTATCAGAATTTTATTTGTTCACCTTCATACCACACTTAATTTTTGCGCAATATTTGAACGGGGGATTAAAAGGGATGGTCACAGCAAATTCTACCTTAAATATAGTGTTAGCTTGATCTTTCATTAACATTTTATTTTTTAATCAATTCCTAAGCTTGTCAAAAAAAGTGTGTGATATTAGAGCAGCCTAAATATGCATTGGCTCTTATGGGAACAATAAATGATGCACTAGTTTTATTCACGTGTGTAAGTTTAGATATATCACAAAAAATCATGAAGTACCTACCTAAAGCTAGCAAGAAATTATCATTTTTTATTAATTTTTCCCTCTAAAAATTTTATTTAAGTTCAGAGTAAGGCGATATAAGTAGTACGCTAACTTCTAGTATTAGAGCAGCCTAAATACGCATTGGCTCTTGTAGGAACAATAAATGATGCAATAGTTTTGGTCACGTGTGTAAGTTTAGATATATCACAAAAAAAATGATGAAGTACCTAAAGCTAGCAAGAAATTATTTTTTTTTTACTAATGTTTCCCCTTGAAAATTTTATTTAGATTCAGAGTAAGGCGATTTTAGTAGTATCCTAACTTCTAGTAAACAATGACAATTTAAAAACACGTAAAAGTAAGACTGTATAATAGTAAAGAATGGTAATACGCCTTATGAAGTTTCTTTAAGTTAAGATACATTGATTTTACTGTGTTTTATTAAGAGGTTATCGGATTGATTCTGCTGCGGCACAGATATCTGCAGTCGATGTGGAGCACTGACATACACCTCATTAGTCTAGCAAACAACCTGGATGTTTAGCCAAACCCAAGATATGGTGGTTGACCTTGAGAAACGTGTCTTTTTTATGTCTTATTTATCGAGGAAGAAAAAAATTATTCTGTTGTTTTTTCGTTAAGAGTTTCTGAAATCAGTATTTCAATTGTCTCTAAAAAAAACAAGGTAAAATGTATAAACACACCAATAAACAAAATAAAAAAACACACATTAACAATATCGCCAGTCTATATCACTGGTCCAATACATATGCGACTGGGCTGGTATATATATAAAAATATATATATATATATATATATATATATATATATATATATATATATATATATATATATATATATATATATATATATATATATATATATATATATATATATATATATATATATATATATATATATATATATATATATATATATATATATATATATATATATATATATATATATATATATATATATATATATATATATATATATATATATATATATATATATATATATATATATATATATATATATATATATATATATATATATATATATATATATATATATATATATATATATATATATATATATATATATATATATATATATATATATATATATATATATATATATATATATATATATATATATATATATATATATATATATATATATATATATATATATATATATATATATATATATATATATATATATATATATATATATATATATATATATATATATATATATATATATATATATATATATATATATATATATATATATATATATATATATATATATATATATATATATATATATATATATATATATATATATATATATATATATATATATATATATATATATATATATATATATATATATATATATATATATATATATATATATATATATATATATATATATATATATATATATATATATATATATATATATATATATATATATATATATATATATATATATATATATATATATATATATATATATATATATATATATATATATATATATATATATATATATATATATATATATATATATATATATATATATATATATATATATATATATATATATATATATATATATATATATATATATATATATATATATATATATATATATATATATATATATATATATATATATATATATATATATATATATATATATATATATATATATATATATATATATATATATATATATATATATATATATATATATATATATATATATATATATATATATATATATATATAGTGTGAGCCATTTAAAAGCGAAACGACCTTATATCTCAGAAATTAACTACCATTTTGGTGATATGTATGGATTTAAAATATGATTATTTTGACACATTCGACTTTGAGATTGCTCATTGACGTGCGAGCCTAGGAAGGGAATATGGTACGATTTTTAAAAAAGATATTAAGGATTTTTTAGTATTGAAAATACTATTGGGATCATTATTAAGGAAACTTAACATAGGCTGTCAAAATTCGACACCAAAACTATAAAAAAAAATAAACCCATTATACCAAATTTCAACAAAAGAAGTCATTAGCCTTGGGAAATACGAGCTTCCAAAAAATACATTTTTTTTATTTCAAAGGCAGAAATATCTTAAACGATTGTTTTCATCAAGAAACACTATTTTACATTTTTTTATTATTTTAACGATTTTTATTGAATTTTATTAAACAAATTGCTTTAAGACATTTTTTTATTCTTATACCTTTAATAAAAATAATTAAAGAACAGAATGCAGAGATGAAGAACTCGAACATATTTTGAGTACGTCTTAGAATTATTTTGTTTTCTAAATACGATAAAGATAGCCAAAATAATACGAAAATGTAAAATAGTGATTTTGATAAACGCACAGGTTTAGGAGATTTATGCCATTGAAATGAAAAAAAAAGCATTTTTTGAAAGCTCGTATTTCCCATAACCAATAACTTATTTTGTTGAAATTCGGTATAAGGGGGTTCTTGATGATGCCGAGTAAGAATCAAGAATCAAAATTAATGTAAAATAGTGATTTTGATAATGGCACTAGTTTAGGAGATTTCTGCCACTGAAATGAAAAAAAAGCATTTTTTGAAAACTCGTATTTCCCACAGCTAATGACTTATTTTGTTGAAATTCGGTATAAGGGGGTTCTTGATAATGCTGAGTAAGAATCAAGAATCAAAATTTAGTTAAAAAAAACGCTAATATCTTTTTCTTAAAAATCGTACCATTTCCCCCTCTAGGCTCGAACGCAAATAAGCGATGAATGAATATGTCAAAATAGTCATATTTTAAATCCATATACATCACCAAAATTTGAAACTAACGTGGTAGTTCATTCCTGAGATATCAGGGTGTTGTATATATATATATGTATATGTATATACATGTATATATAATATATATATATATATATATATATATATATATATATATATATATATATATATATATATATATATATATATATATTTCGAATTAAATAACAAATTTTAATTTTTCATTTATTTCACGTTTCGCCCTGTAATTTAGGGCATCTTCAGAAACATTTTTTGATGCTAAAATTATAAAAATGCAGACATTAATATTTAAGAGACACACTGTATATAAAACAATATTTCCACGTTAAAACATATTTATATTCAACACTATAAAAGTACATACCTTGAAGTATAGTGTTGAATATAAATATGTTTTAACGTGGTAATATGGTATATAGACCCGAAAAAATGATATATATATATATATATATATATATATATATATATACATATATATATATACATTTTTTTCGGGTCTAGGTTTATGTAATGAAAACGGCAGTAGTTACATTTCGCTTTCGATTTAAACCTTTTTTGAGCATTTATTTATTTTTTAAATATATTTAACTAAAAAGAAAAGAGTTAGTCAATATGCTGGAGGTGAAATTGTCATTTTGACATTCTTTTCATATTTTTCAAAAACTGCATTTTTCGGTGTTTAGTGTTTTGAAGTCAGTTTCATTTTTATGATAAAAATCGTTAGTTTATGCGTCTTGGCAGCTCCACCTTTTAAATAGACTTTGATTGGATTATTGCTGGGAAATGGTGAATAACAAAATTAATATCTGCAAAAAATTAGTGCATATCAAAGATTATTACGTGTTGCAATAGTTTTCATTTTTAGCAAATATTAAAGCATAGTGAAGTGAATATTAAAGCCTATAAAACTTCAATATATTATTTTATTCAATATACCTCAAATTTTGTACAAAAATCAAGTATTACATAGAACTGACAAGGGCGGATCCAGAACAGTCACAAGGGGGGAGTAATAAATATACCTGTTAAAAATTTCTAGTTTAGGTGCTCTTGGCAGAAAAAGAAAACTTGATAAAGGCAGGGATGAGAAGAAATTCGGGCCCGGGGGAACGACACGTAGGACACACAGGGAAATTTTTCCGCGAATTAAAAACTCTTGACAAATACAACATTTCTATTTATTACCGGAAACTACTAAATGTAACCTTGATTTTATATACATAAAAATACCATTATAATATTCAATGCTTCTTTCAACTTTCATTTTCTCTAGTGGTGTTCTTTGTGTATAATTTTGACCTGAGACCACTGTATTATATGCTATGAGGTTTAGACCAGGGGTTCTCAAACTGTTTTCTCAAGTTTATCACGGATTAGTCACTTACCTCCAAACTAATAAAAATTCCGTTAGTATAGAGATGACGCCTATTTCTCAGAAAGGTAAATCCGTTGGCGTACTGCTTGGAAAATCTCTGCGTATCACTAGTGGTACGCGTACCACAGTTTGAGAATCCCTGGTTTAGGCCAAGCATACTCCTGAATATCAGATCTTAATATTTTCCTTCTCTGTGTGTGCTTTCAGTGTTCAGAAATTCTTACATCAAGAGGTTTTTTGTTTCACATATATAGAATTCACCACACTTATAATTGATGAATATAAAGTTCATTCGATCGCAAATTGTATTTGGTTTGGTCTTAGTCTAGAAGCCTGTTTTGCCAAATCTTACATTTTATGAAATATTAGATACGACATTATTAAAAATTATGTTCCTTGGGATTAGAGCGTGTCAAAATGGAATCATTTTTTGACGTTTGTCTTTGACTGCACGAGGCATCTCCAGGACCCTTTCCTTCACGAGATCGAAACACTGAATCTTCAATTGATCTTACGTCGTTTTTGAGATGGATATCTTACGTTGTACTTGACATGGATAAGAATAATAAATAATTTTTCGGTGTAATAACTGTGCATGAGATCATTGCTTAATTATAAAGATTCTATATGACTCCTTGCCTTTTCGCTGCAGAATGTTTCGACTTCTGATTAAGGTATTGCCCCATATGAGTAAGTTTTTTTGTTAAAAGAGGACTTAATAGCATTATCATTTCTTTTAACGAAAAGATTATGAAGGGGTACCTAAACGTAAATATTGCTTTGTATATATAATGAATCGTCGTCCTAGGCTTAGGGCTTATTTTCTACGTGAAGATCCAAAATTCCCTAAAGAGGCAGCGTGGTATGATGCTCTAATGTTTGACTTTTCACACCAAAGGTTACAAATCTGTTAATATGAATTCTGATCCAAAAGATCAGATAATTTGTATAAAATATTTTGAATTTCTAACAAATCAATTTGATCTAAACTGTAAAGGTTGTATAATATGTAACAGATAATTCGAGAGTTTACTGGCTGGTGAGTTCCTGGAGCTGGTTATGGCTCCAGGTTGTTCATTATGTATTTTTATTATGATAGTTCATATAGGTGAGGTGCTTGTGATGTGGGGGTTAGTTCTGTTGTAATAATGTCCGATATGTAATTCTTATATCTGCGCATCAACTAATATATCTTCCTCTTTATAGACTCTGTGATCCCTTGTGAGCAGTCTATAGTCACTTTTTCTGCTAAATCCGTAACTACAAAATTTTCCAATTTTGAACAGGTTCCAGAATCCAATAACATACCAAAAAATATCAAATTTACGCAAACTACTTTTTATAGCTTTTTGTGTCTTGCCCTTTTTATAAAAATGTTTCTCATATCTGTTTTTGACAAATAGAAGCAGATATAGAAAGTAGGCTCAATGCAAATCATAATAGCAGTGAGTTTTTGTATACACATTTTGTATAACAAGTTGACGTTTTATGAAAGCAATGAATTAAAATATATACATAGTAATTTTCTTTAATTTAATTAAGATTGAAAAAAATATATTATAAATAATAACCTAAAAAACATTAACCCACAAAAACTGTTTTGATTATTTGTATCATTGATTTCTCGCATGCAGTAATCTCTTAAGTATTATTAATAGCATTTGGTTATTATTTGAAAATATTCAAAAGCTTTTTTTTTTGTAGACTAAACTTTTTTTTACATATTTATATACAAATAAATTAGTAAGCGCATTTACCACTTTGAGACAGCTGCTTATATTTTACGTATTATTTTACCTGTTAGACTAAAAAAAATTAATCGTTATCATTACTCTAAATTGGCAGAGGCACAATAATTTGTCATTCTACCCTACTAAAAGCGCAAATTTTAATTTTGTAATATATCGCGGAATCCATGTGAAACACGTGAAAAGTTCAAAAGCTTTTGTTCGAAATTGTATTATATATGTTGCTTAACAGCTTAACTACCAACCAGAATTCGTGGAAAGATTACCCGTGGTCTCAAAAAAAAATGTTTGTATTAGTGACATTTTTTACATTACATACAAATATGCATATCTGCCAAATAGCCACTATATTTAAAAAAAAGTAAATAATTTTATAAAACCTAACGTTGTAAATAGATTCCTATTTCTGCGATGGTTGTAAATTTTCATATGAAAGGCATTGTTTGCATCTGCTAAATATTTTTTATTTAATGCCTTTCATTCTCGGTAAAAAATAAAACGTTTGTAATGGAAATACTTTACTTTTTAATGTTATTTTAATGCCAGATGACAAAAATGACCTTAGATCTGCAACTATTTCCGCCAATCACAGATTCCTATTGGTTCGTCGTTTACTTAGGCGGAGTATAAAAACGTTTTGTTGAATGTTCAGCAAGGGCTTCCTGGATATATAGTAGGATACTCGGCTTTGCGTTGGAATCCCCGTTTAGGCGGAGGTCTTTTTCCATTTTTTTTAACAAGTAATTAATAAAAGTGAGGATTATGTTAGGTTAGGATTGGCAAGGTTTGCTGTATTCTATATGAAAAGAAGGATTTTTTTTTGACAAAATCTATACTGTTACGTGGATCTGTCTTGTTAGCGTTAAACCCTCATTAAAGCATAAAATCACACCTCAAATCACCAAAAATCAGTAATATATACTTTTATTTCGATTAGTTATAAACAAGGTTTGTTAAATTTTCGTTATGAAACCTGGTAGCTCGGTGATAGGGTGCCCCAGTTGCATTTGCATTTTTTTAACAAAACTTGTAATTTTATATAAATAAAAAATTTTATAAATCGGATTGCGTTTTGGTTAGCCAGGTTTTTTTTTTGAGGTGATGTAAAGAAGTGTATCCGTTATTAAAACAAGGATCCAGACTTGTCACTTTTTTTTAATAAAACCTGTTACTTTTAGCGTTAGGTGGAATCGTCATATTTATGTTAGCAGCACGTGTGTCAATAAGACCATCATTAAAGCCACAATAAAAACTAAAAAGTGACAGATGTCGGGGAGTCAAATATTCGAATATTCAGGTACCTCTAGCGACGAGTGTATTTTAATATCTGACAAAACCCAATGAAAATTGATTAAAAGGAAAAAAACATAAAAAAGAACGAACCGAACTAAAACTAACCAAGACATTAAAGGAACGTAAAAAAGAAGCAAACCCATACACGGTGACTCCATCGTGCGCCACAACCCAGAGCAAATAAATTTTGTGTGCGGTGTACGCAGATATATTTATAGGACACATTATGAAATTTGTGTTTATAACCAATGTTATAAAAACATTTATTAGTCATAGGACACTTTGTGAAATTTGTGTTTTAAATAACCAATGTTATAAAAATATTTCTTAGAGGATTTATTTTCCCATTATTTTTATTATCCCATTATTAAAAATTAAATACTATTCCGTCAACATCGAGTAGGTGCCTCAGAAGTTTTTCTAACGATCCTGCGCGATTCTTCTGGAAAGTGAATCTGCGTGTAAGTTTCAGGTTCCACCTAATAGCTTCTTGTAGATTTAGACTCACTTAATATTATTGTATTTAAATCATTAACTTAATTTTATAAATAATAAAGAATTGTATGTAAAGAAAAATTACAGAATATATAGCGTCAATCGCCGTTTGTAATATAATATTAATAATTCTGTGATTTTCTGAGTTAAGTGAAAATTGCTATACTTTAATTACCAAAGATTTCACAATTCAAATATTGAAATTATTCTTAACAAAAAAAAACGTTATACAGGGTTTAACATTATACTGTTTAAAAATTATGTGAATATTTCTGAACACATTTAAAGTTCTATTACCATACTTTAAAAAAAACTTAATAAAAGAAAACAAGTGCTGATAGTTGACATCACAAGGATTAGCAAAGGAAATTATGAATTAATGTATTATTTAGTCCTGGATTAAGGGTGGGGTTATGGAGGCTATAGCCCCAGGCCCCGTCCTGATGCCACAATGACATGAACCATTTCAATACGCTCAGTCTTTAAAAACTGAGCTTTTGTTAAACGTGTTTTGTGAAAATAAAAAGTTATTCAGTTACAAAAATATAAAATTATTGAAAGAAAACAATCTAACACGAGATAGATTTCAAAAAGAAAATGTATGGTGTCTTTCCGCATGTAGATTATAGAAAAGTCAGTATTATTTTGTGTTAAATTGTTTTTTCTTTCAAAAATTTTATCTTTTTCTGACTGAATAACTTTTTTTTCACAAAACACATTTAATAAAAGCTCAGTTTTTAAAGACAAAGGCCATATCACATTTTTATCTGAAGTTCCATGTCGCTTACTATAATAATGTGATGTTTACCGGTTTAATCTATAAAAGCATATAGAACACATATATATAAAACATTTCTACTTCTTTTGTAAAAAGAAGTATTGTAATCGTGATTTTTACACCATTTCATGGTCCCTAGGTGCCCAAAAACATGTTACCTTGATTTCTTCGGTCTGTCTGTCTGTTCGCGTTGGAGCTAAAAAACTACTTACCCGATTTACTTTAAAGCCAATAAGTCGAAACAAAATGGTGACCTAGTGAAATGTTAAAAAAATTATGACTAAAAAACTATTTATACAGTTCACTTCAAATTTTGCACAAAAATCAAGTATTATATAGGAATTAACTAGTAAAATTTTGGTACGAATCCAAGATGGCAAAAAAACGGCGGCTTAATAAAATATTTAAAAATTAAGTCTGAAAAATCTACTTACCTAATGGATGGACTTAAAATTTTGTACAATTAATTGTGGTATAGAGATGAACTAGTAAAATTGTGGTATGAATTCACGATGGCGGAACAAAATGTCGGACAAATAAATATTTGTAATAGTGAAAAAAATCACCCTCCCAGGTTTACATACATTCCCGTTGTAGAGTCCCTAGATACTAAAAATATATCTGTCTGCCTGTCAGTTCGCGGCTATAGCTAAAAAGCTACTTAACGGATTGATTTCAAATTTTCGTCTAAGATTAAGGGTCATATGGAGATGACCTGGTAATATTCCAATATGGCAGACCAAACAGCTAATTCAATTTTTATATTTGGTCAATCATCAAAAGCATTTTAAACATTTAAATAATTTTATTCGGTCTGCTTTAAAAAAAATTCTTATGGATCAGCACTATTCTAAATAACATATATTTCTATTTTATTGGTCGCTATTACTCAAATTAGCTTTGGATGGCCTTGTTTGTTTTGATGTGATTTGCTGCCATTTTAAGTTTTTTTTTAAGATAAAATAAACGTTCTTGAATTAAATTTGTGCAATTTGAATCGGGGATAATTAGTTTTTAATTGATTTTAAATACTACACGCTAAAAAAATTATTAAATATGTTACAAATGACAATCTTGTGTAAATATAGTTTAATATAAAATACTCTCGTTATGCAAAATATCATTTATTGCACGTTATTAAATTAATAGCTACCTATTGTAAGTACGTATTCATTTTTGCATATATACTATTCTACAGTATCATGTTTTTTCATTGATATAATAATTTATATAAATATGATATAAAAATGCTATGCATTTATAGTGCAATTTCTAAAAATGTAACTTTATTTTAAATCGCCATAACTAGTGAAGAATGTAATGTGTAATAGATAGAGAAATGTTTAAATTGCGTTTAAAGCGTTACGCATTACAAAATTTACTCATTGAAAAACTTTGAGGGAGTTTTGCTTAGTTTTTAATATTTTCGAAATAATTTTTTTTTAAATGCGTCTGTGTTTTTTTGCTATTTTTATTTGAGGGGTTGCAACAAAATACATTTAACATTTTTTTTGTACATTTCGTTCTCTATGAAAATTACAGTTTTACATTTTTATCCGATTGTGGTTTGAATCTCAATCATCAACCACATATGGGACCGTAATTTTTGTTACAATTTTGAAAATTTCTTTTATAAGGAAAATGTCCAAAACGTGAACTGGGAGACATAATTTAATTACAATGTTTCAATACAAAACGTATATTTTACTCTTGCACATTTTTGTAACTAACATATTTTTTGTGTTGAGTTATGTAAATTAATTCGTATATACATCCATAACTTTGGTAAGTAATTAACCTCATAAGTATAAGAAAAAAATATATAAGCAGGAGTCCCAAATTTTCTGTTTTCGAGATACAAGGTGTTAACATGTTAATATGTTTTTATCTTTTTAATATACCTTGTACATTTCTAGAAAGATTTCTGTATCAAATTTGGTTCACGATATACTATGACTAAGATCAATAATAGAGTTAAATATATTTTTGAAAAATCTATAGGATGTTATTTTTTTTTATCGTAACCGCCTTATCCCTCCCGATTTTTTCCTACCGCATTACTGGCTATTTTTACAATACAAAAAAAATCCTTATTCTGTTCTGCAGCTTCACTCGTACAGACATTATTTAGAAAATTGTTCATTCATACATAAATTGACCTTTTTTGTGTAAATTCCATCCGATCCAATATATTAAAAAAATATATGAGACACCAAAAAGTTACACCACAGAATAAGGTAGGTTTAAAGTGGTTACATTCTGAAAAGAAATAACATCTTGGAGATTTTTCTAAACTAAATTTTATTTAAAAATCTCTAACGTAGCACATTTTGTATTTCGTAAGCGAAGCTTTTACAGACGCATGTTAAAATGATATTTTTTCTTTTTTTTTATGACATATACTACCTAGCGGAGCACTTATATTAATTAATTAAAACCCTGTGTAAAAAAAATTATATTTTGGTTACCTTGTATTATATGAGAGAATATTGATAAAGGAAAAATATATTAAGGTATACTTTTAGTTAAGAAGTGCCAAGAACTGTTCATGTAAAAAATGATTTTTGCTTTAATAAAATTCAGTTAACCAAATAAACAAAATTAATCTGTCTATGGTTGATATTTGTTCAAAACTAAAATACCGACTCGAGCTTCAAAATCACTATTTTTAAAAATAATAAAGAAATCTAAAAATTCAGGAGAATAATCCTATTTTAATATAATGAAAAAGATTTGATAGGATCTGACAAAGTTAACTAGTACGCCCCTGAAGTAAAATCGACAATCAGAAAATCAAAATAGCCATAAATTTTTTAAGTTATCTTTAAGGAAGCCAAAATGATTAAAAAGGTAGTCTTTTCGAAAAGAAATACCGAGAGGAAATTGTTTGAAAAAAGTATAATTTAAGAAAAAAAAATAATACTCAGAAAATAAATCAGATATCAAAAATTTGAAAAATTGATTTTTTCTAATAACTCATTTATTAAGCAGATACACTTAAAATCAAAATTATTTCAGATACGCAAATTCTCGCTCTTGGCAAAGTTCGTGCACAAAATATACTTTAGTACTTCCCCTTGTATATACCAGAACAAAGGAACTTTTAACCAACGACATTGACGTCATTGCTTTTAACACTCAGACCCTACAAAAAAAAACTAACGAAATATGCTTCTACACAATGTAAAAAAACCGTTTGAAAATAAACCATTTGTTTACAAGTTATAGCTATTACATTTTAACAAAATTTGACTTCAATTTCCTAATAGTTTAGTTGTGCTGTTTTAACGGAACTATTTTGTCGCGGCTATTTTGTCGCTTGACTATTAGGTTGGACTTGTTTAGACGTATTTTAATGCGTATTGGAAATTAAAACACAAAACAAAATTTGGTTTGAAAATTACAATTAGGATTGCTAAGTGTAGGTCGGAGGCCACCTCTCGATGGATTCCAACTCTACCGAAAGACAGCAAAGCTGAGATCCATTTAGAGCGTGCTTTAATTTCTATTTGTGATCGTCTATATTTCTATACACAGTAGAATCGGTCTATGGCTATGCTTACTCACAGGAACATACAGTATTTCTCTTGCGTTATAATAATAAAAATCTCTTTTTTTATGTATTCCTAAATTTCAGCCTGTAACTAAGAAATTTTTTTGTTTGCTTATAAAGGTACCAACTGATCATATAAGTATTATGTTAATATAAATGTTTTGAGAGGGACGTCCGAATTGTTTAGTCGTTGGGGAGGGATATGAATTTTTTATTTTTTGAAACAATGAAGAAAATAAACGAATGTGGTTTATAGATGACACGATTTTTTTTTCAGGTTTTTGGTTAATTATTATATACGAATGGTATTTGGTGTAGAATTCACCGAATAAAAATAATGAACACTATTTCATTTATTTATTTATTATAAAAATTACAGTGATTATGTCGAATTCATTGCAGGTTATTTTCAGTTTTATATTTCACCTATTGTTTAATCAATTTTGATAAAAACTTGGAAAAATATGCTTAATGGCCACTAATATGCACATCAAATGTTAAGTCTTTGTGTCTAATAGAAAGACTAACAAATGCAACCATATTTACAAATTGAACCCCCTGGAATTTTGACTAAACTGAATATTTTATTTTTTGGATTTATAAAGAATTATAATTTGTATTTTATTTTCTAATAAAGTAAATTTTATTTTATATTTAAAGAACGAACAATAATTCTTTTTATGGAAAAATATTATTTAAAAATTGGTTAATTTAAAAAAAAAATTATTAATTATATTATTTTTTGGTTTAAAAATAAGATTATGCAGGTATTTGGTTTTCGGTTATTTTTTTTATTCATTTAATTAGAAAAATAAATATTTAAAATCAAATATCAAATTTAGTCAAAATTAGATACTTTTTATATAATATATAAATTTTAGTATCATTTTGAGGAAAATAAAACACCTACATTTAAAAAATTAAACATATATCTTGGCCAGGTTGAAATAAAATGCTGTTTGCACAAAAACCAGGAACGATTCAAAAACTTCACAGGTTTTTTATCAAATATAGCATTTGAAACTTCCATCATATTGAAGAAAAAAAACGTATGATATATTTCGCCAACCGTGTGGCTTCTTGAGATGATACAACTGGAATTTAGTTTATTAAATATTAAATTGATAAGTGCATTTTAATTTTGTGGAATAAGTTCCAAATTAAACTCCCGGATGATTAGAGGAAAACTTCGTAGATAATCTAAAAATAAAAACAAATTTGTTTTATGATGTATTTAATTAGAGTACTGTGAAGAGAGAACGTATTTTAAAATTTTTGAGTGAGTTTATTTTCGTTTTAGCAATCGAGTCTTGGAACAAAAATGGCACAAAGAATGACATTTGGTTTATTTTCCAACTCGGCAGCTCAAAGATGCGAATTTGTTAGAATGAAAGGCCCTCAAGGAAAGGGACATGCGGAGATGGCAGTTACTAAACCAAAAGGATCTGGGGTTGAGACGCCTACATCGGAACCGGGATTTTGTGCTACAGATATGTGGGATTCCGACTGGGAGGTAAACTTTTTAATATAAACAAAAAAAAATTCAAAACACAATTTCGTATTGCGTATTTTCCACAGCTAAGAAAATGTCTAATTTTATTATGCAAAGATTTTTTTTAGAGTGATATTCACAAAAAAAAAGAAAATTCGTTTTAAAAATAAAAACAGAGAAAAATTGTTTTCCAAACTTTTACATTTTTGCATAAAGCTCGATACTCTGTCCACAAACATTATTACTTTTTGGCATGGGCGACCTCTGAGATCTTTAACTATAATGTCAGAAGTAATACCTGGAAGTAATAAACAGATACCTACTGTAATAAAGAATTTAACCGCCTTCGCCATATGTCAAGAATTTTTCTTGTCACAAGTGTCCTGTGTTTGGTTTAGCCATTGGCCTTAGGGCGGATTTAGCTTTTGAACATGCAAAGGGTAATTTTAAGTGACGGTGGAGATTAAAAGAAAAAAAATTGAATTGCATGTTTAAAAGTAAATTAGGTATACTTTATACAAGAACATTAAAAAAAATCCCGAACCGCACAGGAATAAGGAAAAATTAAATATCTAGTTTAATATCTAAATTCAGAGAGTTTAGTTATTAAACTAGATAAAGAGGATTAAAAGGAGTATTTCGCTAATTTTAGTAAGGTAAGGTAAACAGTTTTAATGAAAAAATCAGATACTCGCAGTTTAGCATTAGTTAACCAGTAATGAATATTTTTATCTATATTAATAGGGGAAAGTGGGGATCATTAGACATATTTGAGTTTGAAAGCCTGTAGGATACAAAAAAAAACTATACAAAACTGTTTTTCGTATACAAAAATTTGAAATTTTTTTACACTTTTTCTGTGTAACAAGAAAATTAATTTCTGGCTCGGGGGGACATTCAGCTACCAAGTGGGGATGATTTGGCATATCATAACTTTAATGTCCGACTAGTTTATTATAGACAAATAATGATATTATGTCAAAGTCAGTTAAATAAGGAATAATGTCCTAAGGCATCAAAAACAATAAGCGTTATTAGCTTTATAATACCCTTGACGCTTTAATAACTATAATGTTCTAAAACATCTATGGAACTAAACTTAATTCAAAATAAACAGCAAATCTGGTTATTGTCTAAATAATTATAAGTATACAATTAAAACAGTTTATTTTAGGTTCAATTAGAAAAAAATACTTTACATTTGCAAACGCTTGATGTTCGGACGGTTCTTTGACTGGTTGAAAAAGGCAAAACAGCTGCAATATTTTTTTGTTCTATAACTAAGACATAAAAGCTTGGGGTTTGATCTTTGTCATGTGTGGTTATAAACAAATCTTCTTAAAGGGACAGGTTGATTTTAGCCTGACGAGACTGAGCAATAACAGGTCTGTGATGCCCTTAGTCGTTCTGAGTCGCACCCGAGCTACGTTTTACGAATCAACGTATCCTCCCTGGCCGAGTGGCTCGGTTAGCCCGCTAAACCTCCTCAGTGCTAGGGGTAGGGACAGTAATATCTGTGTCATAGGTTTGCGTTGATTAAGTCCGTGCTCTTTGTATAAACCGTCCGTTGCCACTACCGATAGTACCTATTGAATGATTTAGTTTCGGCATCGTCGACGTCTCTGGAAAGATGACCAAAGTTGATCATTTAGGGAAAGTAAAACAAATGTGTTATTTTATAAATCTTCCAAGTTCTTGGTACATTACAGTTCTCTAAAATGTTAACGTAATCGAAAGCCAAAGTTCGTATTTGCATATAGTTTAAACTATAATTTAGTACCGAGCTTCATTTTTTGTAAGCCACAGGCTTTGCCTCTTGCATATCGTTTGTAAAATTTTTTTGAAATATATATATGCTTGAAAAGCATATATATATTTCAAAACTACTCATCAGTCTCAGTCCTCTCAGTCAAGTGGAAGTTCTTATCTGAATTTTTTCTTTAAAAGAGTTTCGGCCCTATACTGTATTGTTTGCCGCTTTATTCCCCATGCTCCTGGGCAGTTTTGTAATCACTAAGCTGTATCTATAACACACTTTTCACAGCAAGTTTCATTCGTGGTTCACCACTATTACATTGATTGGTTTTTTTTATATACTTCTTAGGAATCTATGACAAATTATTTAAATAATTGCTTTAATATCCAGAAGTGCCTCACTCACTACAAAAATAATTTGCAAGATAAACAATTACTTTTATTATGAGTACCTATTTGGAACATTCGAGCCCGGTCGAATTTTGACCCCATAGTTTGCATTGTAGAAATATATTAAATAGAAAAAATAACGTTATACCATGTAGGGTAATAATATTATTCTTAGTGAGAATAATAAGATTTCTAGCATAAATATTTCGGCTGATATAAACTAACAATAATATACACTAATAGATTCACTAATAACAGTTTATTTGATTACAACTATAGCTCTGCATATTAACTAAAACTACAAACCTACTGCCTCTTGGAAAGGTAATTAAAACAGATAGTATAACACCTAGAACGTCCCAAATTTAGAATTTATGAAAGGTAGCCGAATGTTTACCTCTTTCGCCTATCTATGATGACATGCATATGTGCCAAAGCATATAACTTTTCTTTACACATATGGGGTCTCAGTCATGCCTTCAGTCATTTTAAAACCAAAAACCATATTTCTACAAAAATTGCTAATGGGCTACGATAATAAAAATTTCTCAGTTCGTTATAGTACCTAAGGCGGAAAGAATTCCTTATGAGTGAACTTTAAAAAATAACTCAATTATTTTATATCTGTGTTTCGTTCTTTGATAACACTATTGATAAAATCAAGCTTAAATTTAATATATTTACACATAACTAAATATTCTTCAAATCATACAGTTTATATCTGTAGACATATTCTGACTTATGAGTTTATACACATATTCGTCATATTTACTTGCTTATTCTTAATACAAAGAAGATAACTATTATTTAAATCTAAGTTTTGATGCTGTCATAGGATCTACGTAAAGCTGTGGTTAGAAGATTTTTCAGCAATCTTTCTTAACATTTTTTCCTATATTTTATGTTTTTATGGTTTAAACTATTTTATTCATCTACCTGTAAATCCACACTTGGGTTTAACTATTTGGGATTAACTCTTTTAGCTTAAATTGAAAGGCATATACAGAAAGCTATTTGCTTAGCAAAGCCGCTTCGACTTGGATTATTTGAAAATACGACCTCGTTATTGTGTAGTTCAAAATTTTTACCTACTTTTTATTTCAAATAAAGGAAAATAAATTAACTATATTGTGGCTGTAACTCCGAAGTTAAATACCAGCTAAGCTATTACTATATATATAATATTGCAAAGTAATATATTTCAGATTGTACTCTTTTACTTACTTTAATATATTCCTCAGCGTATTCTCAACCTTACTTGAAAAGGATAACTCCTCGTCACTCTCAGTCGTCTCAGTCACGTGGAAGTTCTTATCTGGATTTTTTCTTTAAAAGGGTTTCGGCTCTGGGCTGTAATGTTTGCCGCTTTCTTCTTAGGAATCTATAACAATTTATATTTAAGTAATTGCCATAATATCCAGAAGCGCCTCCCTGACTCACCACAAAAAGAATTTGCGAGATAAACCACTACTTTTATTATTATTATGAGTACCTATTTGGAACATTCGGCCCCGGTCGAATTTTGACCCCAATGTCTAGCCGAAGTTTTTGTATTGTAAAATATATTAAATAGAAAAAATAGGGTTATACCATGTGCGGTAATTCTTTTCAGGTGCAGCACGACGGCTATGTCTGGTAATTCAATTCTTATATATAAAAAAAGAAATATATCTAAATTCGAAAACGAGTACGTTCGAAAAGGCCCTAAAAAATAACGGAGTAATTACTCGTAGCGAGGGTAATGTTTCTAGATAATAATATTGTGGTTATAACTCCGAAGTTAAATACTTATTTAAAGGCTCAGCTATTATTATATGTATAATATTGCAAAGTAATATATTTCAGATTATGCTCTTTTACTCAATATATTACTCAACGTATTCTCAACTGCTCAACCTGATAGTTATAATATCAGTAGGGCCAAAACATAGTAAATATCAGCATTTCACTTTCTTTTATTATCTTTTTATAAAATGAAAAAAGCATTGCCCGATTCCTGATCTTATGGCGTATGAATTAATAATTTCATGATAGGTATATATTTTACATTAAAAAACGTCCATATAAACTACGTTTGGTAGTTCTTAAGTAGGTAATACGGTCCTGAACATGGGCGTGCGGTGAGATTTTAAGAAAGGGAAGCAATTTTTAGAAACTTACCTAGTTGTAATGTAATTCGATTCTTCGATTATTTTTTGCAAATTCGTCAATGACTTCATCATAAAAACGTCGATGATATTTTGAAGAAGTTTATTTTCAATGGACAACAGCGATGTATGCGAAAGTCTCTCCTGCCCCGTTGAATTTCTCACGAAATTTTTTATACGTTTAAGTGTTGAAAAATTGCGTTCTACTGATGAACTTGTGGCAGGTATTGTCAATACTAATTCACACAATTTCGACACTTCGGTGTAGGCATCTCCCAGCTCCTTGTCTTTTAAAAATTGCATTAGTTTCTTAGCGTTATTTTTTGCGCTAACGTCATCAGTTTCGTAAATCACTTTTAGTTCAGATCGCAGTAACACTCGGTCGAAGAACTGGCCATAATGAAAAAGAAAAGATTTAAACGCATCTTTTGGAAAAGTTTTTCCTTTAAATGCATCAAAATTACAGAGCTCGAGGAATTTAAAATCATTTAAATCGTTAAATCTATAGTTAATTTGTTGCTGAATTTGATCGATTATTTCATAAAAGAGCCGTCTGTATGATGTTTGAACATCTCTTACCTTGTCTGTTCGAAGACGCTTGGCTTGTGGCTCTACATTTAACGTCATCGTTTTCTCCCAAAATAGGTCAAAGTCATCTCTCTTTTTTGGCTTAACATGGACTTAAAATCATCCACTTTTTTTAGGCAAAAAGGAATATCATTTGTTTTAGTTTGTAATATATTAAAAACATTGTCCGAGAATGGAAATATTTCTGAAAATATGTTCAACAAATAATTAAAATTAAAATCTCATTTCAAACAGTCCAAAAACTCCCTCGAACTATTTATTGCTTCTGAGTCCCACGTTTCATTATTTTCTATTATATTCTCAAATAGTTCAATCAGTGATTCACGATTTTCAGATACTGCTAACACAAGTCTTTCATTATAGTTCCACCTAGTAAGAGCTACTTTGAGCAATCTTTTGTGGACAATGGAGTCCAAAGGTTGTGTACGTTTTGTTGACTTGGAAAAAAAAGCAGCCATGCCACTTAGAGTAACGAAAAATACTTTACACTCTTTAATGTAATTGATGGACTGGGACAAAATTAAATTTAATTTATGAGCAAAACAATGGATAAACACAGCTCTTGGGAAAGTTTCTCGAACTTTAACTTGCAGACCCCCTAATTGTCCTGCCATCACTGCAGCTCCATCTTAGCTTTGAGCAACTAATTTTTTCTCTCCATTAATTTCTTTAGTAACGTTATAAACTACGGTATATAATACATCTGCTGTACGATTTTCAGACACATTCTTAAAACCTAAAAATCACTCTTGAATACTTCCGCCTGTTTTAACGTAGCTTATTACTACAGAAAATTGGCTAAAATTAGTGATCAGTTGTTTCGTCCAGAACAATAGCAATGAAACGTGCGTCGCCAATCTCCTGCTTAATTCTTTTTAGAATAATGGTTGCACCAGCGGAAATTAAATCATTCTGGATTCGATTCGACGTTCCGCGAAAAACGCTAGACTGGTCTAAATGATTTTTTAAGCAATCATCATCATTTAGCCATTAAACTAAGTAAATCTTAAAAATTTCTGTCCGAGAAAACAAACAACATCGATAAGTCTTCTTAATATTGGCCTATTTTTATCGACTAGTTCATTATGTTGGCGGTTTTGCCGAAGACTTTTTCTTTTATGACGGTCTGCAAATGCGCTTTGGACATAATGTGTCTTTTTACAGCTTTATGGAAATTGTTTAAATCGGAAAAACCAGTTTTATTCCAGAGACCTTTTTCATTTTCAAAAAGTAAACATGGCCAACAAAATAATTTACTTATATTTTCACACCCTATTAGCCATTTAAATTGTTCGTATTGTTTTTCCGGATAAAAATGTCGAATACAGTTTTTCATTTTTGTGGTTAAATTTTTCATAGGCGGTCCCTTTGCTTTGGAAATTATTTGAAGCTTATCAGCGAAGTTTAATGTTGAAAATCCCTTTATTATTAAGACACACACCACACATTCAAACACACTCTTCTTACTAAATTCTCCAACATTTTCAACGTTATTACCGACAGCCGCAGTTGACGGTATTTGCATATCCACATGCAAATACCATCAACTTCGTCTTCCATATCGCACCATGCACGACGCGACATACGTATCACACAACTCACGGATAGCCGTTCAAACAAAGAACCTACTCCAACGATAGCTTCCGCCCCCACTTAAAGCACGCGACTGAAATGCAAAAATTGCAAACAGCCGGTAGAAAGTTCAACAACTTCTGGCTCGATTCACAGGAAATCAAGCATACAGGACTTGGCCGCAGAGAAGCTAGCGGCCCGCATAGGTTCTATTCGATTTCTATTATGGCTCGGTCGGAGTCAAGGCCGCATTTATTATGGTCTTGATAACTAAGATAATATTTTAGCATTTTTAATATAAACTAAATTAATGGTATTCAAATTACATTTTAGAAGATCTTTTGTAATTTTTTTTGGGGAAGCACTGCTTCCCTTGCTTCCATGGACTGCACGCCCCTGGTTCTTAAATAGTTAAAATCATATGAATATAAAAATATCCGATTAGGATACTAACCTTAGAGTAAGATTATTAACTACATATATACTAAATTGTTCAAACATAAGGCAGGCCAAAAACGGATAAGTAGACTTTCTCATTTAAATTATTTTTCAGTTTAAATTGCGCATAAAATTTAGATAATAACATCTTAATTTAAAAAAGTACAAAGCAAAAAGGTTCAAACAAGTAAAAAACAATAATATTTTGTGTGGATTGGGTTTTTCTATTCAATTATTTATAAAACCTTTTAAGTTCCACTTTTCGTTAACCTATAATATATTATTGGGATGTCATTTACATTTTCTGCAAATAGCAGAAAAAATGTTCCTGTAAAGCCTTTTTATTAAATAAGGCAATCATCAGTGTCATTTCTTAGAAAAAAATAAAGACTGACATTTAAGTTTTATGGAAATGAAATTAAATATGAATATATATATATATATATATATATATATATATATATATATATATATATATATATATATATATATATATATATATATATATATATATATATATATATATATATATATATATATATATATATATATATATATATATATATATTTAAAAACCACGATTTTGCCATTTATAACTTACAAACCTTATGAAATAATATACAATGAATTATACAACCAACAAAAGTAATTCTAAACTTACTTAGACTTACAAAATGCCTAACCTATCTTCAAATAAAAATAAAAATTTTTACTGAAAACCTAACACCTTTCTCATGTTTTCGGATTTAAAGAAAACGCATATTTTCCGTGCACCGCTCGTCTTCCTCGTATACGTTTCATCTCCCTCAGATAAAAATTCTTGCGTCTGTTCTTTCTCCCATTTCTTTTTGTAAGACGGATTCACCTATCAATTCACTTCTTTTGGAAGATTGTTACTCATCTAGTTCGTCTTTCACTGACATATTAGTCAAAATAGCAAGCTTTCGCTTTCTTCTTTGCTGTGTTGCAGCTTTTCTCTCTCCAACTTTTGGCAGTGAACGAATAAATTTGGGGAAAACAAGGGTTTGAGAAGATGTTGAAGGTAGTGTTTAAGTAGATATTGAAGGTAGAAATTGAACAGAAGGGAGTGTTTGAGTACATGTTGAACATAGCAACTGACCAGATGTTGAAATTAATATCTGAGTAGATGATGAAGGTGGCGTTTGAGCTAATGTTGAGAACAGATCGTGAGAAGCATCTGTAAAGTTGTCTATTTCAAGTTCTAATAAACTGATAGGTTTATAAAAACTTAAACTTAAAGCCTTTTTAAACCGCAAGGGCGATAGATATAAACAAAAAAAGTCTAAAATTTTGAGCAAAGAAGATATTGAAACATGTCTAATGTTCCTGACGAAATATTTTTGATGATAAAAGTTTCCTTGATTTTTGAAATATGCGGTGCCACTAGGCGTGAGGAACTTTATAAACTCGAGGTTGACGATATTCAAGACCTCCAAGACTTAAAAAGTACACTTTAATCCCCGGTCGAACATAAAAATGTGTTTTGCCCTAGGAGGCATAAACATTCGTTTTAAGAAAAATCTCCTATTTCTGCTGGTTGGCGTTTCTTACATATTTTATCGGGTGATTTTCCACAAATTACTACATATAGAAATTTACAAGAAAAAAATAAAGGCGTTTCTTGCTCGGAAGAGTTTTCATAGTTTGGGCAAATATATTTCGTTTTATAGTTGCTAATGTTAGTCAATAGTTTTAGTCTGTTTTTATGTGTTTGTTTTATATTGTTCTCGTGTTTTACCCTTAATTTGTGGTACTACCTATAAATGTTATACTATGTGTGATACTGTGATGATAACCTATTTTGTGCATAGTACATAAAACAATAATAAAAATTTAAAATTATTTTAATTTTGGTAGTTTTAATAACGCAATAGCAAAATTAAATAATTTACTTTTTCCATGTTAAGAAAATTCAACATTAATACGATCTAATCAACTTTAATTCAATATACTTATACCAGATATCCAAGCTGCAATGATACTAGGTAAAAATAATGCCAGTTTGTTATACAGTTTGTTCTATACTACTACCAAACTGAGATATTTGGTATTTAAACTGGGGTGTGAAAAATCATTTTTCCAAAATAAACTGGCTATATTATTTTAATAATAATGAGATATCTTGCAGTGTAAAAGGTCAATAGGCCTGCTACAAAATGTTTATTTTTGATAACTGAAGATGGGATGGTCGGATAGTCATACATGGTATTACAATTAATATTTATCTACATATACAGGATGATCAAGAAGACTTCTACGTATACAGATCTCAAAGAAGACTAAGCGACCCTAGTGCTAACATTAACAATTTCGTAAGAGGAGGATGGAGAACAAAATTAGATGTAAAGGCGCGATCAGAAAGTGAAGGTTTAGACAACTGGGATAACGGGGTCAGTGAAATCGAAGCAGGAGATTTAAGAGACGGTAGGTGTTTTGTAAATTTGAATTTTTACAACAAAGTGCTTTAACTTGTTGACAGGGCACCAAAAGGAATGTGCGCAACTTATAGTTTATTTAAAAACTACAGTAGTAGTATCAAAATACGTATATTTTTAAAATGGCTTGAGACATTATATTGAATAAATAGAAAAGCCACAGCAATGGTTAATTAAATTTCATGTTAAAATAAATCATTTCTATTTAAAATAATGAAACAAAAATAAACTTAATCATTAATAACTATACTTACAGAGAATAATACAAAATGCTAAAAAACTATTGCAGGTAGTTAAGTTCTAGTTATGAAAATTATATTACTCATTTTTGTTGAGCCTGTATTTAATTGAATTATAGATGATGTTAATACTGATAGCTCAAAAAGTCTAATATACTGTTCTACTGAAAACCTTAGATAATTTAGGAGTTACTCTTTTTTTGAGAAAAAATTGTATTTGTTTATTTTAAAAACCCTGTAAATAAGGGGCACATTATTAATAAGGAATTTAAAGTAGATTTTCGTGTAAAATTGAAATGAGCAATACAAATTAAACTTTTATATATCACTTTTACGACGCATTGTATATATCTCTAAACCATTTAAAATTGTAACTCTATCTGATCTGCGTATACTCTCAAATGGAATTACTGTAAATTTTTACACATTTTTTATGTAAAGAAAATATGTATAACTAATAATGTGGGCATTTCTTTTAAATTATTAAAAATTGCAGCTTGTGGATGAAACTTCATTGAATCTCTATTCTAGTATAGTACACAATTAAAATTTGCATGATCACGCATGTTTATACTCAATTTTGTTAGTTTTTGTTACTAAATTCAAGCATGAATTCCAACTTTGGAACATTCCAATTATTTTTTACTAACAATTTATTTTAAAAGTCATGTTTTTGCACTAAACATGTTTTTTATGTAAAAAAAAAGTTCCACTAAATAATGACAAGTATCGTGATTGGTAGTAGAAGCAGGACCTTCCGCACATAAAATATTGAATATTTTATATCTTAGCCAAAGTTTAAAAAAAAATGTATTCCTTAATATTATACAAACAGTAGTTCATAAACAGTTGAGCCAAATACTTAGTGGTAGGCTATGGAAGATCAAGTAGGACCAAAAATTATTTTGATTTTTCATAGACCTTCTTTCCCCTCCTTCAACAAAATACTGAAATAATTTTTGGATCTATTTTGTTTCATTACACGGTCCAGTTTTCCCATATCAAACTGTTTTGTTTGTTGTAGGCCAGACTGGTCCTGCTTCTACATCCAAATCAAGCTGTTGTGGCTGCTTTCAAAGAAGAAAAAGGGAGTCCATCATTCTACTCGAATTGTATAATAGACCACCCTGTACTAATCCTTCAAAGTGTATCTTTAAGGCTCCATTAGGGCCTCCTGACAATAAATGCACTTGCACGCCCCATGTCAATAATCTTCTGAATCAATCAGAATATGAAATAGGGAAAGAGAAAACTAAAAAAAAATGTAAACAACTGAAGATAGCAAAGGAAGGAAAATCGAAACCCAATAAATATAATTCTGAGTTTGAATTTGCTGATGATGCAATAAGTTTAAATAACGAATCTTTAGATGATAGACCTCCTAGCAGAGCTTCTATCAAAAGCAATACATCCATTGAAAAGAGTACCACAGAAAATCCATATATCACTGTTAATGGTAAAGAGGAACTGCCTTGTGTACAGGAGATTAAAAAAATTCGCATATCTGAAAATATGTTCTCAAAAGAATTTAATAAAAATCGAAGTGTTAAGACTGACAAAGCCGAAACAAATGAAGCAATTGACGTAAATAATTGTGTAAATAAACTTTTAGAAGACACATACAATAATAGTAATAGTACAAAATTTAATAGAATGGATACAAACTTCGATGGTAACTATAACAAGTTATCGGTGAAAAACATTTACAGTTATTGCACCTTGCCGAAAAATGTAAAAAAAATTATGAATATGAGTGGTCAAAAGAATATTTTACACAAGAATGTGATGCCACCAAAGAGGGTAACACCGGACGGTACTAGCATTTATTATTGGTGTGACCTCAACAAGAAACATATAAACGGTAAGTTAAAATTTTTAATTAAAACATGAAAACACTCTTATTCTACGTAAAAATAAATCATTAAAAATCGGATTTTGTTCCAATGTAGTAGTGATCACAGTTTACTGCGAAGACTGTAATAATAAAAAAATTTATTTTATCCTAGAAATTTCGAAATATAGTCCAGCAAAGTCGTATTATTCCCTATTTGGGCTTATTCACATTAACGCAAATTTTATAACTAATACACAAATAAAATTATTGTTTATATTACCTCGTGGCTCGAGTTATTTTATATTCACCTAGGGAATTTAAGTATTTTTGCATTTCTGTGTGTCTCTACTTCTCAGAAGTCAGTCTGAATACATAACGTAGCCCCAAAATTAGCAGATTTCTCTTTAGCTATACATTTATTGTGACTCATTCTAGATTTAATTCAAAAGAAGGAATAACTAGAAATTGTTTAAAACAGAATCGAGCTATATTAGCATTAGTTTAGTTTTAAATGAACCCGCAGTTTAGTTTTCGAAATGCTGCATTGCCATCGGCTAATTTCAAAGTTTTTCAGGTTTGATTTATACGTACATTTATTATTATTATTTTCTAGTACAGTTCATTTACTGTGTATTGCAAAGGCATTTTTGGCTCGATTTTGTTATTTGAATCGCTTACTGGTATTTATGTACCAAATACTAGGCATGAAGAATTATAAATTTGCCGTAATATAATCTAATAAAATAAGCAAACCTCAAAGATCTGCCATGAGTGTAGGGACATCTTTACTCCGTGGCACTAATCCAAAAATACGAAAATATCGGTGTAATAATTTGAGCTCAAATTAAAAGTTTTTTATACACTCACCGGCACAAAATTCCGCCACTCTAAAATTTTGACTAAGTTCAATGTTTTATAACTTTTTTATTTTTTATCCGATTTTCATGATTTTGTTATCAGTTTGTAGATCCATTTAATGTGTTTTTCTTCATTTATTTTGTAAAGTAGCATTTTTCGATTAGACTATATTATACAGGAGTAGATCAAACTGTTGTTTTTTGTCGTCACTTCAAAACACCCTGTAGAAAAATTGAGGTAGATAATTTTATTTACATACTGTTTCTGGTAATCAATAATGTATTCTAAACATTTCGTTTTTTGATTTATACCGTTACCTCATTTCTGCTTCGAGCTGCAAAATTTTAAAAGGAACGCTGATTTGAAGCCTATTTTTATTAAGAAAAACACAAGGTATATCACAAAGATAATTAACAATAAAAATTCAATAACGTGTATTTCCTCCTCTCGCGGCAATTACAGCTTGCAGTCTTCGTGGCATCGATTGAATAAGGTTACTTATTCTTTCCTGAGGAATAGCCTGATATTCTTCGGCCAGCGCCAGTCGTAAGTCTTGCAAAGTTTGTGGTTGCACAGGACGACGCCGTACGGCCCTTTTAAGTTGATCCCAGAGATGTTCGATTGGGTTGAGATCCGGGCTACATGCGGGCCATTCCAATCTTGGAAGTCCAACTTCATCCAGATATTCGCTCACTATACGTGCAACGTGAGGTCTAGCATTATCATGCATTAATGTAAATTGGTTCCCAATGAAAGGAGCAAATGGAACAACCACTTCCTGGATTATTTCCTCAATGTAACGCTGTGCGGTTAGGGTTCCATTTTCAACAAATACAAGATCGGTTCGTGCTTCGGTAGAAATACCCGCCCAAATCATAACTGAACCGCCATGATATGAGATTCGTTCTGATATGGTGCAGTCAGCATGTCTTTCATTCCTACGTCTGTATACCCGCTCACGACCATCTGGCGACCTCAAACAAACCCTGGATTCATCTGTGAATAGTACGTTTCCCCACTGTTCTAGAGTCCAGTCAGAATGCAATCTTGCAAACCTTAGTCGCTGTTGCCGATGACGAGGAAGGAGTTGTGGACATACTGCTGGCCTTCGTGAATGAAGACCAGCTTCTGCCAATCTTCTACGTATCGTTTTTTCACTTACATTTACTCCACTAGTCATTTGCAAGTCATTTTTTAGACACACAGCAGTAGATCTTCGATCTCTTAAAGAACTAACGACGACAAAGTAATCATCAACTGCAGTGGTTTTTCTTTTTCTGCCAGAGCCTTGCCGCCTTGTAAAAGTTCCCGTCTGTAAGTACCTATTCCAGGCATCTCGAACTGTAGACCTCGGAATTCTCAGAGTACGAGCGACATAACTTTTGCTACGGCCATCCTCTATTAACGCAACAATTTTACCCACGTCTGCTGGAGTTAATACCATATTGACATACAACATACAACAAATTATAATATTGTCACTGTCAAACATTCTGTCACCTACTTAGCCAACGTAGATAATTTTTAACCGAAAGCTTGACATGCATTTTCTAAAAATAACATTGTTTTAATAAAAAATCTGCAGCTCGAAGCAGAAATGAGGTAACGGTATAAATCAAAAAACGAAATGTTTAGAATACATTATTGATTACCAGAAACAGTATGTAAATAAAATTATCTACCTCAATTTTTCTACAGGGTGTTTTGAAGTGACGACAAAAAACAACAGTTTGATCTACTCCTGTATAATATAGTCTAATCGAAAAATGCTACTTTACAAAATAAATGAAGAAAAACACATTAAATGGATCTACAAACTGATAACAAAATCATGAAAATCCGATAAAAAATAAAAAAGTTATAAAACATTGAACTTAGTCAAAATTTTAGAGTGGCGGAATTTTGTGCCGGTGAGTGTATGTAGATTATAAATATATAAAAAAACTGACAGGCTATCATCTTTTAAAGAAGCCTGGGGTTGTATCGCCTGATGTATTTTAAGTAACTTGCGAGTTGCTTTAATTAAAAAATACATATTAAATTACGTGTAATTATTATTAAAATCTATTTACTTTATAGTTTGTTAATGGATTAATATGGGTTGTTTGGACTGCTTATCTTAGATTCAAGAATTTTGAAGGTTTTTTTGATTACACTAATGTTGACTTTAAATTGTATTTTGTTTTCTATTGCGAGATGATCTGATTAAACTAAGTTTAAGTGAATTTAATATATATGTGCTTCATAAAAAAATCGGTAAATTTCCTTTACCCGGAACTTCCCTCGTTATGATTTTTTCCACTTGTGATCCAGTTTAGTTCAGTACATACTCACAGTATATATGTGTTACATATACTGCCTTTTCAAACATTCTTATTGGGCGCCATTTTGTTTCATAATATTGGATTCGTACCAATATTTTACCAGTTTCTTTCTACCTATATAACACTTGACTTTTGAGCATAATTTAAAATAAATTTAATAAGTAGTTTTTACATTGACACATAACACCCAAGAAACATTTTAAATGCCTATTGGTTTTAGATAACTTTATCGCTGTTTTCAGAAAGGATATGTTGAATCTGCTACTTTATGGTTATCTTGAAAGAAATCAAATACACTTCAAGAGTACAAGATCGTGTTTTAAGGCTAATGATAAAACCAAATCATAAAACTATTAGGAATTTACATTGCAGTGGTTCTTACAAAGCCCTATGATAGTTATTAAATATCTTTGTTAAAACAGGAGGAGCTTTAAGAATCTAAATAAAAAAGAGTCATAAAGCTTTCTTAAAACTTCTTTTTATTTCAAGTACTTAAAAAAATACATCTGCGCTACAAGTGTATAAACAGTCTGAATAAATACATTGTAAAAACCAAATAGTTTTAACATTATCCTAACGAGGATTAATTGGTTTTAGGTTTTTTTTCTGCATGAAAAAATGACACTACTAAAGATAAATTCGTTTATCCAAATATTTATGAATATTTGGTTTTAAGCTTTCAAAAATTATAATGAGCATTTGTATATTCGGTTGTGTAAATTTTACGCAAATTGGGTATATTTGGTCGACTTTTTGAAATATCTCCTATTATTTTTTAAATTATTTTTTATAATAAATTAAAGCATTGAATGAGCGCGACAGTTTTTTAAAACTAACTTCCACAGTTTCACCAAAAAAATCCCCATGGCTTATGAATTTGCAATATATTTATCTGTTTACGCCCCATTTTAATTTCAATATAAATACTGACACAGATACGATTAATTGACTAATTCAGATCGAATGCCCACTGTTTTTATCAAAGATCTAAAAATGCACTCCTTAAAACAAAAATGTTTGAAGAGAAGCTTTATTACGGACTGTAAGAACCTTCTTAAAACTGGGCCCTCGATGTTTTAAGGTGGTTGTATTGTAGTTTTCAGAATGCTTTACAAAAAGTTGCTTTAACAAGGTATTTTACAGCTTAGCTGGAACAGCCGCCTGTAACATGCGATAAAACTAAAAATGTTACTTTGGCAGCATTTTGTTACGTCATGTTGAATTGGTACCAGTTTATCCCATTTTCACATTTAATTCTTCTGCAAAATTTAAAGTCAGTTGAACAAGATTTTTTTACGTTGATTTTTAAAAAACTTTATTTGGCCGCCATTTTGTTTCGCCATTTTAAATTCGTATCACAACTTTACAAATTTATCTTTATATCACACTTAATTCTTGCACAAAAATTGAAATTAATTTAATAAATAATACTTTCAGGCTGATATTTTAAATATTTTATTAGGCCGCTATTTTGTTTTGCTATCTTGGGTTCATATCAAAATATTACCAGTTTATTCCTATCTATAGATATTTGTGAACAATTTGAGGTAAACTGTATAACTAGTTTTTTTAGTAATAATTTTTTTAACTTTCTAGATGCTTCTCGTTAACGATCCTCTTGTTGCTATATTAGAACGGTGTATTCTTTGAGGTTAAGATCCAGTAAAAAAAATTAAAGTCTTTTTTAAGATGTCGAAGTTTCGCAATTTTATTGTTACATCCTCAGGACACATGCAGCTTTTATATCCTGTATGAAACCTATATTATCTTTACCCACTCTGTTGGTCCGCAGACATTTCCTAACCCCAAATAATACACCACTCTAACATAACAACAAGAAGATCGTTAACGAAAACCATTTAGAAACTTGATATCTGGGAAATATCTGTGAACCAACGGAGTAGGTAAAGACTGATAATATGGGTTTCATGCAGGATATAGAATCTATATATGTCCTGAGGACGACACAATAGAGTTGCGAAACGTCGACAATTTAAAAAAAGACTTGTTTTTTTTATTGGAACCTAATTCCAAATAATATATCACTCTAACATAAAAACAAGAGGATCGTTAACGAAAACCATTTAGAAACTTAATATTAGGGAAATATTTGTGGACCAACGTAGTAGGTAAAATCTTATAATATGGGTTTCATACGGGATATAAAACCTATATAATTGTCCTGAGGATGCAACAATAAAGTTGCGAAACGTCGACAATAAAAAAAAAAGTTTTTTTTTTTTACTGGGCCATAACCCCAAATAATACACCACTCTAACAATTTTTTTACATTGTTTTGCTATATTGGATTTTTAACAAAATATTACCAGGTCATCCCCGATTTTTGGTAAAAATTTAAAGTCAATCGGGTAAGTAGTATTTAAGCTATGTCTCGAAATGACAGATAGACAGACAGACAGTCCTATGGACGGACCGACGGAATTGATAAAACATGTTTTACAATTAGTTATAGCACACAATTTGAAATCAATCCATTAAGTTTTTTTAGGATGAGTTAGTGAATATTTTATTATACCACCATTTTGTTCGGCCATCTTGCATCCGTTCCAAAATTTTACCAGTTGATTGCAATATAATATTTGATGTTTAGGCAAAATTTTAATACATTGGATAAGCAGTTTTTTTATAATAATTCTTTTAAAATTTCTCTAGGCCGCCACTTTATTTCGCCATATTGGATTTCTACCAAAATATTACCAGGTCTATATGACTGTTTTTGATAAAAATTTGAAGTCAATCGGGTAAGTAGTCTTTAACAGACAGACATACACACGGGCCGACGGAATTGATAAAACACATTTTTTGGCACCTGGGGACGCTAAAACGTTAAGATATGTAAAACCTGTGAGGGTTATTTTTTCACGATTACAAACGTTTTATTTGGCCGCCATTTTGTTCGGCCGTCTTGAATTAGTACCACAATTTTACTAGTTGATCCCTATACCACAATTAGTTATGGCACACAGTTTGAAATCAAACCATTAAGCAGTTTTCTTAGGCTGAATTTTTAAATATTGTATTAAGGCGTCATTTTGGATTCGTAACAAAATGTTAACAGTTGATTCCAACATAATGCTTGACGTTTTTGCAAAATTTGAGACAAATTGGATAAGTACTTTTTTAATATTTCACTAGGCCGCCATATTAGATTTTTACCAAAATGTCATCAGGTCATCCCCATATGACCCTTAATTTTTGACCAAAATATGAAGGGAATCGGGTAAGTGGTTTTTTAGGTACGCCGCGACCAGACAGACAGACCGACGGAATTGAGAAAACATGTTTTTCGTCATCTAGAGACCCTGAAACGTGAAGACCTGAAAAAATCTCGGAGGGTTATTTTTTAACGTAAAGTATTGTAACTTCCCTTTTACAAAGGAAGTAAAAATAATGTGTAGAACTTCATATTTGAAAATTATCTCCGATCTATTATAATCAAAGTTATTCAAAGCACATTGAGCTAGTGCTACATAAAATATAAGTAGCCTGCAAAATTACAAATTTGAAAACTATCTTAAAACAAATTGACAAACTTTCTTTGCGATCTAACGCTCATACTTGTTAAAAATAAGGGCTTGTCTCTTTGAATAAGTGACGACGATACTTTTTGCTGCCCTCGTAAAAGGGAAGTATTGTAATCGTGAAAAAATCACTCTCCGAGATTTTTTAAATACTCACGTTTCAGGGTCCCTAGATGACGAAAAACATGTTTTCTCAATTCCATCGATCTGTCTGTCTGTCTGTTCGCGGCGTAGCTAAAAAATTACTTATCCGATTGACTTCAAATTTTGGTCAAAAATTAAGGGTCATGTGGGGATGACCTGGTAACATTTTGGTAAAAATCCAAAATGGAGGCCTAGCGAAACGTTAAAAAAATTATTATTAAAAAAACATCTCACATTTTGCAAAAACATCAAGCCTTATGTTGAAATCAAGTGGTAGAATTTTGGTACGGAACAAAATGGCGGCATAATAAAATATTTAAAAATTCAGCCTGAAAAAACTGCTTAATGGTTTGATTTCAAATTGTGTGCATAACTAATTGTGGTATAGGGATCAAGTAATAAAGTAGCGATACTAATACAAGATGGCCGAACAAAATGGCGTCCAAAAAAATGTTTGTAGTACGTGAAAAAATCACCTTCTCAGGTTTTAAACATTTTTACGTTTTAGCGTCACTAGATGCCAAAAAATATGTTTTATCAATTACGTCAGTCCGTCTGTCGGTCTTTCTGTCTGTCTGTCTGTCTGTCTGTCACTTCGCGGCATAGCTAAAAGACTGCTTATCGGAATTGCTTCAAATTTTGGTCAAAAATTGAGGGTCATATGGAGGTGACCTGGTAACATTTTGGTAAAAATCCAATATGGCGAAACAAAATGGTGGCCTGCTGAAGTCTAAAAAAAATATTATTAAGAAACTACTCAACCAATTTACCTCAAATTTTGCAAAAAACATCAAGTATTATCTTGGAATCAACTGGTAATATTTTGGTACGAATCCAACATGGCAGAACAAAATGACGGCTTAATAAAATATATAAAAATTCAGCCTGAAAAATTGCTTAATGGTTTGATTTCAAATTGTGTGACATAACTAATTGTGGTATAGGGATCAACTAGTAAAATTCTGGTATTTGATCAAGGTGGCCGAACAAAATGGCGGCCAAATAAAAAGTATGTCATCGGGAAAAAATCATCCTCTCAGGTTTTACATGTCTTTACATTTTAGCGTCCGTAGATGCCAAAGAAATATGTTTTATCAATTCCGTCGGTCCTTCTGTCGGTATGTCTGTCTGTCAGTTCACGGCATAGCTTAAAGACTACTTACCCGATTGACTTCAAATTTTTATCAAAAATAAACAAAATGGCGGCGTAGAGAAATGTTAAAAAAATTATTATGAAAAATCTGCTTATTCAATATATTTTAAATTTTGTATAAACATCAAGTATTATGTTGGAATCAACTGGCAAAATTGGTGGTGTATTATTTGGGGCTTAAGATCCAGTAAAAAAACAAGTATTATTTTAAATTGTCGACGTTTCGCAACTCAATTTTTGCATCCTCAGGACATATATAGATCTTATATCCTGGATGAAATCCATATTATCAGTACTTTTACTCCGTTGCTCCGCATATATTACCCAGATATTAAGTTTTGAAATGGTTTTCCTTTTGTTGTTATGTTAGAGTGGTGTATTATTTGGGGATAGGATCCAAAATTATTTTTTTTTAATTGTCGACGTATATATATATATATATATATATATATATATATATATATATATATATATATATATACAGGTTTATGATAAATTAAGGAATAAATTCATTATCTTGGAAATTAAAAAGGTTCGAACCCGTCGATTTAGATTTATTTTTACGCATATTTAGAAATTATTTTAAAATGTACAGGGTCACTCACAAAAGTTGTACAACTGTCATCTTTGATTTTTTCAATACAACGCCTTATTTTTTTCTGCTGATTTGAATTCTCTATGAAATTCTAGACATTTCTGGTATAACATAACCTATACTGAAAATCAACAGTTATCGAAATATGTTTATCTAAATAAAACATAAAACACAAATTAAATAAGAAAACTACTTTATTAAATTTTGAAAATGTCCATCATTTACAGCTCTACAATGCTTTAGACGATGGAAAAACTCTTGTTGCACATTAGTAACTGTATCACATTGAATATTTCTTATATCAGTTCGAATACGATCCTTAAGAATTTCAATAGTATGTGGCTTATTTTTATACACTTTTTTTCACATACCCCCAAAGAAAAAGGTCTAACGGGCTTAAGTCCGGCGATCTTGCCGGCCACTCTATTGTCCCACGTCGCCCAATCCATCGTCTCGGAAAGGTTTCATTTAAGTATCTCCTGACATCAACTGCAAAATGGGGTGGTGCCCCATCCTGTTGATACCATAACAGTTCACTGGGAAGATCCGGATCGTTTACATTAGGATGTAGGGTAGCTAATGCTGGTATAAGACTCTCTTCCAAAAATTGAAGATACATTTGCCCCGTTAGTGAGGAATCAAAGAAATATGGACCTATAACTTTATTGCCTACAATACCTGCCCATACATTAACACTTTGACGATACTGTGTATGACTTTCCCTGTACCAGTTAGGATTTTCTTGTGCCCAGTGTCTAAAATTTTGTTTATTTACTTCTCCATTGAGACAAAATGTTGTCTATATATATATATATATATATATATATATATATATATATATATATATATATATATATATATATATATATATATATATATATATATATATATATATATATATATATATATATATATATATATATATATATATATATATATATATATATATATATATATATATATATATATATATATATATATATATATATATATATATATATATATATATATATATATATATATATATATATATATATATATATATATATATATATATATATATATATATATATATATATATATATATATATATATATATATATATATATATATATATATATATATATATATATATATATATATATATATATATATATATATATATATAAAAATAAAAAACAAGTATTATTTTAAATGGTCGACGTTTCGCAACTCAATTTTTGCATCCTCAGGACATATATAGATCTTATATCCTGTATGAAATCCATATTATCAGTACTTTTACTCCGTTGCTCCGCATATATTACCCAGATATTAAGTTTAAAAATGGTTTTCCTTTTGTTGTTATGTTAGAGTGGTGTATTATTTGGGGATAGGATCCAGTAAAAATTTTTTTTTAAATTGTCGACGTATATATACAGGGTGATTCATGAGGAAATGTCAATACTTCAGGTACATATTCAGGACCAAAAAATTAACATAAATAAGTGTCCGCAAGGCCTTAGTTCTCGAGATACAGGGTGTTGAGTGAAAATTGATATACGGGGGTTTTTTGGTATGACAAATTCGAATTTAATATTAGTATTGCTCTTACTTGTAGGGGGCGCCACCTACATGTCTTTCTACTCCTTCGAACAATCACAACTTTTTGGTACAGTCTTGTATTACATTTTTGAGTAAAACAAATTATTCCCTTGCCATTTCTACGTCAAAAAGGTATACCTGTTAAAAGTGGATACGAGCAACCGTTTTCGAGATATTTGGATTTAAAACAATTTAAACAAAACGGCGCATGTAATTTTTTATCGCAAAATTTTAAAAGTTTGTTATTTTGTCCTAATTTAAACGCATGAAATGAAAGACTAACACATTTGTTTGAGGTGTGTATTCAGTGCCTCAGACATAAACTAAACAAAAGGTATTTAATTTTTATTAAAATTGTTATTATTAAGTGGTTTTTGATAAAATCTAGGTTACGTTTTTTAATTTTCAAAAATTCCACCATTTGCTTCTAAGCACAGGTCAGCTCTATGGTGTATAGCTCGGGTTGCTCTGTGGATACATTCGGGCGCATTTCTTAGTGTTTGTGCTGCGTTTGTTATCCGATCCAATAATGCTTCTCTTGTATTTACTTTAGTGGAATATACCAGGGATTTGAACCATCCCCAAAGACAATAATCCAAAGGATTAAGGTCTGGCGGTCTAGGTGGCCAATTAAACGGATCTCCCCGACCAATCCATCGGTTTGGAAAGTTTTGGTTTAAAAAATCTCTTACAAGTAAACTGTAGTGTACAGGGGCTCCATCATGCTGCAAATACATGTTTTATCTTACATTAAGGGGAACATCTTCTAATAGATTTCGCAAGTGATTTTCAAGAAAGTTTAAATATTTTTCACCTGTAAGACTACCGTCGATTATAAATGAACCAATTAAATGACCATTTAACATTCCACACCACACATTAATGCTTAATTTATGTTGGAATTTACGTTCTACTGTAGCGTGAGGATTTTCATAGGACCACCGGTGTTCATTGTGAAGATTATTTATACCATCACGCGTGAAGCATTCTCAACTCAAAATCACCCCCCTGCAAATGTTGAACCCGTTGTAAATGAAATGGGTATAAACAATTAATGTGAAGATTTCTCCAAGCAGACGATTGTGTAATTTGATAAGTATCTGCAATCCGCCTAGTGCTTATGCTTGGATCATTTTCGACGGCATTGAGTATAGCCTCTTCTACTTCAACGTTGTGTCCCGATTCCCTTTCAGATACAATTTTCGCACTTGGAAACATCCCAGATTCTCCAGCAGTAGTGAAAACTTGTTGAAAAACTCTTCTATCTCGCACACTTCTATCTGGAAAACGATGCTGGTACTCCGCGACTGCTTGAATTGCGACCCCATTGCAGAAGCCATAGACGAATATCATAGCTGCATATTCACGATGCGAGAATATCACAGACATAATGACGTATTTAGATCTAAAGTTTCTTAAATAATTATTGTCAGATAATAAAAGTTATGAACAGAAATTGACAGTGACAAAATTTGATCTTATTATTAACTGACATTACTATTGCTAAGCAGCAGGAAAAACGATGAGAACACCAACCAGCAGTTGTTCTGTCAGGCAAGGCACACTTCTATTTTTTTACAATACCTGCATACTTTATGTGAATTTGATAAAAAAAATTACATGCGCCGAAACTGTTTTAAATCCAAATATCTCGAAAACGGTTGCTCGTATCCGCTTTTAACAGGTGCAATGGCAAGGGAATAATTTGTTTTGCTCAAAAATGTAATACAAGACTGTACCAAAAAGTTGTGACTGTTCGAAGAAGTAGAAAGACATGTAGGTGGCGCCCCCTACAAGTAAGAGCAATACTAATATTAGATTCGAATTTGTCATACCAAAAAACCCCCATATATCAATTTTCACTCCATTATTTACTTTATCATAGATTTTATTTAAAAAATAGAAAAATGAAATAAAAACTTTAACACCCTGTATCTCGAGAACTAAGGCCTTGCGGATACTTATTTATATAGACTTTTATGTTTATTTTTTGGCCCTGAATATGTACCTGAAGTATTGACATTTCCTCATGAATCACCCTGTATATATATATATATATATATATATATATATATATATATATATATATATATATATATATATATACAGGGTATAATTTTCCGGCCAAAAACTTTTGATAAAGCGCATTTTTATTGATTTTAGTATCTACTCTCCGCATGATGGTGCTAGTCCATACTTTTTAAATTACCTATGGGTTTGCAGCCGGAAATCACCGGAGCCTAAATGTTACATTTAACTTGTAGTACAGTTTCAGTATGATAGACGTTTCGTTTTCGATTTTGTCATATCGAGCGATCTGTTATTTCAGATCTCCCTGGGTATAAGCCTGTCTGATGAGGGTAGAGGTCCAGAAATCATGATCGCAGGAGGGTACCCTGTGACATAATCGAAAGCAATTCTTCTTGTAGGCCGTTTTGCACCTGCAGAAATTATATATTTCATATATATATATATATATATATATATATATATATATATATATATATATATATATACACCCATATTATCAGTGTTTATCTACTATGTTGGTTGCATAGCTATTAGGTTTCTAAATGGTTTTTGTTAAGGGGGAACTGCACGCAGTATTACGGATCAGTTGCGAGCCTTCCGCCGCTGCAATATTGTGTTAAAACTATAAGTGATATGTATTAGCTTTAAAGTGATTTTAATAGGGAAATATGTATAGTTGGGCGCTAAATGCGATTTTTTATGAAAAATTCGAAATTCGAATTTAGAATGAAAAAATTAGTGACAAAGTTGTCCATTTTCGATCATTGTTTGACGCAGATACAGACCCATATAATTTTTTTTTATAAAATGGCTGTTTACCGCCCTACACTGATCCTTTGTCTACATAACTGCAAAATTTGAGATGTTAAATCGCACTCGTGTCTTTATATTTCTGCAGCGCGTGAACCTTGTTGAGCTGGTTTTTACCCGAAATGTATTTTAAGTTGCCTATAGACAGCATAATTTTTCAAGTCCTGACGTAAAGGATGTGTCTCGAATTGAGTTATTATGATACACTGAAAAAACTGTGACCAAAAATATATAAATACATATAAAAGTAATGTACAAGTGACTTAGTAAAATAAAAGAAAATTTCTGTTAATTAAAAATAATAATGTGGAGAATTATAAAAAGGATGCAAATGTAAAACAGGTGGAATGTTATTATAAAAAAATATATTTACACTACGTCTTTTAAATTATGGAAATAAATATAATTCCACTACTTCGATGATCGACTTGACCTAGAAATAAGCATCAAAACTATTTTTAGATTTATAAGAAAATCAATATCCCGAACCGGGCGCGGCAGCAAGAAAGAAGTGCGATCCGGTGCTCGTATTATTAACGTTAGTTCGAAAGACACTTGTCTGACGTCTCATGTAAAATTATAAGTTTTATTTGTTTGTGGCGTATATTCTTCATTAAAGTTTTGTTTACGAATCTGGGTGCTTTATTAATGAATTAATGTAAAGATATTTTACAGTAAAATTTAACCCAAATTAAAAATATGTCGGATATAATTCAATCTGGATGTAACTGAATTGATACCGACTTCAAAAAAGGAAGTGTTGTAATCGTGAAATAATCATCCTCCGAGATTTTTTCAGATCTTCACGTTTCAGGGTCCCTAGATGCCATAACATTCCGTCTGTCTGTCTGTTCGCGGCATAGCTAAAAAACTACTTACCCGATTGACGTGGTAAGAGCCTGGTAGTTTTTGGTAGAATCCAAGATGGCGGAACAGAATGGCAGCTGAATAAATAATTGTGGTGTAGGGACCAACTAGTGAAATTGTGGTACTAATTGAAGATGGCCGAACAAAATGGCGGCCAAATAAAATATAATCGTGAAAAATTCACCATTTCAGCTTTTACTTATCTTCACGTTTTAGTGTCCCTAGATGCTAAAAATATGTTTTATCAATTCCGTCGGTCCATCTGTTGGAGTGTCTGTTTGTCTGTCAGTTCGCGGTATAGCTTAAAGACTACTTAACCGATAGAGTTCAAATTTTGATAATAAATTAAGGGTTATCTGGGGATGATCTAGTAATATTTTGATAGAAATCGAATATGGCGAAACAAAATGGCCCTAGTGAAATGTTAAAGAAATTAATATTAAAAAACTACTTATCCAATTTATATCAAGTTTTGCACCAACATTAAAGTAGTATGTTGGAATCAAACGGTAAAATTTTGGTAAAAATCCAAGATGGCGGAACAAAATATCGGACTAATGAAATATTTAAAAATTGAAATGGATTGGTTTCAAATTGTGTGCCATAACTAATTTTGGTATAAGGATATATATATATATATATATATATATATATATATATATATATATATATATATATATATATATATATCTCTATCCCATTTCACTCATACTTCACTATTCCCAACAAAAAATCATAACGAGGGAGGTTCCGGGTAAAGGAAATTTACCGATTATTTATGTATGAACCTCGATTATACTTAGTGATACATTGACCGATTTGAATAAATTTTTCAGGAGAGTACCGGGGTAGTCATATAGTTAGCACTGAAAAAAAATGGCGGCATAGCGCCATTTTGAATCCCTTTTCGCGGAAACTTTAACTTGCTTTATTATATTGCCTTAAAATTTAGTGCATGAAAGTGGGGGTGGGATTCATTACTTAGTAATAATATTTCTGGTGTCATAAGTTTAAATATTTTTAATATAGCAAATAACTTTATTCTTGGCACAAAAAGTTCTAAAAAATATCAATTTTCATATAGTTTTCGTGATTTTCAGGGACACAAAGTGCAATTTTACTATTTTAAGTTTTAACCATTGGGATTGCTGATTTTCTATGCATGTCAAGATATCCTTTATCCATAATATTAGTTAATGTGATTTTAAGTACACCGATTACTTCGGGGAGATTGTGGACAACATAGATGATTTTTTAAAGAAGTTTTTATTGTGGTACCGGGGTTATTCCATAGAAAATATATTAAAAAAAGTAAAAATAGAGTAATGACGCCACTTTAAATTATTTTCTGCCAGAGAGTTTTCGCACAAACTTTTAAATGCTTTAATATGTACTGAAATTTTGAACATGCAACTCTAATTAATCAAAAAATGTAATTTTGACATAGCTGGAAGTAGAGCTTTGATCTAATGGGAGGTAATAATTTTCCTGGTCAGGTTATTTCGCTAGGTAATTACAAATCTTAATGAATGTTAATAATATTAGATAAGTTTATTCTGGACATAAAACTATTCCTATATCATAACTGAGGTGCGTGGTGGGGGACGAGTAGAAATTAAAAAAATAAATGTTCTGAAGTATCATGTTTTATATTTTTCGTACTTTTTATGAAAATGAACTTTACTTCTACTAATCATATTAATTTGTATGTATTTTCTATAACTACGTATAGACTGCACTTTTTTATATATATATATATATATATATATATATATATATATATATATATATACAAGGTAGTTCTGTAAACGACTACCCTGTATAATGGACAAAACAGTATTTTGCATATAAAAAAATTGTCGTTTTTCGTCATTTTTTGACACACACACAATTTTTCAATGTCAGAACATTAAACCCAACTATTCATAGTTTTCAATTTGACTGTTCTCATGTTATATGTTTTTTTAGTTTTATACCCCTAAAAATATCGAAAATTTACGTCCATGACACCCAAAATTTATTCCCCGCGAGACACTAACCTAGACTACTTTTGGTTCAAATTTTAAGCGAACCGATTTGACCCTTCTCAAATTATCGTTGGTTGGCGCAAATTTTGTTTACATATGCATAGACGCACAGAATCTAACAGATATCATAAAATTTTGTTCTAAAAATATATTTTTCGTATTCTAGGTACTCGAATTAAACCCAACTTATATTTGCTAATACTTAATCTGTATAGCGTACATAGTGTATTAATAATACAATATATTAGCAATTATATGAAGCAATAAAAATAACTCCTTTTTATTCGCTTAAGAGTGGAATTTTACAAAATTCTGAAATTTATATTTGGATAATTATTTTTAAAAACCATTGACGAAAGAATCGTCGTTAAATATTTTTTAGGTAAAGGGATATTGCAAAAATATATAGACATATTTCACCCCTATAAGGGTTATATTTTGAAAAACAAGGAAGAAACTATATAACATAGCTTTTATTTTTTCGATAAGGTAAAGCATAATCGAAAAATGAGGGAGGTTTCAAATTGTAATGTTTTCAATTTCACCATGAATCGAAGAGGGCTATGAAAAGTTTGTTTATGGCGTCTTTCATTTTACAAAAAAGTAAAACCGCAATTCTCTCTCATCACTAATAAGGAAATTACGCCGTAAAACCATCGGAAACCGGTAACCCTGATGTACATTATCTAATATTCTACCATAATATAATACTAATTACGTACTTGCTTTAATATATTCATTTTTCGTTTTAAACTTTTTCGTCTACTTCCAGGCGTAGCTTTCAGTTAGAATATTTACGTGGCATGGCATGATGACAAAAATCGGTAAATTTCCTTTACCCGTAACTTTGCTCCTTATAAATCTTTTCTTCTATTAGGAATAATGAAATGTGACACAATTTAGTTCCACACATAGTTATTTATTAACACATATATACTGTCTTTTCAAACATTTCTATTGTACCACCATATTGGTTGGGTACCAAACAGTTTCCAGCTGTGCTTCCCTTGATTTTTGAGCAAAATCTCAAATAAATTGAAAAACTTTTTACACTGAATTAAGACCGCAATTTTGTCCCATCTTCTTGAATTTGATCAGTTTATCCCTATATTACATTTTGAATGTGTACCACAATTTTACGAGTTTATGTATAAATCACATTTAATGCTTGCATAAAGTTTCAATTCAATCTAATAAGTAATTTTATCAGGCTGATTTGTTAAATATTTTATTAGGCCGCCATTTTGTTTTTCTAACTTGGATTTGGGTCAAAATGTTAACAGTTCACACACTTGATTTTATGAACAATTTGAGGTAAATTATATAATTAATTTTAAATTTTGTTTTAACATTTAACTAAAACGCTATTTTGTTCGGCCATATTGGAATTTTACCAGAATGTTATCAGGTCATCGGAATCAAGCAAACATAATTTTCGTCATCCAGGGACGCTAAAACATGAAGAAATATAAAACCTGGGAGGGTGTTATTTTCACGATTACAAAAACATTTGGCCGCCATTTTCTTCCGCCATCTTGAATTCGTACCACAATTTTAACTATTCACTCTATATCACACTTAATTCTCGCACAAAATTGGAAATCAATCCAACAAGTAATTTTTCCAGGCTGATATTTTTATTATTTTATTAGGCCGCCATTTTGTTTAGTCAGTTATTTTTTTAGTAACAATTTTTTTAACGCTAGACTGCCATTTTCTTCCGCCATGCCATACCAAAACGTTACCAAGTCATCTCCATTGACCCCTAATGTTTTACCAACATTTGTCAACAAATCAATCGGGTGAGTAATTTTTTAGCTATGCTTTGAACAGACGGACAGAACGACGGAATGAAGAAAATATGTTTTACGGCCTCTAGGTGAAGAGTGCAAACATTTTGGAGGCTAATTTTTTCACGATTACAATACCTATCTTTTACGAGTAAGAATCACAAAAACACTGATAAATTTTATTATTAATTCGTAAATCGCAGATCGAAAATCAAACGAAAATCGAACGAGGGAATAACGAATAACGATCCGCACATCGAAATCAAAGCTGATAAATTCACTGGCGGATTTAGATGGGGCGAAAGAGACACCGCATACAGTGTTTTATATAAATGAAAGCACTGCATCAGTTGAAAATAGTAATTCGCCCCTTCCCCCTGAACGAGATCTATAGATCCTCCCTTTATCTGTTTTACATGTTCAATTATCATAATAAAATTCAACAACCAAAAAAAAGTCTTCACTTTATACAAATTAAAATAATTTCGCCCACTCCCACGACATCATCCTACTGACAGCCATAAGCAAGTAAATTCCTAAATATTATCCGAGACGCCGCCGCTCAAATAATAATAAAATTCTAATTTATTCTGTTGCCTTTCTTTCAGTATTATATTTGTATTTTCCAACACGTCATCATATTTCCCACCTTTTCATGTTACTTTGAACGTGGCTTGACCTTGTCGCTGATATTTCGTTTGCTGTGTGCAGTTCAGCCCTAACGATCCTCTTTTTTTAGAGTAGTGTATTATTTGGGGTTAGGATCCAGTGAAAAAAACAGAAGTTTTTTTTTAATTGTCGACGTTTAGCAACTTTATTGTTGCATGCTCAGGAATGTGAATATGGGATACTTCGATTTTTAGAAATATAAAATAATATATTAGTTATATACAGGGAAGGTATTATTGAGATAAAAAGGGCGTAATTTATTAATATCCTTAAAGGGTTAATATATTCTGAAAACCATTTTAAGAACGCTTAAGCCAAAGTTTCATACAAATTGATAAAAAATATAGTTACGTAGATATCTTCATGTAAAACTATGAAATCATTGGCGTAGATCAACGTATTGATACAAATCTTAATACACACATAGTACAAACCTATACGGTTAAATATTTCCCGTTTTTATATTTAAAGTAGGTCACATTATATAACTGATTTTATTGTTTTTTCTATAGTCGTGGCTAAAACACTCGTGTGTAAGGCCAATAACCAAACAAAAAAAATTGGCGTAGATACTTGATATTTCCTAGGGTAGGGATACTATATTTTCTAGTGAATTCTAACACACAAGCCAATGTCAATCAAATCTATACAATTAAAAAGGAGAAAAATCTCTTACCCACATACTCATCATGTGTCATGTATTTGTGACACCGTCAAAGATAAATCGAAAATTTGGCATGCCATTTTTTGTGACGTAAGTGCAGGAGCAGAGGGGATCTTATTACCCTTTGGAAGGCTGAAAGGGGTGAAGTGTATTTTTTCAATATCTCTTCACTAAAGTGGGTTTTAAAAACTATTCCTTCCTCAATGGCTTTTAAAAATTACGAAATATCAGTTTATCGACCGATCTAATTTTTTGTGTTAAAAGGGCGAAAACTGATGAAATTTGTCTATGCCATTTTACTAATTGAGGTTTTACCAGGCTTTATTCATTAAAGACTGTCACAAATAATAATCTAAAAATACATTTTTGCATTTTTCAAATCAACATGTACCGTTAAAAATGAAACGTTCAAATTTGGCATATCATGTAGGTGTCAGATCAGATGATTTTTCTTAATTCGCGCCGACTTTGAAAAAGGTTCAAATTTATTATTTGTTTTTACAATATATCTTCAAGTAAATGAGATTTTAAGATGATTCTTTCGTTAATCGTTTTGACAAATAATTAATTGAGATTCGATATCTGAGTTTTTCTAAATTTAACCCGTAAGGAAATGGACAAACTTGATATTTTGCATGGCCTTTTTGTACGATGTTGGTGCCCGCTAAAAGAGGAATTTTTAAAGCTCGTCTCTAAGAAGTTAAAAAGGTTGAAATTTCTTTTTACTATTTTACAAATATTCTTGCAACTAAATTGGATTTTAGAACGATTACTTTCGTTCCTGGCTTCCAAAAATAATTGTCTACAATCGATTTTTGGTTTTTCCGAAATTTCACCCTTAAGGAGTAAAAAATGGAGAAATGAGACTTTATGTTTTTTACAATGGCTTGCAAACATAATTATCTAAAATCAATTTCTAGATTTTCCTTTTCGTTTTTTTTATTTACAATATCTCTTCTACTAAACCAGTGTTTAAACGATAATTTTACATTAACTTTCAAAAACTTTAAGGCAATTTTTTTTTCAATGACCTTTAAGAAAAACGATTTATCGGTTTTTCAAATACCATTTACAATATATTTTTAACTAAGTGTGATTATAAGAGAAATCCTTCGTGACTTCTTCGGCTTTCAAAAATATTCGTCTAAAAATATTTCTGAATATTTCGAAACATTTTTTTCTGTTTTTTGTAATATCTTGAACTAAATGAGGCTTTTTTGCTTCACTGGCTTTCGGAAATAATCATCTAAAAATTATTTCAAAATTCTACTAATAAGAATTAAAATATATTTTAACATTTTATAAATTTTCTTTGGCTCAAATAAAATTTTATTTCGATTTTTGTCGTAAAAACTTTTTCATTAGTTACTGAAAAACCTATTTCAGGATTATTTAAAATTGTATCTATTAATTTTGAATTTCTATGACAAACCCATAACCTTCAAAACCTCAACGGAAGCTATTATGTTGGGCTAGTTGAAAATATAAAGTGATTCTCTTTTGTGAAAATAGAGAAAGGTTATATAGTTATATTTAAGACCCATTTTCATAATATAATTTATTGTATTAATTTTTCTAAAAACTAGAAAAACTGAACTTGTGTATTTATAAAACTAAATCTCCATATTCATTTTACCTCGAAAAATACTGATAAGGCCCATTTCCATATGATTTAACCTAAAACATCAAATTAGTCTCCCAGTGTGATTTTGAGCACTAATTTTGGTGCTAGTTGTACTCATCTCTAAATTAATTGACTGTACGGTACGAATTCTAGATCTTGTCTATTTAGCAAAAGCGCAATATAGACCTACCAGTATTTTATATAAATATATATTATTGTTTTCAGAACTTGGAGATGGCGCATATAATCCACTTTGGACAATGAAAGGATTCACCCAGACTTTCCACTTTTGGAAAGAGAACAAGAGAGCACAATCAGTACCATTGAATGCCTTTTTAACCTACGTTACCTTGCCTTGGTGGAGCATAGCGAAAGGTATTTCCAAAATTCCCAAATTGCAGTAATATCCCTTAATATAGGTTTTAATAACCGAGAAAGGCATATTTTAAACGGTATAAATTTCTATTGAGTTGAATCATCCTTAAGTTTTTTATTTTCTCTTTCCTCCTTTTAATCTACTTTAATTTCAACTTTTTCAAAAGAAACACCCTGTATATCTCAATGTTAGGAAAAAAATCTGCTATTAAAACTTTTCTGAATTAGTGGAAAATGTCGACAGCCTTTTATACGAGATTTTGGTCATTGTGATTTTGTTGTTTTACTGCTAGGGCCCTCTATTGAAATGTGCTACCGAAAATATATTTACCATTTAGCTAATCAGTGCTTTCTTACAAACCTATTATTCTGTACCACACCTGTAAAGGAAGCTGATGGTTCATTTTCGTATGACTATTTCACATAACGACACGATTAGTGGTATTGTTTTTAAGCTTTCAAAATTTTGTATTAATATTAAATAATCATCTCTCGGGTCAAATTTTAACAAAAAATGTTTTGTACACGATCTGTGTTATTTGAATAGATTGGATTTAAATAAGTTAGCAAACAGTATAAGTAATGACATTTTAAATTTCTCTATTATCAGTAGTTCAAACTTAATTCATGTACAGTGTAATACTCCGGAATATACTTCAAGTATAACATGTTTCTTAGAGAAGATCGAACTTCTTTTAACTTGTTTACCCGGTTCCTCAAAAATTATATTAGGTGGCGATTTTAATATTGATTTAAGTAACCAAAGCTCTAACAACACCACTGATCTATTTAATTTACTTAACTCGTTTAATATAAAAAATCACAACAGTGCCTTCTCTAGAATCACCCCATTCTTCGACAATAATTGATTATATATGCTCAAACCTTGATGATCTCAATTTAGAGTATTGCACTGTGCATGCGGGGTTATCGGACCATGAGGCAATAATTTTAAAGACTCGCGTCGTAGACGTTGCTAGGGAAAGGAATTATAGATACGGCAGAATTTATAGTAGGAGCAGCTTTAATAAGTTTTTTCATAAATGATCAAATGTAAATTGGGGTAATATTCTATATGACACTAATCCCTTTTCTCTATTTCACTCAATTCTGATTAATAATTTCAATAAGGCCTTTCCACGATAAAAAATAAAACTTAAGAAGAAAAAGCCCTGGGTGACGAAAGGAACTCGTGTTTCCGAAAAAACTCTGCGTTTTTTATGTTCTCTAAGAAAATATTTTCTTAATGATTATATTATTAATTTCATCGGTCGGTCATATAGAACCCTCTATAGACGCATTTTAAAAATCGCGGAAAAAATAAATCAACGACTCCTAATACCTCTATTGAACCTAATGTTATAAATACCTTCCACTGCACAATTTCAGAGAAGTTAACCAGCAACTTAGCTCCAAGAGAAAATCCTGAGTACCTGGGTGACGTATGTGTACCGGAGAAGTTTGTTTTAAATAAAACAATATTATAGAATTATGCAAAATCTTGTCGGAGATTAATAATAAAAAGTCCCCAGGATCAGACGGCTTGTCAGTATGGATTTTGATTAACCTTCCTAACGAGGCCCTGTATACACTGGTGGGCTTGATAAACCTTCCTTTTTCTAGAGGTATATTTCCGGACTGTGTGAAGACTGCTTTATTTATCACCTTACATAAGGGTGGCGACTTGGACGATCTATCTAATCTCAGGCCTATTGCTGTCTTCAATTTCTAACGTTATTGAAAAGCTTGCAAAAGCACGCGTTATGTCTCATTTGGCTCGTTTTAATATACTTCATCAAGAGCAGTTTGGATTTCAGAAATGTAGGGATTCAAATGATGCAATTTTTGCATTCCTGCAGCAGGTGTATTTGGGGATGAATGTGGGTGATTCAGTGGCGGCCGTGTTCTGTGATTTTCAAAAGCATTTGATTGTATATGTCACAGGACGCTGCTGCTAAAGCTTGATGTATATGGCTTCCGTGGTCAGGCTCTAAACTTGTTTAAAACTTATTTGTCTGAGAAATCTCAGTTTATACAGTGTGGTGGTTCTGTTTCTGATAGCGAAAAAATTGTGAGTGGTGTTCGACAGGGATCAGTGTTAGGCTCCGTGTTGCTCCTATTATATGTCAGCGATTTAACTTTTTTAAATATTCAGGGTAAATTCACGCTGTTCGCAGATGATATCACAATTCTTTGGCGTGCGATATTGTTAAAACTTGGTGCAATTCTAATTCACTTTGTTTTAATGTTAAAAAGACAAACATCTTGGCATTAAAATTTTCAATGTATCCTCTTATATTAAATGATCAAACCATTGAATGCAAACCTTTTATTAAATTTTTAGATATAACACTGGATGACAAATTGAAATTCACAAAGCATATTTCTGTTCTAAATTCAAAATTGTTATCTGCGTGATTTTGCTATCTAATGAGCTAAGTTGGGCGGTTGCAAGAATGTTCTATTTTTCTAGATAGACTCTCAGTTGCGTTATGGTGTGGCATTCTGGGGCTTAAGTGCTGAACATTTGCTGAACTCAGTGTTCGTATTGCAGAAGAGGGCAGTTCGGTACCTGAACAAGGCTCGACCACGAGATCATTGCAAACATTGTATACACCAATGGTGGTGTGGTATCTCAATATCGCAATCGATAATCCAATAACCTTCCATTGCCCATCCCCAAACTTGCTTCAACCAAAAACTCTATCATCTGTGAAAGTGTTAAAATGTATAACCACCTATCCTTATCTTTTTGAAATCTACATGATCTGGAAAAGTTTAGAAATAAATTAACGATCCAAGTGAAACAAAAAGCTTATTATAGTTTATTGGAATACTATTCAAATCGTTTGTGATATATTCTAGTCATCAGAATGCTTATTTACATGTTTTAGTTTATGTGTATATACATGTTTTGATATTTTTAACTTTTTAAAATATTTGTTTGGTAATCTGTAATATATGTTTGTCTCTTTTTTACTAGTTGGACATACATATATATGCATTATTTTATAACTGCTAACTTATAGAAGTGTCGTTTTTGTTTTTTTATTTGTTTTATCTTGCAAGCGAAATTTAATATAGGTTGGCATATAATAATTTTTTATTATTATTTTGTGTAATCCTAAATTTTTATTTTTTACATACTACTAAATTACGGCAACAGACTATTTTTAAACCTACAATAGTTTTTTTTCAGCTTTGTCGACAAGATTATACCTATCTTAAACAATAATGCATATTTTAACTTTGACTTTGACTAAAAAATGTACAAGTTACTAACAGCCTTACCTAAGATGGATACTATTTATGCTACCGTTATAAAGTCAGTTGGTCTCAGTTAAAAAATTACTTATATTTTACTTAAAAAATTTGCTATCCACAATTTTTTATACAAAAATATTTATTATATATATTTATTTATAAATATACACAACTGGTACCAACAGTTTTATGATATTTGGAGATAAAAAGATTCGATAGACATTTCTATGATCTAGATAATTTAGGTACATTGTGCAGGTACTTATTAATAAATATAAAATGCTATAATAATCAAGAAGTATCTTTCAAATGTAAAAATATTAACCCTTATTATTGTTTTCTGTCATTCAAATGGTCGTTGTTAATAACAAAACCTTTTCTAAATAATGTACGTTATTCGAATGCATTGTTTGTATAGCACATCTGATTTAAATTATCTACATACATATTTTATATTTTTCATATCTTAATTTCAGTAATAGTAAGACGTAATAAATAATTACTGATAGTTAAACAAAAAAGGCGGTATAGGGGCGTCTCTAGACCCTTTTTGTGGTGAGGGGGGGGGGGCGAGAAAGAACAACTGTCGAACTGGTACCAGCTATCATCGATAAAAAAATAATGCCTTTTGTTTACAGTAATTTGGGTACAAATTCTATTTATTCAAATTTTGTTTTCCCAACTTAGCAAAGCTAATTTCCCATCCTGAACAAGTTCCTTCAACTTAGGGAATCTAATTTCCCAACCGGAACTTTGGAGAGCGGGGTAGCGCCTCCCAAATCCGCTATACTTGCATCCCTGGATTATCGTTAGCTACACAATCACAGACAATAATAGGCAGTATAATAAAACAGATCTTATCCCAATTGTATTTGCCTAATTAAGCAAAGCCTTCAGGACCGTACTGGATAAAAAATGCTGTGCCCAGAAATGACACCTAAATTGCAAATCCGAACTTAAATTTTGTTACAGGTATTTATATGAAAAAATTGTCTTAGGTCTTATCATTATCATTTTACACTGAAATAAACAGAGCCAATTATCAAATAAATTACAAAGTTTACGGAAATCCTATTTTTTTAGCGCATCCTAGTTACCGCTGCGATAATTCCAAAACCCTTTGTCTGAGAAAAATATGCTAAAATAACTTTTATTTCCCTTTCATCAAGAGTTTTCGAATGATGTACTATAGGATCAAATATTATTATCGGTGATGAAGATATGAGCATGTTATTAAACCTATAATATTCGTCATGAGCGATCATTTTGATTGTGTCATCACGGACACATTGTGACCTCTGATTGCTGAAGCTTAAAGCTCGTTGCAAATTTTCATACTGGTAGCCGAGTATGAAATATTTTGATAAAATTTACCGTTAACTCTATCAACTACTTTCTTTCATACCACGTTATACTAGAATATAGAGAATATATCAAAGTGGTAGCTAATTAATACGGCGGCCAATCAAAGATGTTTTAAGATAAATACTTAAAACTGGCTGTATATCTAAACGCAGAGGTCGAATCTGAACTCTCTTTCTTTAATGGTACTAATAATAAATAATTTGGAAATGCTAACTTTCTTCTATACTATAGTTTGTAAACATGGTTGTCAATATAAAGTGGTAGATGCTGCCTTTTCAAGGGAAAGCAATTTTCTCCATATACCCTAATACAGAGATTATTTCGCCATGAACCCCCCAATGAAAGGCACGCGTATAGTGCAACTGAAACTTTATTTTTACGTTTTAATGTTTGTAAAATTGTAGTATATACTTTCTAATGTTTCAACTGTTTAGTAAAATACTTTTTTAAATTCAGACGTAAGTGAATTACTCGAGCTCGGGTGTTAATATAGTACCGATTCACCTAAACGATTCGAGTCCTAGCGTCATTATAATATCGCTCTAGTGTTGCAATAAAACAGATGACATATACGTTTAATAACTTTGAAAATCAAGGAATCAAAAACATTATTTTAAGTTACTTAGATATGAAAGTATACAGGTATTCAAGTATGGCGCAAAAATTCAAAGATTTAGCACACATAGTTTATTTGTAATTAGTGTCAACCAATATAAAATTGTATTCTTCAAATCATAGAGACTAAAATCGATAAATAATTGTATTAAGCGTACGCAGTGGAACACACACCCAGCTCGAGTCAGAAATAGTCAGGGTTGTTCCGTAGCTTAAAATTTTTGTATCAAATGGTTATGTTGAATGGTACCAAATTTCGTAAAAGTGTACCAAATTAGATTTGTATGGTTAAAGTTGTACATCCTCAGTTTCCGTTAGCGATTTCTTTTTTAACAACATTACTATTTTGTATTTTGACCATCATCCATGAAAATAATGAAATGATAGACAATTTAAATAATTATATTTATAATATATATTTATTTGTTGTGTGTGTATATATGCATACTTATTAAATGCAAAATAGTTAATAACATTGAAGTACTGCAGAGAATTGAAACTGTAAAGTAAAACAATTTATATATTATTTATATTTATAATCATTTTTAACAAATGTAGTATAGTATAGACCTAATTAATAGTTATAAGAGAAAAACTAGACATACTGTCAATTTGATTTTTATATATGTTTTAGCTATATATATAAACCTAATTAATGATCATATAGAGAATGACCCGCCAACCATCAAAGAGTGTCTAATTTACATTAAAGTAGATTATATTACATGTGAGCGTATAAAATAAATATGTATATGCGCTCACATGTAATAAATTCTACCTTAATATAAATTAGACACTCTTTCTAGCGGGTCATTCTTTATATGTCCATTAATTGGGCCTACATATTAGCTAAAACATATATAAAAAACAAGTTGACAGTATGTTTAGATTTTCTGCAAAAAAATAGGTATGTATATGTACGTACATGTAACAAAATTTTGCTATAATGTAAATTAGACACTCTTTGAAGTCTCTCGAGTCATTCTCTATATAACTAATTATGACTATATATTTGCCAAAATATTTATAAAAATCAAATTGACCGTATATCTAGGTTTTCAAAGCAATTAGCGTTTTGCCTAATGTGTCTTATGGTAACCTAAGCATCTTTTGACGGCTTCCGAATTATTTAAGGCCTTTATATTAACTAGAATAAATATGAAAATCAAGGGAAGTGTGTTGCTGAAATAACTAAATTTATATCTGCAAATATTGTACTTGATACACGGAACAAATTGCTACCTATGCTCGTGCAATTATAGCACTTATTTACTAAATAAATATTAAACTGATATCCAAAAATATTGAATTGAATCTTTGAATTTCATGTATATTCGAAAAATTGAGAGAACATTGTTGCCAACCAAAATAATGTAAATTTTAAACGACTCCTTAAACCTGTGTTCAGTAATCATATTGGCCCGTTGTTTAATATCTACTAAAATATTAAAATTAAACGGAAGGTTTCATTGTCTATTTTTCAAAAAAACTGAAATGCATTATAACCTTTTACGGAATATTATTAAAATGTCATCAGCAGTTTAGCTGCTAACTTTTGGCTGCCAAGTTCACAACAGTAGATATGATCATCACCCACGCCCACAGCTCGTGCCTTATCTAGGTTTCCAGCACGCGCATGGCTATCTCGAACGTCTGCTAACAATAACATTATTGGGTACTTCGTGGTTGAACTGACTTCATACACTTCCGATTTTTAACTGAATTAATCCGTTAACATACAAGACAAAAACAAGTGGCGAAATAATTATATAAAGATTTGGAATACACTGCTAACAGCTACTGCTATCCAGGAGATTCTTTAAATAAAAAAAACCGTTTTTATTCAAAATTAACTCGACCCTCGAATCATTAACTTTGAGCGACTGAATAGCCATGCTTTCCTCTATTTTAATACTCTTAGACAGAGACAGACAAATAGGTAACTAGCCTAGACAGACGGAGAAAACAAACAAGTTCATCTAATATACCCCACGAGGTAAAGCTATCTCTTTCTCTATGGAGCCACGCGTCGATTTCTATTTCACGCCGCTCACACTACCATCTGCGCTGACGTAAAAAGCCATGCTGTGTGTATGAAAATTATTTAAAAGACCTATTATAGTATTTATTAAAAGATATGTCGTTAAATTTCGTATATCATTTTTTTTTTTTGAATGATATTGTGATACCTTCAAGTAAATTAATTAATAATATGAATGATAAATTGTGCCAAAAAGACGAAAGATGTACAATGGTGCCAAATATTTTCCAAGTGTGCCAAATTTGGTACAAAAGTACGCTTTGGAACAACCCTGGAAATCGTTGTTAGAAAGAGACAAACAGATAAACATTCGGGAAGCCGCCCGAGGATCTTGAAGCGCTCCGAGCGAGGCGTTATGAATAACAGTAGGCTTTGAGCGCTCGCATCGCATGTTTGCGTAGGATCGAGACTCTCGATCCGAGAGTATTCCAATTGCTTATTGCGGGTAATATATAAACCGCTCAGTGCGTGTGTCTACCCGTTACTTCTTAACAACTAATAAAAAAAGACATGGAAAATATTCAATCAAATTCAGGTCGGAAGAAAAAAAATCTATCAAGATGTCTGATTTAAAAAAGCAAAAAGTGGACACAGAATGTCGTTAATTCCAAAACAAATGGACTGATGAATATTTTTTTATCATGCACAGTGGTTTTTATCATTTCTGTTTTAAAAGAATACAATACAATTTGAAGCAGCAAGCATTTCTGTCAATATAATTTACTTACGGGCCAGTTAAGAAAGAATAAAATTAAAAAACTCATTACCGATTTAGGGAAACAACAAATCTTCTATTCAGATAGTGTTGTTAAAGCTAGTTTTATTGGTAGTTCCAAAATAGCGAAAACATCGAACTCATTTTCTGAGGGAGAGTTTGTTAAAGAGTGCATAGTAGATGTTGCAGAACTTTTCTGCCCAGAAAGAAGAAAACATTTGAGAAAGTGAGCTTATCGCGACGTACTGTTGTTCGACGTATAGCTATGATGGCTAGTGATATCAAAAAAACATTACCTGATAGATTGGCTGGTTTTCAAGCACTTTCAATTGCTTTGGATGAGAGTACCGGTTTATCTGACACAGCCCAGTTAGCTATTTTATACGAGGTATTGATGAAGAATTAGTAGTGACAGAGGAATTACTGGCTTTACGACCACTACAAGGGACCACTACTGGAAAAGATATTTTTGCCGAGGTGCAAAGTACTCTTGAGCAATATGGTGAGCAATATGGTTTGCAGTGGTGTAAATTAGTTGGTGTGCGCACTGATGGTGCGCCTTCAGTGGTCGATTCATGAAAAGGTTTTATCGGAATTCTGAAGAAAAGAGCAACCGCTATGAATGTGGAAGAATGTGATTTAATTCTGCATTGCATTATTCACCAACAAAACTTGGGCTCTAAGTCCATTTGACTGAAGAACATTATAGATGTGGTAGTAGTACCATCAATTTCATTAGATCTCGCGAGAGATGAAAGAGAAAACATTGCCGCAAATTTGGTATCCAACATGGCTTTGTAACTTGGCATTCTTGGTAGACATCACAGGTCACTTAAACGACCTGAACTTAAAGCTTTTCAAAACAAAATTCGCGAAACACAAATGAGAAGTAAAATCTGTTTTCATTTTTTAACATTATCTAGTCACGAAAACATTGAATACGAAAACAAAGAACTAAAACTACTTTTAGAACAGTTCAGATCGGTTTTTCGATTATGGATAGCACATTCAATATTTTTGCTAATCCTTGTAAGTGTAATGTGGAAGATGCTCCGTTTCACCTACAAATGGAGTTGATCGAGCTTCAAGAAGCCTCATATTTGAAGTCTAAATTTGACGATGTGGAACTAAGCGAATTTTACAGAACAAACCTCTCCGAAGAAAAGCTGAGAGATTTCGCACGAAAAAAAATTGTAATGTGAGCACCTTTTTCAATCATGAAAATTAATAAAAATAAGCATCATGCTCGGTTTACAGCTGTTGATTTAGAAAACACTATGTACTAGTGATATTGCCCCCAATATTGATCTTCTCAGCTTCAAACTCAAGTCTCTCATTAATTTTCATTTGATTTTTCTATCTGTTTTTATTAATTTTTTTTTATCAAACATATAAAAAATTTGTTTTTTATGTTTGATTATGTTAATATAATTAATAAATAAAAAAATGTATGATTTTTTATTGCTTTTTTATTCACTACTACCTACTTATTTCTTATCTACGGCCCGCGATCTGATTAAGTCCTGAAATTATGCCCAGAGTTAAACAAAGGTTGCCCATAGATCTAGACTATAGTAATGTTCTGTCTCTCTCCTTCCAAGTCTGTAGGATGAGAGGGAGCGAGAGGTACACACATACACCGTACATTAAAGTATGCATTTCTTATAATAAATAAATAGTCATATGGTCTACTAATGCCGAGAATATAAGAGACTAATATGTTTGGGATATGCATGGGGATGTTTATGGCATATCCATTTCCTGGCCACTATATTCTGCTTTGAATATGCATGGCATATACAGGCATATACTATGCACATGAAAAGCATATACTACTGAATATGCATAATCGAATTCGGGTTTATATATATATATATATATATATATATATATATATATATATATATATATATATATATATATATATATATAATATAAATAACATATCATTTTGCTATGTAGATTGTATGTATAAAAAATAAAGAAGCCATTATAAAGAAAAAGCCCGGAATATTTCCAAATGCGCAGGAGCAATAAAAAAAACTACATTTACATATTTGATAAATTATATTGCAATTGATAATAGTAGAAGAAATATAAACAAAGCTTTTTTTTCCTATTCCATGTTATTTTAAAGATTTAATGAAGTCGTCCGTTACTTTGTAACAGTACATTTTTAACAAATAAATTAAAACACAAGTTTTACTTTGTTAACTGTTGCTTATTTTATTTTTGTACTAATACGAAACTGCAGTCACGCATAGTGCAAAAAATAAGTAAAATTTTTCATCTATTTGTTCATATTATTTTAAATACGATTCCGTTTTTTTCTGGGTTTTCAATTCTAAATTACGATAGAAGTGTGTAGGGAATATGTTTGATGTTGTTGAACTTGTACTATCAAGAGATTATGGACTTAATTTTACGCATAAAGTCCAGAAGCGAAAACTCAAAATAGAAAATGAGAGATACTTATAAATCATCCACTTCTGTTTTTTAATAAAGTATATTGGATCTTAAAAAGAATTTAGCCACAAGAACTACTCGTTTAAATTTTAAAAGGTTGCTATCCAGCGTACACTAATTTAAAATTTTGGAGGAGTGTATTCTAATGTGTGCTTAATTTATCGAGTGAAACCTGTAAGATGAAAATAAAAGTGTTATTCAGGATTTTGTAATATATGAATTTTGAGAATCATTTCTTCTTACTGGGTAAAGGTAAGGTAATTATGTACATACATGTAAGAAATGCAGGTGATTATTTGGCCCTGTTGGCTTTGCGTAAATACGAGAGTTTCTACGATAAATCGATCGGAAACTATAGTTAATTTTCTTCCGCTAATATCTGTATTGTAGAAAAAAAAATCTAAAAATTGTGAACATGCCCGAAGCTCAAACAGAAAATTATTATTTTTTGAGGTTTGAAAATGAAGTTGACGATGGTGAAATCGGTGGCTGCAATAATTAGTTTTTACCTGCAAAACTGTTAAAAATGGGGATAAAAATTGTTTATTTTTTGTGTAATATTTTTACGCTTTTACAGGTTTAATCGTGGTTTTATAAATAATTATTTATTTACTTTGTCCATATGGCCTTATTTCCCAAAGAGGGTTTGTGGCAATATTGTTGCATTGACAGCAAGATTTTTTGTGAGGCAAGTAATCATGAAATTTATTAATTTTATTTTTACTACTTTCTTGAAATTCTCGAAATATTCTTGGCCGACCACAAATAATACCTTAGAACTATGTCTATTTTTTAATAAGAATTGCTTTTTCATAGAACTGCTCTATTCTTTGAGAGTTTTCTACGACTTACATACTTAATACTTATTGGCTTATACTGCCTACCAACTATTTTTAGACCTAACATTGAAGACTTTTTATCTGTAAATGAAGAGGTATAGGTCTAGTTATTCAAGCAGGCATAGAAAAGGTCCTTATTACGCCATTAATAACTGTACCTGGAGCTTCTAAAATGTTATGACGGAACTTTCCCATGATCTTCGACACATTTGAGTTTTCAATATTTATTATAGTTCTGTAATTATGTATATACCTGTCAAAAGCCTTGTGTTGCAAAATTGGTGCCCCTCGCCGCTATTTATAGATTCTTAGTCTTATTATTATTTGTCGGGTCGATTATTTAAGATTCCTAATTATAGTGATAACAAATCTTTAGATGGGAAAATTCCACGGCTAAAACGGATGATATGTTTCATTAACTAAGGATTAAGCTCTTAGTTTAGGGTCTTACATACTTACCAGAAACTACAACTAAATTAAAGGTTGGGTTATAACACCCCTTTGTTTTTTAAAGCAATATTACAAAAAATTGAAAATTGGCACATTTCAATAGCTAACTAAATACGGTTTTTTTTTGTGCATATAAAAATTAAATTGAAAAGGGAAACGAATGATACATCTTTTGAAAGACCTTTTCAACCTTAATTCATTCTTAAAAAAATGGGGCAATAAAATTACCCATTTTAGAAAGCCGTAAATTCGTCAGAAACTTATATAATAGGGAATTAACAATAAACATTCTTAAAAACTCGATTGTATACCTCACATGGTCCCCAGTTCAGATAATCTTATAAGAGTGTGTGGGCTAAGTATAGTATTTTACTGATTACAAGGTGTTTTATAAGAAAGAAACTTCGAATTTAATTAACTAGAGTAAATATAAAAGTACACTACGTGGTGCCTATTATCATAAAAACATTTCAGTTAAGGAACAGGTGAGGAATAAAATATTTCAGTTTTGAACTTTTTAAGAATTTTTACTCTCCGAATATTTAGGTTCTACCACGTAACTTAACGTCATTTAGAAACCAGTTATGCTTCCATATTTAAGAATTAATTTTTGTTAAAAGGGCCTTTTAAAAGGTGTTCCACCCGACTTCTTTTCAATTTCATTTTGTTCTTCAAAAAGTCGGTTGGATTGTGTAGATGTTTTTGTGTGTATTTTCCATGTGTGTATGATCCAGTGAAATTAATTACCAGTAATTTCATCGTAGCTTCTCAGAGCTTAATCAAAAACACTACAAAATTTTACACAAGTAATAATTATTTTTAATATATATATCAATACTTTCTCGATATGTAGAAGTCAATTGCGATAAAATATTTACCTCACCGAGGTAAGCAAACACTGCAAAAATGAACATGGTCGTGAGATGACACAGAGTTTCCCATTTTTGCAAGAAGATTGTGTAAACCATTTATCTCTTTCCTTGCCCAATAAGTCCTGATATAAAATACGAGAAACAAAACAATACATTTCACGCCCTGATGTGATATTTTTTTTGACTCTTTTGAAAACCGATGCGTAAAAAACCTGTTTTAGGATAGTTTTAAATCTAGGAAAGGCCTACCCAGCTCTTTAATGTTTATATTATCTGCTCTGCTAGAGAAATTTGTTTGCACAATATAATTTACGGTATTCATATTACCACTTAGGCATAATACACTTAACTCTATCAGAAAATAACTACAAATTATTCACAATATCAACCTGACAGTTCACCTAAACCGAAATTCTACCGACCGCCATACTCAAGAAACATAAATCACAAACTAAAATTTGCGTGTGGCTAGGGATATGCGACAAAATTATTCGACATAATGGGGTCACCTCGGATATCATTCCCCTTAGCCTGTAATATTCGCTATATTACCACAATTTCGGGGCGCCGCACTGTGGGCCAGATTCATCTTAAAATATTGAAAAATTACTAATTGAAGTTATTTAGGAGAAAAAAGAATAATACAGTGTTTATTTAGAAAACTCAATCTGAAAACGCTGTTTTTGTGTTTATTTATATAGAGTGAGGTAAAAGATATGGGCTCTTTTTGTTGTAAATGAATTTCTCTTTTTTTTTGTTTTAGTTTATTTAGCTATTTACTATATAATGCCTTGTTCAATTAAAATATTAAACATATCAAAAACTTTAATTGACACAAAATTAAATTATTCGATTAATGTAATAGCAAATCTGTCAAAATATCAATATTCAATTAGATAAAAATTGATGCAAGTTCACTATACTTGGTAGAGGATTAAATAAAAAATAACTAAGAAAAATCTGACTATTTAGATTTACAAATAAGTTAAAGTAGCAACAGTGAAATTGCAAACTAGGTACTTGTTTTAATTTTTAAAAAACTTAAATGGTTTGTAACAATGCTTATTTGATATGAAATACTGCTGGAAGCTGAATATATAAGTTATATCGAACAGAATTTAAAATGTGACATCTTGTCACGTATGACAAATAGAGCCTGAGCTGTAAAAAATTTATCAAAAACATACGTTTTTTACTAATGAAGAAACTAAATAATAATACAAATTAACTAAAAACTATAAAACTTAATTTTAAAAAATGGGATTCTAGATTCTATTCTGATTCACTTTCGGAGGAGCTGCTATTACTATCAAGGGATTCATTAACTGTATTCGGCAAGAATAAATTTCAAGCTTCTGGACAAAACTGTTTCTTTTTCAAAATTGGTTTATTTCTAAGACTCGCGATTTTTGGATGACTGGTGACGACTCGATGATGGCGGATCCATGAAGAAGAACTTTATAAATTGTAGCTGGCATTCTGTACCAAGGATATAGAGATACAAAAAGATGTGCAGTTTCTAATGTGTATGTATTAAATTCAATTTTCTTGATTAAAAATCCGCTGGCAATTACTTGAAGGATGATATAAAATCGATAAATTAAATTGACATTTAGTCCTGTAATTTCTGCTGATATTGCAAAATTTTGAAAAAATTTTCTTGCGCAGTTACCATCGTTAGAAGTTCCCGCTCCTTGTTTGGGTTGGTCTATAATAATTCCCAATCGTGATCTGAATTCCGCTTGAATTTTGTTCTTTTGCCCTTTAACTATAATTTTATCCTCACCACGTGCCTGCCATTTTTCTACAAATAAACGGTAACTAATCTTTAAAAAACATTCGAATGATCTTATCCAAATGTGTAGGGATGTTATGCCAAACTTGAGATTCTCGGTTTTTATGGGCTTGTGTACCAATTGTTCTATATTGTTCATTTCAACAGGTATGCTCCGCATAAATAACATTTTTGTGATAAACAATCTGTGATCGAATTAATCATTTTGTTATCAATCATGGTCATATGAAGCTGATGAATTATCTTGAGTGGTTTCTGTTGATTAGTGAAATACGTTGGAGTTAAAGCTGCAATTTCGGCTTCCATTTGTGCATATTCTGTTTTAGAAACTTCTATACTTTCTTTTAAAAACTGCATTTTACAAGGACGGCAATATCGGGTAGATGACGGTGTTGGATTACTCCAGATCACAACTCTATTATTTACCATATTTTTAGTGAATAATTCCAAAGGGACCAAGCAGGTTAACAATAAATTTGAATCTAAAAAGTTACCATGAAAAGCTTGTTTATATTCTTTTTGGCCCGAACTACCATCCATACCCCATTTCCATACTTAAACCAGTTCTTGTGAATTAATTTTGAGATTTTCTATTTCTAAAGTTGAAAGCAGTCTATATGTTGTATGGTCTAGTAACGACTGCAATTCTACACATACTGAATTTTCTGTCGCAGTTATCTTTTCTGGGTAACACAATTTTTTTGCTTCTCGAACTTTATTGTAGGAGGGGTATAAATCTGCATTGTTTTCTTTAGCGGTGTTTCGAAGTTGTTGATATTGATTTTTGGAAAGTCTAGCATCTACAATTAAAGCTAGGGCTCTTTCGTTAGTCAACTGATTTACAATTTTACAACTCTTTTGTTTTACGGGAACATCAGATAAATGTGATAATTGTTTTGCTTTAGCTGATTTGCCTTCTGCTGTCATATTCATTTGTGTCGCAAAAAGTAACTCGTCGGTATCACATTCACGTAATGTGGCAGTTCTTTTGTATTTAGCCGTGTAACTTAACATAGTAAAATTACTCTTAGGCCTCCCAACTTTGTTTTTTGCTCAATACAGTGTAAAGTCACGAAATTGTTCAACCAATTTTTATTTTTTTCTAAAAATGCTTTTTTAGTTCGCTTCACTGCTAACCACTTTTTTCGGAACTGCGTCGAAAATTTTTTTGACAAATATTCTATTTTGGATTTGTTTTCTGTCATACAATTTTGACATATTGTTGACAAAATAGTGTTTTTGACTGTTGTTCGATTCATTCCAGCGTCGAAAATTGCTTGGACTTTGATCTGATGAACTTTGGTATCTAAAAAAGTGGTTTTGCTTATTGGCAGGTAGGTTTTTATATTATTAGAGTTTTGAAGAAGCGAAATCAAAATGTAAAAATTACCAGTGGTGAATCCAGAATTTGTTTTAGGGGGGGGCGAAAAAAAAATTTTAGATTATGGGCTAAATATCCCTATTATGTCTATGTTTCAGACGGGTTCGAAACCTTCGCCCCCCCCTCTTTAAGTCCGGTACTGATAATTACCCAAATAAAAACATAATACTAGAAATTTCGTAAATAATTTCAATATCCAAAAAACCCTGAGATATGTATTTTTTATTGAAATAAAATTTTATTTATAACAATTCGAAAAAAAAAATTATGCAAGCGCTATTGAACATAAACATGAAAATTTGGCATTGCACGACGCGTATCGGCAAAAATATTTTATTGCAAAATGAAGTAAAAGATCCAGGGAAATTAAATGTATGTACCCCAAACTGGAGCTCTGCTAACCTCTTAAGATAATGCTGTCAAAAAGTTGATGAATTGCTTTATATAAAGAAAATTCGAATCCCATCAGTTCAAATTGAATTATAATATTTCAATTTAAATCTAACTAAATAAAATACTTCTGTTTAAAAAGTTTAAACTTATCTCCAAATAATTCAGCCATGCTTACTGATAAATACAAAACTTATACTTAATTTTTCGTAGTTAGACTTTGACAAACGTTCTATAAATTTTTATAGGTGCACAGAAAAACTTTTTTCTACAACCGTCCTTAAAATCCTATTTTACACACTGATTGCAGTAGCTAAAGCTTGTTTTCAAGCACCGATGCGTGAAATACAATGCTTTCCCTAAAGGATTTACTTCACGCACCGGCTCAATAAGAAATGCATGGGCCGCCATTAATTTTAGGCACCGGGCCCGCACTGGTAATAATTTTATTAGGCGGCCGTGCCTCGCAATTTGTATCGTTGTCATGGTAACGAGTTGTCAAATTGCCAATGCAAACAGTTTAAAATAGACACTTTAAGTTCGAACAGTAATTTGAACAGTTTATTATTTTAAGTTATAATAAGCAATAATTATGGACTCTGATATAGAAATGTGTACTCCACCAGATATTACGGAAGCAGCGAAAACAGCTAGTAATTCTCTGTTACCTCAGAAGTCAAAGGAAATTTATGAAAACACGTACAATAAATTTATGACCTGGCGCAGTAAGAACAATATTAAAACCTTTTCTGAAAATGTTTTACTCGCATATTTATCAGAATTGTCAAAAAATGTGAAATCATCAACACTATGGAGTCATTATTCAATGCTAAAAAGTACTATTAGCATTAAAAATAACATTGACATTGGTAAATATCCAAAAGTTCATGCATTTTTAAAACGGAAGAATGAAGGATATATTCCACAAAAATCTCGAATATTGGAGAAAGAACAAATTTTCAAGTTCATAAATAAGGCTCCTGACGAAGTTTTTTTATTAACCAAACTGATATTAATATTTGGGATTGCTGGTGCTCTAAGAAGAAGCGAAATTTATAAGCTAAAAATGTGCGATATTCAAGATTTAGGAAGTGTTCTTGTTGTATCCGTCCCTGATACAAAAACCAAAATAACAAGAAAATTTACCATTACCGAGCATTTAGAATTATACAGAAAATATGCCGCCCTTCGTCCCCAAAATTATCAAGAAAACAAATTCTTCATCAAGTATCAAGGAGGAAAATGTACTCGCCAAGTCGTCGGGATAAACAAATTTGGAAAATTGCCTAGTGAAATAGCAAAATTTTTAAAACTACCACATCCAGAAAAATATACAGGCCATTGTTTCAGACGATCATCTGCTTCCTTGCTAGTTGAAACCGGTGCAGATTTACTAATGTTAAAACAACACGGCGGTTGGAAATCTTCAACGGTAGCTGAGGGTTACGTAGAAAATTCCCTTAACAAGAAAAATGATATTTCAAATAGACTTTTGTCAGTTCAAAATCCAAATATGACCTCGATCACAAGCAGCAATATTATTAACAAATCATCATCAAAGGAGGCTACAGAAGTTAAATTTAGTAATCTAACAAATTGCAACATTACTATTAATAATTATAAAGAAGAAGAATAATTTAACTATAATTTCTATTAAAAAGTTACAATTATTATAAAGTAGAAAATTAAATAATTTAACTATAAGTTCTATTAAAAAGTTACAATTATTATAAAACAGAAAATTAAATAAATAGTTCATTAGTTTAATTTGTATTATATAAAGGAGAAAATTAAATAGTTTAATTTTATTTCCTACTTGTATTATTTACGGTTGTAGAAAAAGTATAGTGTGCAATACGTGCGTGAAGACTTTTATACCCTTGTGTGATATTGTGACCCTCGCCTTCGGCTCGGGCCACAAACATCACACTCGTGTATAAAAGTTAACTTTACGCACTTGTTACACAATATACTATTGTGTTTGATGTTTGCTACTATGCGTCAATGCGTAACCATGAAAACTCACAAAACAAATGCTGTTGAATTTAGACACTTTAGGGCCTACTTAATAAAAATCAAATAATAAAAATGTTAAGTTTGGAAAAAAGAATTCCCGACTTTTTCAATATTTTGAGATGACTCTGGCCCACAGTGCGCCGGAATCATATGTTTGAATATTCTCACTGTCAACGAGGACGGATAATTAGACATAATAATAATACTTTATAGGAATTGAAATTATGTGTTACGTTAACATTTTTCAGAGGGGTGCGCGGCCAAATAGGAACATTAAAACCGAACCCTGACATTTTGATATAACGCCTATTCTGATAAATAGTTAACATTCATCAACTTTTATTGATAGCATTTTTACTGACTACTACTTCTAGATGGAAGTCATGGTTTTTAGCATTTTTATATAGGGACAAAATTACTGCGCTATTAAAAAATATTAGTACTCTTATTATTCAAAACTTGGGAAATATTTCGTGAAAATTGCTATTAAAAATTGCATTTTTTTTTTAAATTTTTCTTTTGTTACTTAACCGCTGTACATATAAAAAAGCCCAAAAGGTTTCGTAACACAAAGAACATTTTAAGTTTTCATAAAAAAAATAAATCGTTAATTTCTTCAGATATACGTCCAGTTTTAAATATTTTCGTCATTACGGATTTGTCTGCGTTGTTATTAGGTACCACTCCGAAATGAGTATTCTTTTTTTGGCATTTTTTATACACCTTATATAACTTTGGTATAAATATGAATATAAAGTTTTTTTTTTTCAGATATCCTAGATCATAGAGAAGGGCCCATCTTGACCTTTTAGCGATCAAAACATCGAATACCTAACCTGGAAACTTACAAATGTTTCGAGATAATTTTTTTTACTTACCAGTATGTTTGACTGTTTACTTTAGATATTTTACAATTTACAACTTATACGAGTTTATGTTCACTGAATTTAAAGTATGTTACAACATTTTAATACTGTATCAGTGTCAGTTGGTCTCTTTATCTATAACCAAAGACTGATTATATTTCAAACCGACGGTCCATCCAACGTAAAATAAAGGACCACCTAAATGGATCCGAACTTTGTCGTTTTTCAGTAGAGTAAAATTTTATGGGACCTTACTTAATATCACGACGGTCTTCGCCCATAATTCTGTGCTCACAAGGCAAAACATAATATATCCTACTTTCGTATAATTGGTGAAAATAAAAAAAAATAGAAAAAGTTTTTGATGTTTTGATGTTGTACTTGAATAGATAGAATAAAGAATTAGAAGTCCTATTTGTTTCTTTAAAATATAAGTAACATTGTGTTTTAGTGTCTAATAACAGTAATAACCTTGAAATATACGTTAAATATTTATGAGCAAGTGGACCTAAATCGCGTCGTTGAAAACAATCTTTCTGCATGCGAACTAATATTAAGATTAAACGGCGATAATTGACGGTCTATCTGAAGTGAAATTGGTCTTTGTTAACTCGTTATCTTATATTTTGTACAAAATGCATTTACCGATAACACTTAATGAAATAAAAAAAAACCAAAAATATAAGTATTAGAGAGCACGTAGATGGAATTAAATTCTCAATATATTTAAAAATCTCAGTATATATGGTCAACTCATTTAGAAAGTATTTTATTAGCAATGTGTGTAGTTGACTGAGGAGGTGAAAACGTATCAAAATTTAAAGCCTTCTTTTTTTGTCCAACAAATCAATGCCTATATAATTTTTATCCACTGATTTAAAACTAATATTCCGAGTAAGATTTCTATTAAAGTGACAAAATGGTTGTAAACCATTAAATATATAATAGTCAGACATTTGGTAGCCAAGCAAAATGAAATTATAAAAGTATACTTTTACTAAAGGCAGATTAGACTCTGCATAGACGTATAGTGATGCCGCTAATCACGTTTCGTGATTTATAAAATGATCATACTTTTTTATCACAACATTCTAACAGTGCTGACTGCAGACTTTCTGTTTATGTTATTATTAAAAAAATGCTAATTTACAAAAAGTTAGTTTTGATGAAATAATTTGTTGACATTTATTTTAGTTATTTTGTTAGTTTGAACTCTTCCGGTCCTACTTGCTCTAACAGTGTGGTGTTTTCTTACTAAGAACTGCATTTTTAGTAATAGACATTTAACTATTTAAAATAATCGCAATAATCTTGACCAAAAGTTGGTTTTTCTTAAATTTTACTAGGTTTTTGTATGCACTAGAAAGTTGTAAAAAATACGTATTCAGCTTAATAGAAATGTTTGTTTTGGAAGGTTCTTCTATTAAATTATGATTGTCTACCACCCCAGACTGTTTAAAAAATAAAGCAAAATTTATAATTTATTTTCCCACATCTATATAAAGTATTGAAGAAATACTAGAAATACTATTTAGTTCATTGGCGGGTCAATATTTTACGGTTTGCCGCTATTAAAAGGTGGGCTTTGTTTATTAAAATTATTCTCTAAAATCATACAAGTTTAAAAAACCGTATCTACTAGACTGCATCGTATAAATATCATGACCCTGGGCATATATAACTAGATCGCATCAAATTATTATTATACTAAATAATACCGTTTAAGACATAAAATGTTAATAATAGGTTTTGAGGAGAAGTATCTAGGATATTTTTGATTTATTGCCATGTTACCGTAAAAAATATGCGGCGCTGAAGGCGGCCGGCGATGGTATCGTTCTTAATAAAAATTATAAAGTTATTACACATTTTTTGGTAACATTACGTGATTGTAGATAAAATATTACATGTAACTCAAACATTAAGCTATTTTCTTCATTGCTGTGATTGCAGTTCAAAATTTCCTAACTTGTTAGTGCACTTGTTACATAAATTACTGTTATCGGGCTACCTAATAAAAATATGATGGACATTAAGATTGGCAAACATTTGAAATATTTTCGCTTGGTGCTAGATTTTTTTTGTGACTGTTCAGAAATATGTTAGATATTTTAGGTAGCTAAGTACCTACATTTCTTAAAATTGTTTAAAATCTATGTTTTTAAATTTTAATTACAAAATTGATCTCATATAACACAAAAGAGTTATTAAACGCAGCTCCATCTTTAAGGCGCTACCACTTTCTGCCTTAAGAGAAGAAATTAAAAAAATAGTTCTAAGATTTATCAAGAGAATTTAAGATTATTAATTGTAAAGAAGGGGTATTAAAAAAGAGGTGTGCGTTTGGTGGAGTATTATATGACTTTTAAATTTCACCGGCGCTAAATTTAAGAATAATTCAAACATCGAAAATATTCAAGCAATTCCATTTATATATTTATTTTTGTTCTTTATGTTTTTTTGACACATCCTACACATGCAACCTTAAATTACGTGATAATTATTTAACTTTAACTTCTGACAATAAAGCATGTTTCGAATTGAATCTTCTGGCAACATCAAGCTGAATATTGTTAAACGGCGACACAAACAGTTGATGTGGATAAATTATTTGTACCTGATAGAATGTCTATAGGAAGAAAATAAGTGTTTTTGCTTATATTCTATAGAAGTTCTCAAACGGTGGTACTTGTACCACTAGTGGTACGCAGAGATTCTCGAAGTGGTGCGCAAGCAGATACATGTTTCCTGACAAATAAGCGCCATTTCTATATTAACGACATGAATGGAAAGTGAGAAAAAATATTTGAGAATCCCTTCTCTATAGCAAATGCAAGCAATAAGAACTTCATTTAGCGTCGTTTTTAATTTCACAGTTGACTACAAAATATATTATTCTTGAAGGTGGAACATTGCCCATATAATTTTATAAAAAATATTTTGTAGTTTCAGTTAGAAGTCTTTGGAAGGAATAATGCGTTGTGGTCGCAATTCTTAAAAAAATTCTAATGTTCCAGCTACTATCATTACAAAGACACATAAACCTTACAAAACATATGCAGAAACGTTTGTATTATAACTGGAAAATACTAATTAACACTTCTTGGAATTTTGAACGACCTCTTATATCGATTAATAAATAACCAAAAGTTAAAATACATCACAATCAAATATGCATCTATAATTAAATACGCTCTTGTACTAATGTAGTCTGTATAATTGAGGTTTTAATTTTAAAAAATACAAAATATGATGCACTTGATTTAATATTAGTCTTTTATATAAAAAATAAATATAAATATGTAGTACCTGATACAGTATTCAAAATGTAATGTACCGACAGGCATGTTTAAACTATACATATTTTATGAATGAGGTTGTAACTGTGAATATATTAGCATTTAGCATAGGACAATTTTTTTAATGTTCAAGCCCATATGGCTGTGACACACGTGTAACAATATCATGAAATACATTTTTAAATATTTTTTATTTGTTTTTATTTTATTTATTAAAACCGTTATCAAGATTATTACTAGGCGTCAGCGGATGTTGGTCTTAGCTACCTGAATTTAACGAGGCTATAATATCCTTGCAGATATATGATTGAACGTTATGAGTTTTGATTTGAAAATTCGTCTTAATAGTTTTAGTAATCAAATGACTATTTCTCTGCTTCGAGGCAATTACGGCAATACCTAGATATTGTTATACATAGTTAGTTAATATCGTATAGTTTTCTTTCTTTTATGAGTAAATAGAGTTTAAAGTTACAACTTCTAAAAAAAGTCAATAGTTTCACCTGTAAGACCAGAATATATCGCAGGTGATATCTAACCCGCTAGTGTTTAGTTAGCATCCAGGTAATGTATCTAAATTGCCTTTAGTTTACGAACATAGCTAAAAAAATGTTCTGGGGGCAAAATCATAGATTATATGCTCATTAAATGTAAATTCTAGCACACATATTTAGGACTTTGTAGAGAATTTCGCCCTCAGAGCCAATATGCGGCGATTAAAAATCACCTTCTTCTTCTTCTTCAAGTGCCGTACCCGTATTCGGGCGTTGACGATGGTCAGTAAGTTCGTTGAAACCTATCTTATATCAACATGTATATAGTTTCTTGAATGCACTATACTAGACCATTATACTAGGGAATGTGTTCTACGTAGTGGTTTCCCATTGCCTTCTACGCAGTTGTGTCGTGTAGTGTATGTGTTGAGTAAGAGGCCTTGTTACTGTTCACAGTCGACCAGTCTACGAACAGAGTCGTTATTTTATTATCCCAACGACTAAAGGCACCTCGGGAAGGTACCGGACTAGACATGTCGAGCACTCTTTATTTTAAAAAGTGCCGGCTACGCTAAGTCTCGACCCCGCGCCTTCCGGGTGGAAGGCCACTGAGCTACCGAGGTGTTTAAATAAAAATCACCTAGTAACACCTTTCCGAGATATTAATAAACTGGTCCAATAAAAAAAATCCTATCTATTGTTAAAATTATAACATTGAACAAAGTTTAATAGATATGAGGCAGAAACAATTTTAAAAATACGCATCTAATACAACTTTATCTTGCTTCTTTAGTAGAAGTGAAGCGACGGTGGAGCATGCAAGTCAAAAATCAAAAAGTTAACTTTGGCGGAAAATCTTGCAAAGTATGGTGAGACTTTGTTAATTTGAGTTAGATGCAGTATCGCACGGTCTTGTCTTCGTATACCGCATCGTTTCTACTTTGTATTTTCTCACAGCGTGACTGTACCATAAAATATATTTTTAATACACATTTAAAATGCTTCTGGTGGGGGGAGGGTGCAGCTGCTCCTCTGCCTCCATCCTCCAGCATTGCTAGTGCTTCTATTTAGTTTAAGAAGCATATTAATCTCAATAACCATCTGAAATTCCCTAACGTGAAGGTAAAACATTGTGTTTGAGGCCTACATGTTTATGTCATTCTAAACCAAAACGTTCAACTGACAAGCCTGCTACTCACTATTCGTTCATTCGTCCACATAGTGTGGAGGGTCCGGTTCATCCGTTCAATTCGTTGCGCAGCAATTCCGTCTTTTGGCCGGATAATTAGGTAGGCTTTGAACTGGGTGAACCGTTCATCCGAATCAAATCTTTTGTTTCTTTTATGTAAATTCAAACATTGAAATGCATGAAATCCATTAGAACGTATTAAATAAAAATTGATGAATAGTGTGGATGAAATATTTGTTTCATTGATTCACCAATTTGTTCATTCATATAAACGGATGAATCGAATGAACGAATCGACCCGACAAATCGAATCGAATAGCAAGTAGCGGGCTTTATTCTGCTTCTAACAGTTCATGGAGCATTTTTAGAGCTATTGAAACACATTCACTATCTTTCCGAGCCAATTGATGTGCTATATCCGTCATTGCCCCCACAATGCTCATATGAAACGGGACATAAATCAGGTTGAAGCCATGTATTCACTAGGGCACAAGTGACTAACATGTTGAGGGACTAGATAATTATTTTTCAATATCGTCGCAAGTTGTTGATGGACATTAACCAAAGCGAATAGGGAGAAACAAGAAAAAGTAAGCAGATACCTATTGCAAAACTATTTTCATAGTAAAAATTTTAGCAAAAGAAAAAAATATAATTAGAAGGAATTTTAAAAAATTCGCTATACTTAAAAAGTTTTGTGTCTGAAACTATTTGCTGTTGATTTTGCTTGAATGATGGTAACAGTTGTTCACCGGAGGCTCATATGTTTCATTTTCATGTTTAATACCAAAACATTTTATTAGTCGAATTGTACCAAAATTTTGCCACGAATTGATACACTATTTAAAGGAGTTTATCAAAATTAAGTACTTACTAATTCATTTATTTAGCGTGCTCAAGGATCGTTACAACAAAAATTACATAAATGAAAAAAAAAACTTTTACAAAATATTATAACATATATGTACAAATAATGCAAATTTATTTTTATGGCGCTGTTTTATTTAGGCTGGTGTAGCAAGTTTCGAAATAGTGTCCGAACTATTTCGAAACTGGTGTGGAAAGTATTTTGGTAAAAGGTGGCCAGTTGCCCTGTAGTCGTATCAGATCATACGTGCCTTGAATAATACGTTGTTTATGTGATATTTTGTCATAAGTACGTGTTAGGGCATTAGCCCGCTATTTTGGTTCTCCTAATGTTCGTATAAAACAACATAAAACGACACCATTACGTGACCTTTCTCAACAGTTAAATATAGTACTATAAAAATCGATATTCTCAACAAAGGCACCGCGTATACCGGTCTCCCTTCCATTATGGCCGTTCGACAGGTTAGTGGCGAGGGCGGCGTTGCCGATGTGAGAACTTTTACGTTGTACCTACTTTTTAAACATAAGAACACAACAGTACGGAAAGTTCATTTTTATGCCACGAAGCTCAGAAGCCACGTATTGACCATGTTTTTCGAATTCGTCGTAACCAAGCATTTATTTTTATTTGTAATCTCATAAGAAGTGTCCAATAATAACTGATAATTATAATATAAATGAATCAGTTGTAAGACAATGTCATTTGACAACACTACTGCATCCTTGCTTAGCCAGCGAAATATATGGGAAAGCAAAACGAAAGATAAATCATAGAGGTACTTCGAAAAACGAGATGACGGGAGACATAATAAAACTATTAGAATAAGATTGTAGTGATTATCCCCTATTTAAAAAAAAGTATATATATATATATATATATATATATATATATATATATATATCTTATCGAACCATCAATTTGATGAGTGATGCCCTCAATCCAAGTTCTTATTTAAAGAGTTTAAACAAGTATGTATATGTAGGCGTTCTGAAGAGATTTGTTAAATTCATAAAACCAAGATCTAAGAAAGATATCGAACCTTTATTTCCAACAGAAAAGTATAAATACAAATAGAAAAAAAAACAACTCAACAATTTTATATAGAAATATGAGTTCGATGGTTTAAAGCTGTTAGTCCCGTGAGACTGCAGCGACTTTTAAATCGCATTGTTGTAGCTTGCGAAAAATATGGCATGCAGCTGAATGTGTCGAAGATGCTTATAGTCAGCAAAATTTCTACTATTGAGGCCACCTTCAAATTAACAATCAAGTAATAGAAAAAGTTAAAATTATATGGGGAGTAGCCCGAATGAAGATTGGGACAAATGCAGGAAAGTCTACAACAGAAAAAGCTGGAGATGCGTTCCATCGAATAAAAAAAGTACTAAGCCTTTTAACTTGCGACTTCTTAAATGATATATATTGTAGAATCTTTTATATGGAGTCGAGACATGGACACTAACCGATGGGACGCGTAAATGAGTTTAAAATCTTGAAATATGTTGCTACCGGAAAATGTTACGAGTACCATGGACGCACCACATCAGTAACAAATAAATCTTCCGCAGAACCGGATGAGACAAACACGTTTTAAAAACCATTATAGAAGAAAAACTATTTTGGACTTAAAATGCGAAACGAGAAATATCGAGTAGTTCAACTCAGCAAGCAAGGAAAATTGAACGGTAAAAGAAGACCAGACCCGGAATGACAAAACATCACTAGAGCCATTTGGATATCTTGTTAACAAGGTTGTGTGGACCAGAATGATCGCCAACTGGCATTGAGGTTATGGTACTATAAGAGGAAGAAGGTTTGTAAGCACAATAGACATTGTTCGTCTATGAAACGACAACTGACGGACGCGACTCAAGTTTCTTGTCTATTGTGCTCCATCGCAACTCAAGAGCAAGGAAAAAAATAAATTGTCATTAGATTTTTTTGTTACGGCATAATATTTTAGAGCATTTATTCCCTAGTAAATACAATTGAGAGCAAAAACATAACGCGCGTTAAGTCTATGATGTCGTCCGAGTTCTGAGACACGCCGTGAAATATCGCACGTCAACTTACGCCTCATCAGATTTTACGTTGGGAAAAAATGTTTCCGAACATTTGTGTCTTAGCGAATACATGGCTTGATTCAATTGGTCCCAGAAAGCTTTCCTGTATTAAAATGTAAGCTAGATATGCTGGCCATCGTATCTTCTGATAAGGCTTTCCTGTACGAAATCCATGATGTAATTTTAACATAATATACGTTGATTAAGAATTTAAGAGAAAGCCCTATTCTAGATTATTTTGCATAGATTCCTGCTTTAGATCCTATCCCTTACTACACCAGAGAACTCTTGGTTTACCAAACAATAAACTCTAGTTGAAAGAAGGAAGTGAACCCAATCTGATATTGATTTCTGGTAAAGACGATGACACTAACAATACCAGTGTCTGTAAAACCAATGATCCCAGTCGTTAAGAATAGAATGTATTTGATTCTCTTCCTCTACTGCATGACCTTCTCAGCTGAGAATGTAAGATAATATTGTAGTCTGGGATGCCTCCTGTGTGTCGTTTTTATTGTCAATTATACATAGAAATTTGTTAATAAACAAATTTTTGAAGTGATGCTGATAAGCGGGCGGATCACTATTAAAATTATTTTTATTACATACCACGCGCTTGGACAATATTAGCCTTATCTTGGGCTATTGGCATCGGTTTTTCATAATCGCTGTGTAATGCGCTTTTGTCAGCTGTTAGCTATTTAATCAATTTATGTATAAAATGTTGTAATAATTTTGGAAATCTAAATAAGGATATTAGGCTAAATTTTGGTTTTAGGATTATGGGTGGATTATATGCATAGACAGTAACGGTGGGTAATAAAAGGTTCAGTAAAAGACAAGTATTTAAGAAACATTATTGCTTTTTCTTGCACATGGTTGCAAATAAAATAATTTTCTTACTTTTTAGCTAACCTGTAGGTTATTTATATTATCGCACCATGGCTATCTACTTATTAAAAAAAGTTGTCCATATTATATTACCTAAATCTACGCATGCGCGGTGAGAAAAATCTATAGTATGCAGTTTAGACGCATAATAAAAACTTCCAATTGGTTTCAATTAAATTTTATTTTTAACTTTTGTGGAGGAGTTAGACATTTTGTAAGATTTAAGAGTTTGAAAAAACGTCCGCTTGATTATTGTTCTTCTTTAGGGATGACCCAGAAGGCAAATCAATGTGACCTCATACTATCTCCAATGACGAATATACCAACTAGTGATCAAAGAACTATATACGTAAAATTCCGAGTAAGTGAAGAATAATGATTTAATCAACGAACAACATTGCCAGTAATCTTCTGCCATCAGTTAGTTTCGGCGGTGCATATAGAGACGTATTGTATATCATATCGGTACAATGATGATAATAAAAAATCTTCTTTATTTTTTGGATCAGTCAAGATAAAAATTTAAAATTTTGCACACTTTAAAAGCAAACCTTTTTTGTGAATGTTTTGTTGTTTAACATTTCAAGACGCGGCTGGAGGCCATTTTGAAACAAAAATATATATTAAAAGTGCCCAGGTGGCCACCTATGTCTCTGCTCTAGCAGACATGCATCTTATCTACAAATTTTATAGATGATATATAGTTTATGTGTAAAAACTATAAAATAGATAACAGAGCGCGTTCTTCGCCTATGTCTCTGCTCTATAGAATTTGGGGCTTCAAAAACGTACATTGTTACATAGTGTTTCGTTATAGCAGATATGCATCTTATATAAAAATTTCATTGATGATACATAGTTTCGGTGTATAAACTATAAAATAGATAATAGAGCGCGTTCTTCGCCCAGTTGGCCACCTATGTCTCTGCTCTATAGAATTTGAGGCTTCACAAACGTACATTGTTACATAGTGTTTCGTTATAGCAGATATGCATCTTATCTAAAAATTTCATTGATGATACATAGTTTAGGTGTAACAACTATAAACTAGATAATAGAGCGCGTTCTTCGTTTAATCTGTCCCAGCTTTAGACATAACTGATCTTGTTATATAGAATTTCTTTACCGAATTTTAATAGATATAATTTTAAAATGCAGCTTTCAAATTTATAACTCAAATTTTAAAACCTAATATACTAATTAAAATTAAATTCCCCAAAAACCCAAGGCGATAAAAGACGTACTGTTATTAGCCAAATAAAAGATGACTTTTGGCGGACAGCCGTGCCGAAATCGCCTGGATCATAGGTGAATGAAAGTAGCAGTCGAGTTCGGCGATTGATATATAAAAAATATGGGTATACCCAATTAATATAAATAATTATCTCTGTATTTAAATAATATTTTTTAAGCAAGAATGTTTGGAAATACCGTTGAACAGTTCTAAAATTGGCGGTCTAAGGTTAATTATCCTAATGAAATCTTAATAAAAGTTTTAATTAAGAATATTTAACATTTACATGTAGTATAATACAGTATAAAAACTGAATGAAACCGAAGTAGCTAAGGTATTCGGGAAAAAATTGAAGCCTTGAGGTGATGGGTCAGGCAAAGAATACAAAGCGAGTGAAGTGAAGCAAAAGAAGTAAGAAAGACATGTACTAGACCTAACTAAATAAACTAAACGTTTGTAGAAAACCGTTTTAATATATAAGACCTGACCATTGGCTTTCTGAAATACGTAAATGGCAGTGAAGATAGTAGTGGAACAATCGCCTAGACAGCTTTTATTCGCATCTTCTCCTGTCGCATGTTCTTTCAGGTAAAAACTGGGATTATAGAAAACGATATATTTTGTAATTTATTTCATTTTTTAATTGGCACATCCTATTTTTTTCATAATTGGCTAACTCATACTGATTTTAAAAATATAGGGTTGTGTAAGTTTATACTGAATGTTTTAGAAGTTGAAAGGATAATTAAATACACGTAAGTAAAAAAAAAGAAAGAAAATATATAATTTTTTGAGTCATAGCTCCTGTTTTTTGTATTTCAGAACGTACTTGGATCCAATACATTCTTTAACGATACGCCCTCTATATTAGAATGAGTATGAATGTTTTTTTTCTTCTCTCATGAAAGAGAAGTATTGTAATCAGAAAAAAATCACCCTCCCAGGTTTTTACAGATCCTCGCGTTTTAGGGTTCCTAAACTAGATGATCAAAAAACATGTTTTTACAATTCCGTCGGTCTGTCGCGCTGTCTGTACGCAGCATAGCTAAAAAATAATTATTCGATTGGATTCAAATTATGGACAATATCAAAGGTCATCTGGTAAAATTATGGTATGAATCCAAGACGACGAAACAAAATGGCGGCCTAGTAAATTGTTAAAAAAAATATGACTAAAATACTACTTATCCAATTTACTTGAAATTTTGCACAAAAATCAACTATTTTCTCTATGTTACATTAAACAATATAGGCGTTCACCATTCTGTCAGGAAGAAAAAGTACGTATATTTCGATTGTGTATTGTATAATATATGTTAAACTTGACTTTTACAATAATATTCGTATAAAAAGAACTTAAAAGGGAAGTATTGTAATCGTGAAAATTGCGGCCTAGTGAATTGTTAAAATAATTATTACTAAAAAACAACTGAAATTTTGTACAAAACTTAAGTATTAGGTAGGAAACAACTAGTAAAATTTTCATATGGATCCAAAATGACGAAAGAAAATAGCTGGTTAATAAAATGTTTAAAAAATCGGCCTGAAAAAACTACTTACTAAATTAATATTACTACTTACTAATTGAATTTTGTGCAAGTACATGTTTTCTCAATTTTTTAACCCGACTGACCTGAAATTTTTGTCAAACATTAAACGTCATATGAAAATGACCTGGAAAAATTTGGTAGAAATCTAATATGGCAGAACAAAATGGCTGGTTGGTGAAAAGTTGAATAAATATTAATAAAAAAATAATTATTCAGTTTACCTAAAATTTTGCACGAAAATCAAGTGTTATACATAAATTAATTGGTAACATTTTCGTACGAGTTCAGTATGGCGGCTTGATAAAATATGTAAAAAAACGTTCTGAAAAACTACTTATTAGATTAATTTCAAACTTTTTGCAAGCATTAAGTGTGGTATAGATATACTAGTATAATTGTGGCACAAATTCAAGATGGCGGATCCAAATAACGGCCAAATAAAACGTTTAAAAAATCGAGGTAAATAAATGTTCTTATTCAATTGACTTGGGCACAAAAATTAAATGTGATATAGGGATAAACTTGTAAGAATTTTAATTTAATTAAATTATACCTAAAAACCAAGTGTGGCATACGCAAAAATTGGTAAAATATTGGCACGAATCCAGTATAGTAGAACAAAATGAAAGCCAGTAAAAATGTTTGAAAAGACAGTATATGTATATGTGTTACTAAAAGGCTATGTGCGGAATTGCGGAAAAATGCAATTTTTATTACACCCTGTATAAACATTAACATATTATTTTTCAACAACATTCGTGAATATTTAGTTTCTGATCTATTTAAAAATTTTTTAAAAGCGATAATATACGAATTATAAATGAATTCGGCTAAGATAAAGAACCTCTGTATTAACTTTTAATTTTAAATTAGTTTTTATGCTACAGAGTGTCGAATTATATATAAATATAATAAATGATCTTTAGTATCCCTACGATTTTAGCTAATTTAAAAACATTTTTTGCATGCCCTATATATTTTTTGCGTACCCCAAACGCTCTGAACGATAAAAAATTAAGACTTCTAACAAAAAAACTTTATATAAGATTGAGTATAAAAAAAGTTACAGCTTAATATGTATGAAAACATCTAAGTTTGTTAATATATTTTTTACAATCTCATTAATGATTAGTTTGATCTAGCAGTATATCACATTTTAACAGGTTATAACTCAAAAACAGGTAAAGATATTAAGATGCGGTTGATACCGAATTTCTTAGAATTGCTTCAAGTTCGTGCCTACGTTGCCAAGTCTCAATAATTTTCTGAAAATAGCGAAAAAAAAAAGTTTTTTCCAATGCAGCTCAAGGGCTCATTTCAAATGGATCACCCTCTATTTCTAACCCTCATTTAGAAGCCTGATCCTTCCCCTTTCTAAAAACGTATAATTTGTTATAACCTTGCAGAACAAAAATCAACAGAAACAACAACAACTAATCTACATTAATTTTATTAGATACGTACAGCAGAACAAACGCATAAATTAAAGTCACAAACTAATACATTAACTGCTGAATATGACCTCCATTTCTTTCAATACATGTACGTAGGTGAAAAACAAAATTGGCAAAAGCATTTTGGAGCATTTCGGTGGTAATTGTATTAAGAATGTTAATTACGTTATTTCTGAGTTTATTTAAATTTGCAAGAGTATGACTATAGAACCTTTCCTTAATATACCCCTATATAAAAATCTAAAAATATCGGGCATTGTTAAATCAGGAGAATAGGAAGCCCATTCGATGGGGCCAGCTCGACCTATCGAGTTGTTTCCAAAAGTTAGTTGTGTTTATTATCCTTCTTGTGCCAGTTCAGGATACAAAAAAATGTTTAACATACCTGTATAATTGTTTTCAGTTACAGTTGTCTCTTGGAAAAAGAAGGCTCCATGATTTTTTGTTTTTGACGCACCACACCATACATTTAACTTAGGGGCATTTCTTTCAAACTCTAGGATTTTCGTCTCGCCAAACCCTGCGATTATGTTTGTTTACTTTTCCACTTAGGTGAAACGTTGCTTCATCTGACATTATTAGAATCGCATCCAGTTGATTTCTAAACAGACTTATATCTCACACATGATATACCTCTCTTCAAAAGCCTGATTTTCAATTTTTTGACTCTGAGTTTCTGAAAATTTTCTTACCCGGCTTAGGATTGATTTTCGAGGGTTCGATGTATTTGGCCCTAAACTTCACTGGCCCAAACAGTTAATACCCCTAAAAGACATTTGCCCGAACCTACATTACACATAACCGTCACTGGCGCTAACAGTCGAAATCCCGACACATTGGAATGCATGGAATTTGTCCTTGGCCTTAAACGTCGAAATACATAAATATGTACGCCAATGACGTAAGAAACTTCTGTCACTGTTGCCAAAGTGCGTTATTGTTCAGATGAAGTACATATTTCCGAAAATATTAGTAAAATAATATCGTGTTTTTTTATTTATGGTTGATAACATGTTATTAATATTCCTAAATAATAAGTTTTAAATCGTTCTCAAAGAATTTTGTTTATAAAAATAGCAAATAGCTACGTATTAATTTTACTGCGTCCTATCAGTGTTAGGATACAATAAAATAAATTTTACTAACATGATGTAAATTGTTAGTTGGTTCGGTTGTGAAACATGCAGAAATAATATGCAAGAATGCAAGCCTTTACTGTGTTCCGGATACGTCCTGAATTCTCAGCTCTTCGCCCATTCAAATGCGATTTCAAGAAAGGGAGTACTAGAAAGTTAGATTCGGCAATTTAAAAGGACTATCAATATTAGGACATCAGAATAATCAGAAAGTATATTGTAATGTACAAATTTCATATTGGTAAGTCACCTAGATTCTTTTTTTGTGTAGGTATACATTTTTTTCTTAAATGTTCCTCTTCGGATTTTCTACAATATATCGGGTTTTTAATGTATAGTGCATACTAAGTGTTAGTTAAAAGAAAAACCTGAACAAAAACATTTGTATTTGGTTGATAATATGATTATGATATATAGTTGTGTTTGCATTTTTAGGAAAACCACGTAAATTCATGGACGTATCATCCACAGTGGACTCCATTTTGGCAAATCGGGGTATGAATCTTAGACAACAATAAAAAATGAAAATCAGCTTTGCATATAAAATTATGAGTAGACAGACATAGCAGTGAGGAATGGTTCTATGATCCATGTGAGAATAAATACAGAACTGCTGAGGTAATTCATATGTCAAAATAATTAGATATTTTAATAGAAATGAGGCATTTCTCCTTTTCAAAATATTTTCTTCTTACAAAGAAAACTTTTAGAAAAATTTGTTAAATAGGTAGCTAAATAAAGTGCTTAGAAGAAAAATAATATTTTATTTCCTCTTTAAAATTTTAGTTTGTGAAGTTAAAGCCAAAAATGTTATTTCCTGATAAAATGGTGAACGCTTTACTTCAAATAAAATATTTAATCTAGCGTCATTCTGCTATTCTTTAACTTTTTTACAATAAACTTGCTGGGAGACCACTTCGGGAATATCCTGAAAATTTCATCCAAATTGTTGAAACCACCGCAGAGTAATCGATATACATACATAAAAAAAATACATAGGGTCAAATTGATAACTTCCTTCTTTAGTCTTTTAAAAATTGCATTAATATTTGTGACATGGCCATCTAAACAACATAAAGAAAATGCCTGCAGATCCGCCATTTTTTGTCCGATTTCAAACATTTAAAAACTGATATTCATAGAATTTAAAGTTTTATCGGAATGTAAAAATTAATAGATAATAATATATTTTATTCCCATATATGTAGGTACCCATTATATAATTTCTGTGATTAAGTTATTAAGAATATGTTTGAAGACGACTTCATAAAGTCAAATTTTCAATGTGGAATAAAATATTATTTTTTACTTTTTAGTTTTGTTTTTTTTTTTGAAGTTTTTTTATTTTTTATAAAAATTTATGTTTGGAGAGCAAAGCTTTCTGAAGTAGATATTGTGAAGAAACGCCCCAGAAGTGAATCCCATACCTTGTGTCTGTGAAATCAAAACCAAACTTATTCTTAATTACCTAATCACAAAACTATATTTATGTAATGAGTTGATGTCTAATACCAAGAGTATAATGTTTTACTATCTGTATTAATTTGGTGCTGACTTCACAGACTAAAATTTTCCAGATGGAATAAAATATTATTTTCCATTTTTAGGTGCATTTTTTGAAGTTTTATTTTTTTATACAGTTTTTTATTTCATCCTTTTTAGTTCAAATTATATGAGTTTTATTTTAAGTTATATTTAACAAATAACCATATATATCTATGTAAATTCCTAATAAAATGGTGTACGCTTTTATTGCGTCGAATAAATATTTAATATAGCGTCATTCCGCCATATTTAACCTTTTTACAATATGCTGGCTGTGGGACCACTCGGGCAATATCCCGAATATTCCTTGAAAATTTCATCAAAATTGTTGAAACCATCGCTGAGTAATATATGTACATACATACAAAAAAATTCATAGGGTCAAATTGATAATCTCCTGTTAAAATTTGCATTAATATTTGTGACATGGCCAGCTAAATAGATTTTTTGTCCGATTTCAAACATTTAAAAACTGACATTCATAGAATTTAAAGTTTTATCGGAATGTAAAAATGTATAGATGGTACAACTTCTGATTAAAACAAATATATTTATAACATGCCTAAGATAAAACTAGAATAATACTTCCACAAATAAGCATTTAGTATGATCAATTTTTTTGAAATTATATGGGCTCATTATTTAAATATAATATGTAGTTGTTTTTTGTTTTCCTTTTAAAATTCAAATAGCATAAGTTCACCAGGACCTGGTTATTTTTCTAAGTAGTGCAATATCTATTTCATCCATTTCTTTTTTTTTGAATAAGAGTATTAATTTTTTTGAAAGTAATTAAGAAAATTCTTTATTTTTAGTATGCCTAGGGACGACCACTATGTAATAAGATCACCAACAAGATGTAAGCTCTAGAAAGTTAGTATGTATGTCATTGATTAAAATCTGGCCTTCTTACCAACTACACCAATTCAGTTATTGCCAGGGGCGAGGCAAGTGAAAACAATCCCTTTGTGAGTTAAGAAGACTGATTACATCATACGAAGAAAATATTTACTGTAATGTGTTTTAAATAAAGTTAATGTTTAATATAATCTTCGGTTTAGATTTATTCTGAAAATAAACTATATCTTGACATTCACCATTTTGTCAAGTAAGTATTGTATGCCATTACAATGTGTCTGACCTACAATGAATAGACTTACTTCTTAAAACTTTTTATTTCTTTAAACTTTTTATTATTTTTTATTGCTTTATTTATCAACAGTACACTCAAAGAATCTATGTTAATTTAATTAAAATTTGGGTGATTAATTTATGCAATTGAATAAGTTAGTTTTCTTTACATTAAGGGTCAGTTATCCAAAAACTATTTAACCTTATTCATATCCTCAATTAATAAATACTGCAATTCTTCCCATGTATTACTGGGGAAAATCAAAGTGGAGTCATCAGCATAGGCAACCACTTTACCCCCTCGTGCCAAGATTACAAAGAGTGTTGATATACATGTTAAAAAGCACAAGACGCAGCACTGTACCTTATGGTACTCCAATTTTGATTTCTTTAGGCTGACTCATAGCTCCTCCTCCTACTTTAACATAATTAGGTAGATACATTTTGAAATCATTCAACACGGATTCTCCACATCATATAGCTATCCACAATGTCCAGTAACAAAGATATATAACTTTTACAAATATTTGTGATTAAATACACAAAATGATTTAAAGTGTCATTTTTTAAAATATAACTATTATTGTTACATCCAGGGTTAGGCTAACTCCAGACTGGACTGGAAAAATTCATAAAAACTCTCAATACATAAACTTAATTAAAGTTATCATAACAAAAACACAGTTGTCTGTATTTTAAAAAGAAGGCAATCTATCTTGTTAATATTTTCAGAATTTGAAAGCTTGCTTCTTTAGCTTTAAAAAGCCAGTTATTTTGATAACTTCTTCAATTTGTTAAAAATAGTTCGTTCACACCTTAAACGTAGCTTCAAAATCCACCTAGCATATTTAGTCAAAAGTAAGGGTAGCTGTAGTTAATTTCTTATGAAATTATTTGTAATCACAGACTTAAATTATTCATATTGTTAACAAGTGATATGATTTGTAGAATTTTAATCAAAACCAATGCAAACTAAGCTTCAAAAATGATCATTGGAAATTGAATATCAGTATTTTTTTATTGTAAGGTTAAAAAACTCACAAAATTATACCTGGCTTCAAAACTGTTTTTGTAAAATTAATAATTTTGGTCTGTTGCATTTGGAGAAATTGAAAGAGCAAAACATAATTATAGGCTCTGTTTACTATATCTGAGCTAGGCCCTGAAGAATGTTGTCACACCAACCAAGTTATTTGTTTGAATTTGTTTTTAAATAATTTTAATAAGAAAATTGGATTTTATTGTATTTAATAAATCAGTGGTTCACCTGCCCAGACAAATTGGCATTTTATCACCTTAACAAAAATATCGAACCTTATATTTTTATTTATTTGAATTAATCTGTGCAGGTAGTTTTTACTCGACTTCCAAAAGGAGGTTATCAATTCAATCCTATTATTTTTTTTATGTAGGTACATCGAGTACTCCTGATTTGACCAATTGCGCCCAAGACAAAATATCTTACATTCACCATACTATCAGGAAAAAAAAATGCCTGTTAATATCATGATTTGAGTTAATGTCACAAAGTTCAATTTTACTGATCATTTTCAATTTTAACAGTGAATATAGCTAGTTTTCGATAAATGTGTAGAGATGGCACATTTTATGCAATATTAATATGGTGATTGTGGTTAGCTACTTATTTATTTTGGATGTCCATAAGCTTATATATATAAGGTAATTGTATGATTAGTATGCATCTGGACACAACAAACAAATTAATCAGTAAAATTATGTGTTTTATTTAAAAAATTACAAAACTTATTCCTAGCTATTATATATTATATTTATTTTAGCACTTAATTTTTTCTTTTAGGGTTAAACTTACATTTTACTTCTTTTAGTATCTGAGTTTTATTACCTGACTGTATTAAATATTTTAAGATTCATTACTTAACTATTGTTCTATGTTTTGTTCTGTTTGTGAGTATTAAGTGTATTTTCTTTTGTAAAATTATGCTTTTTTTGTATAATGATATATTAAATAAATACAAACATTGTGAAATTTTAAACTATAACAATAAAATATATTAACAATGACAGGCAAATAAATAGTATTTTTATCATCTACAATGATCAATTATCATCTAATAATGTACGGGAATATTGATTATAAATAGAACCCTCAATTTTTTTATGGCACACCCTGTCTATTATATGCCCATTAAATAGGCATCTTTTTGCTAATCTTAAATATGTTAGATTTGATACCTTTACTTTTAAAGACAATGGAGAAAAACCATGCCATAAGAGGCAAGTTATTCATATCGGTGTTATGTTTTCTCTAACATCTCTTATAATAGGTATATTGTCAATTTTCTCAGTTGTGTTTCACGATACATGTTTCAAACCTAGTATAATTATAATTAGCAAGAAGAGACCCATTTAATGGACATATACAGGGTGTACCATCAAAACAAAAAAAAATTTGTCATGCTTTTCCGAAAAAACACCCAGTATAGATAGAAAATAATGGATTAAAAATCTATAACTTCTACATTTACCAATTTTTTTTACAAAAAAGTTAAATGAACGTTTAATTTAAGATCAATCAAAATTCGTATGCAAACATGAAATGCTTACTTCATTTTGAAGTATTCAAGATTTTTGTTTAATTATATAATATGATTTGCTCTTAAATTCCAATGGGATTTGGTTATATATTCTTGGCACCATTTATTATTAGTTTATTTTGACAAATAATGACATTATGTCAAAGTCAGTTAAATAATATTTAACATATAATGTTTAAACTAGATTTTTGTCAATTAAAAAATATTTTTCTTAGTCGGACATTAAACAAGGCACTACAGGTATTATATGGGATAATGCTTTCAGTCAATGTCTATCCTTCTTGAAACACTGTCTCAACCTTAAGTATTATTAATCTTATAATATGATACCTTAATGTACAGCTGATTTAATTGTGATATGACAGAATCTATGTATAAAGCTATTGTAGGATACCTTTTTTACTGGTTTGGAACTATTTATTTAAAATTAACATTTACTTGAATAAAGACTATACCATAATTTTTTCAACAATACGCAGTCTTATAAGTTTGACAGCCAGTTCCCAACATATGGTAAAATCAACGATAAGATCTAATATTTTTACGAAATTTTCTAAGATTAGGCTATAAAAGTTTATATTTTAATAAGTTAATTGATAAAATAATTTACAAGATCTAAACTACTTTATACCAGTTAATAAACTTAAGAACCTGAAAGCATGAAATTAATTGAAGGTATCTTCGAAAGACTTTTGTTCTTTATAATTATATCATCTACCTAACTTTTTCTTAAGCCATACTTAGATTTAAAAAAACTTAAAGGTAAGATGTGCAATATCTTGCATACTTACTAAATTAACTTATTACTCAATTGTGTATACCAACTGAAGAAAATATATAAATAGGCCACAGTTAATATTTTTAAAATATGGGGAAAAAATCTTCAAATTTCTAATCCACTTTAGCTATATATCTTTAATCAATATACAAAATATGTGATACACTTTACAGTAACAAAAAAAATTATTAAAGATAAAATTAATAATAAAGTTGACCCTACATTTATCATATGGTGCATCTTTTTTAGTTCTTAAACTACACACTTTCTCAGCAACAGTAATTGTAAGTACTCAAGTATCACTATAATATACACGTCACTACTATCTGCAATGCACATATGAGCAGAACTAACTTCCTAAGCCTTGTCTACGATACCTATATCAAACATCAAGAAGACTTGGTCCTAAAACAAATTATAATTAATAAAGCAACTGCACGAATAACAAGCTTAGGGAAAATCATTAACAATCTTATAAAATACTAATCAATATGTGTCTGATAAAAACTGATTTTTAGATAGGTATTTGCTTGGGATCAGGATACAAAATTAAAAAACTTAAAAAAAAAGTTGAAATTATGTGTCTCAAAAAGCTCACAAAACATATTAGTTAAAAGATACATGTTCAAGCATCAAGGCTTTTGTGGATTTTTATATGGTCTTTAGTAGACAACTTTGTTTTATTTTTAGGTAGGGAACAATATCCACATTAATAACAGATGGGGACTCAATCCTATATACTAACAAATAAGATTATCTGAGTGTAAGAGTCCAAAAACTGAAATGGTTGCAACTTTATACCATATTCACACTATTCTAAAATAAACATACTCACTTTATATGTAGAAGCCTTGTTTATGTATAGACAAGGGTAGAAGGTTTAAAATCATCTCAATGCAAACATGCAATAACCTCTTCCTGGGCTTTCCAACAATAATTTTTTTTCAATATTCAATCTCCATTATTCCATTAATTAGATATTATCCTGTGATAAACAAATGCTTTATAATAAACCAAAAAAAAAACAGTCAATATACGGTTAACAACAAATATATTTATTTTTATCAATAAAACTTGACAACACAGCAGGCCTATTTAAAGAATTTTTAGCCAGTAGCGTAGCTCGCCAATTCGGTATTTAAAGTGTCGGGCTAGCGGCGCATTCCACACATTCCAATCTGTCGGGATTTCGACGGTTTGGGCCAGTGAAGTTTCGGTCCACTAACTGTTTGGGCCGGTGTGGTTTAGGGGAAAATACGCACTACCTTTTCGAGTACGCGGATTTCTTTCAAAAATTGTTCTGAATCTTCTTGAAAGAGACGCCCCTAAGTTAAATGTATGGTGCGTAAAAAACAAAAATTTATGAACTATTTTCTTTTTTTCATTTCATTCTTCCAAGAGAAAACTGTTTCTAATGAAATTAATGTTGTTGTTGCTGCTTCTGTTGTTTGTTCTGAAAGATTATAACAAATTATACGTTTTTAGAAAGGGAAGGATTAGGCTTCTAAATGCGTGTTAGATATACAGGATGTTATATTTGAAATAAGCCCTTAATTTGCATTGGAAAAAGCTTTTTTATAGCTATTTTCAAAAAAAAAATAAAAACTTGGTACATCCGTTTTCGAGATATTAAAGTAAAATATCATATATCATATAAATGTGTAAGCTAATAAAAATCAACTAAGTCTATTCCTATCATACCATTCTATAGTTCTTAAAGCTAACAAAAAAGGCTAATAAATAAATGACAATATAATACATATTAACATTTAAATGATACGCACATGGGCTTCATTGGTTTCTATTAAGTATCGATTTTTCAATAAGACTCTAAATCGCCACTCTTTCTTTACAGCAGACCTGGCCAATCCTAATTTAACCTAATCGACATTTTTGTTAAAAAAAAAAACAAAAAGTCATCCGTCTGAACTGAGATTCGAACACATATGTCACGCATCCAAAGCCGAGTATCTTACGCACCGGAGCCTATGCTGAACATTCAACAAAACTTGTTTATACTCCGTGGAAATAATCCACGAACCAATATTAAGCATATTGAACAGTCTGTGTTGCAAGGGCAGTTTAAGATTTTGTGATTTTTCATAACGCGTGTTTGGGGTTAATAAAAAGCGTACATTTTACCTTAAATATTTTGAAATTACATTTATCTTTTTATTTGATGTTTAATTTTTTTTTCAAAAATATATTTAAATTTTTCATAAAAATCCAGGTTACATTTACATTTACCATTTTGATTTTGTGTATTATAACAACGCAGATATAAAACATTTTTACTTTCCTTTAGATCACCCTATACATATAATATATAAAAATATAGCCGGGGAAATGTAATCGGGTGAGTATCTCAAAAAATCAGTACTTCCTTTCATTCAGCTTATATCTTGCAAAACAATTTGAAAGGCCAGTATTTTAACTAAATATGTATACAATTATTTTTCGTTTATGAGTAACGCAATGGAAAATACTTAAAATGAAACATTTTTTTCGTAACTAGCTGCGGTAGTGCGTATTTTCCCCTAAACTACACCGGCCCAAACAGTTAGTGGACCGAAACTTCACTGGCCCTAACAGTCGAAATCCCGACAGATTGGAATGTGCGGAATGCGGCGCTTGCCCGACACTTTAAATAGCGAATTGGCGAGCTACGCTACTGACTAAAAATTCTTTAAATGGGCCTGCTGTGTTGTCAAGTTTTATTGATAAAAATAAATATATTGTTTATTCATTGTTAATCAAAACCACACCATGAAAAAATGATGTTAGCGTATTTGCCTGCATTCTAACTTTGAAGTGAAAATATTTTGACTGTTTTTTTTTTTGTTTATTATAAAGTATTTGTTTGTCACAGGATAATTTCTATTTAATGGAATAATGGAGATTGAATATTGAAAAAAAATTGTTGGATGCCCAGGAAGAGGTTATTACTTGTTTGCATTCAGATGATTTTAAACCTTCTACTTTTAAACTGGGTATGTAAGTTAATCTTATTTGTTACTATATAGGATTGAGTCCCCATCTGTTATTAATGTGGATGTTGTTCCCTACCTAAAGATAAAATAAAGTTTTACTCAAAAGATCATATAAAAATCCACAAAAGCCTTGAAGCTTGAACATATATCTTTTAACTAATTTGTTTTTGAGACACACAATTTCAACTTTTTTAAGTGTTTAATTTTTTATCCTGATCCTAAGCAAATACCTATCTAAAAATCAGTTTTTATCAGTCACATATTGATTAGTGTTTTATAAGATTGTTAATGATTTTGCCTAGGCTTGTTATTCATGCAGGTACTTTATTAATTGTAATTTGTTTTAGGACCAATGCAAGTCTTCTCTATGTTTCATATAGCTATCGTAGACAAGGCTTAGGAAGTTAGTTCTGCTCATATGTGCATTGGAGATATTAGTGACGTGTATATTATAGTCATACTTCAGTACTCTTTGTTGCCCTGATTGCATAGGAAGAAAGAAAAGACTTTAGTTACGTGTATTGATCCGAGTGTCATATAGCCCCAATTATAGCCCATTCCATCAATGTAATAATTGGCCCTCTTTATTATATGGAAGCTTCAAATTCTGCACCTTTAAATTTACTGAATATGCTTGTCACATAAAGTGGTTCATTTATAATTACTGTTGCTGAGAAAGTGTGTAGTTTGAGAATTAAAAAAGATGCACCATATGATAAATGTAGTGTCAACTTTATTTTTAATTCTATGTTGAATAAATTTTTTTATTGCTGTAAAGTGTATCACACATTTTGTATATTGATTAAAGATATATAGCCAAAGTTTAGAAATATGAATAATTTTTCCCCATATTTTAAAAATATTAACTGTGGCCTATTTATATATTTTCTCGAGTTGGTATACACAATTCAGTAATAAGTTATTTTAGTAAGTATGCCAGATATCGCACATCACGCCTTCAATATTTTTTTAAATCTAAGTATGGTTTAGGCAAAAGTTAGGTACATGATATAATTATAAATGACAAGAGTCTTCCGAAGATATTCTCAATTAATTTCATGCTTTCAGATTCTTAGGTTTATTAACTGGTATAAAGTAGTTTAGATCTTGTAAATTATTTTATCAATTAACTTTTAAAATACAAACTTTTATAGCCTAATCTTATAGAATTTCCTAAAAATATTTTATCGTTGACTTTACCATATGTTGGGAACTGGCCACCAAACTTATAAGACTGCGTATTGTTAAAAAAAATTATGGTGTATCTTTTAGAATCTTTATTCAAGTAAATGTTAAGTTTTCTAAATAAATAGTTCCAAACCAGTAAAAAGGTATCCTACAATAGCTTTATATATATAGATTCCGGCATATCACAATTATCAGCTGTACATATAAGGTATCATATTATAAGGCTAATAATACCTAAGGTTGAGACAGTATTTCAAGAGGGATAGACATTGACTAAAAGCATTATCCCTTATAATACCTGTAGTGCTTTGTTTAATGTCCGACTAAGCAAAATAATTTTTAATTGAGAAAAATCTAGTTTAAACAATATCTTATTTAACTAACTTTGGCATAATGTCATTATTTGTCAAAATTGTGCCAAGGATATATAACCAAATGCCATTGGAATTTAAGAACAAATCATATATAATTATACAAAAAATCTTTAATACTTCAAAATGAAGTAATCGTTTTATGATTGCATACGAATTTTGATTGATCATAAATTAAACCTCCATTTAACTCTTTTGTTGAAAGGGGTAGAAAAAAATTGGTAAACGCAGAAGTTGCAGATTTTTAATCCATTATTTTCTATGTATACTGGGTGTTTTTTCAAATTCTGAAAAGATTAACAAGATAGATTGTCTTGTTTTTAAAATACAGACAACTGTATTTTTGCTATGATAACTTTAATTAAGTTTATGTAGAGAGTTTGTATGAATTTTTTCTGAGCCCAGTCTGGAGTTAGCCTAACCCTGGATGCAATAATAATAGCTATATTTTAAAAAATTATATACTTTAAATCATTTTGTGTATTTAATCACAAATATTTGTAAAAGTTATACATCTGTGTAAGTTTCTAATTATTGTGAGGCATTTGACACAATCCTTCAGGCTATGCTACTGGACGTTGTGGATAGCTATATGATGTGGAGGATCCATGTTGAATGTTTTCAAAATGTATCTAATTATGTTAAAGTAGGAGATTTGAGTCAGGTTAAAGAAATCAAAATTGGAGTACCATAAGGTACAGTGCTGTGTCCTGTGCTTTTAAACATATATATCAACACTCTTTGTATTCTTATCATAAGGGGGTAAAGTGGTTGCCTATGCTGATGACTCCATTTTGATTTTCCCCAGTAATATATGGGAAGAAGTGTAGGATTTATTAATTAAGGACATAAATAAGGTTAAATGCTTTTGCATAATTTTAAACTGATTCTTAATATAAAGAAAACTAATTTATTCAATTACATCAATTAATCATCCAAATTTTAATTAAATTAGCATAGATTATTGGAGTGTACTATTACGGCTAGGAAATAAAGTAATAAAAAATTTAAAGAAATAAAAAGTTTTAAGAAGTAAAAGTCTATTCATAAATAAGTCCAAAATGGTGAATGAGTCCTTATATAGCTTATTTTCAGAATAAATCTAAATCTAAGATTATATTAAACATAAATTTTATTTTAAACACAATACAGCAAATATTATCTTCTTATGATGTAATCAGTTTTCTCAACTCACAAAGGGGTTGTTTTCACTTGCCTCACCCCTGGCAATAACTGAATCGGTGTAGTTGGTAAGAAGGCCAGATTTTAACCAATGACACAGTCCAAGATGATATCATTTTCTTACTTTCTAGAGCTTAGATCTTGTTGGTGATCTTATTACATAATGGTCATCCTTGGGCATACTAAAAATAAAGAAAATTCCTAATTTCTTTCAAAAACATTTACACTTATAAAAAAAAAGAAATGAATGAAATAGATATGGCACTACTTCAAAAAATAACCAGGACTGGTGAACTTACGCTATTTGAATTTTCAAAAGAAAACGAAAAAAAACTACATATTATATTTAAATAATGAGCCCATATAATTTCAAAAAAAATGATCAAACTAAATGCTTAATTGTGGATGTATATTCCAGCTTTATCTTACACATGTTATAAATATATCAGAAATTATGCCATCTATGCATTTTTACATTCCGATAAAACTTTAAATTCTATGAATGTCAGTTTTTAAATATTTACAATTGGACAAAAATGCTGGATCTACAGGCATTTCCTTTATTTTGTTTAGCTTGCCATGTCACAAACATTAATGCAACTTTTAACAGACTTCAAAAAAGGAGGTTATCAATTTCACCCTATGCATTTTTTTATGTATGTACAACGATTACTCTGCGATGGTTTCAACAATTTCGATGAAATTTTCAGGGAATATTCGGGATATAGCTTGAGTGGTCCCACAGTCAGCATATTGTAAAAAAGTATGACGCTATATTAAATATTTATTCATGGTAAAGTGTTCACCATTTTATCAGGAATTTACATAGATTATCTGTTAAATATGACTTTTAAAATAAAAATCATATAAATAGAACTAAAATTGATGAAATAAAAAAACGTATAAAAAAATAAAACCGACTTCAAAAAATGCACCTAAAATTGGAAAATAATATTATATTCCATCTGGAAAATTTTAGTCACCAAAGAATAGAGATAGTAAAACAAAACACTCATTACATAAATATATTTTTGTGATTAGGTAATTAAGAATAAGTTTGGTTTTGACTTCATAGACACAGGGTATGGGATTCGCTTCTGGGGAGTTACTTCACAATATCTACTTCAGAAAGCGTTGTTATCCAAACAGAATTTTTTATAAAAAATAGAACGGACTTAAAAAAAACACTAAAAAGTAAAAATTTGATATTTTATTCCACATTGAAAATTTGACTTTATGAAGTCATCTTCAAACTAATTCTTAATAACTTAATCATAAACAGAAATTTATATAATGAGTACCTACATACGTGGGAATAAAATATTATTGTTTACTTTTTGTTATTTATTATATTGATTTAGTAATTTTTATTTTTTTATTTCATCCTTGTTAGTTTTCTTTATAGAAAGTTTCAAGTTATAAGGCCTAAACTTAGGTTAAAATTTTAGACTCCCTGAGTCCATTGCATATGAAATTTTGCCAGAATCACCATATTAACATACATACTTTTTTCCTGGCAATATGGTGAACGCGATATAGATTGTCTTTCGCGCTCGTGTATACGTGTATGGCATCATTCCGATATATTTAATGTTTGTTATGGGACCACTCCAGTAACATCCTGAATATTCCCTATTTCATCCAAACTGGTCATACGAGGCAATCACATACCATTGCTATTTCCATTCATTTAACATCTTAATTGAACTCAATATTTTTACTTATATAAGCAAATTTAATTCAATATCTAAATCAGATTTGTCAATAATATAGAATTCTTAGACAATAAAGAATTTAAGTTACAGTAAAATTTCATTTATATTTGTGCCATAAATAAATTCTTATGCACCTCTCATAGAAAACCTTGTAGAGTGTAGAGGAAAATTTAAATGATTTTAATTATCATAACACTTCCTTTTTGTTTGTGTATTTTTTTCTGTTTTTGTAAGAAACAATGTTTGCTTTTTTTCAAATAAATAAAAATAGATGAACAGAAAATAGCCATTAACATTTTTAGACTTAACAAATTACAAAACCAAAGTGCAACCTATCAAATTCTGTGGAACTTAGTCTGAAATAATGGCTCCTGTCTTGTTGATCTGACAGAAACATGAAAGTTTATTTTACATAAGAGAGAAGGTGACTTAATAAAATTGTTAAGAATTTTAAATAAATTACACAAGTCCAGATGGCACAGTATAAAATACTCTAGAACATACACATTGCCCTATTCGTGATAGTATCTATGTGTTTGGCAAAAGTAAATTTGGACTTCAATAGCACTTCCAAGTCTTCAACAGTATCAGCTCTTTTCAAGACGCTTTCGTTCAGTGTATAAATAATGTATTTTTTAAACAACGGAATCTTAATTTCTAGAAATAGGGATATATCCAATAATATCAACACAGGGGTAGGAATGATTTGGTTATGACACTTCACCAAATTTCTTTATTTCATAAGGGTCCTCTAGTCGGATGTATAAAATTATATATATTACCATTAAAAATAAAATGTATTCAAAGCATAAAAGTAAACCAAAAAATTCTTATTGAAAGAGAATTGTGTTCCCCAGATGATTATGTTAAGTTTTATATACAGATTACGTCCTGCTTATGTGTAGAGCCTAGTATGAATGAACTGTTCATTTAAATCACTCAAGAAATAGAGAAGATCAAAATACCTTAGGGTTTTCGAGGGGTATTCCAACATCGAAGACACAAGTGTTTAAAATGTTGTAAACATTAACGAAATAGGTTGCCTTTTTTGAAAATTCTGACCCAAATAAATTTGTCCCAGGCCAAGTCTAGGGTAAGCACGGCCCTGTATGAGAGTAATAGTTATCTTTTTAAAACTGATAAGTATATGGATCTCTTCATGTAAAATAAATCTTCAAAGCACTTTATTTTGCTACCTATTTAACAAATTTTTCTAAAAGTTATCTTTGTAAGAGGAAAATATTTTGAAAAAGAAAAATGCCTCATTATTAAAATATCTAATTATTGGGACATGAATTACCTCAGCAGTTCTATATTTATTCTCAGATGGACCATGGAACCATTCCTCACTGCTATGTCTGTCTACTCATAATTTTATATGCAAAGCTGATTTTCATTTTTTATTGTTCCCTGAGATTCATACGCCGATTTGCCAAGATGGAGCCCATTGTGGATGATACATCCATGAATTTACTTGGTTTTCCTAAAAATGCAAACACAACTATATATCATAATCATGTTATCAACCAAATACAAATGTTTTTGTCGAGGTTTTTCTTTTAACTAACAGTTAGTGTGCACTATACATTAAAAAACCGATATATTGTAGAAAATCCGAAGAGGAACATTTAAGAAAATACCAATATGAAATTTGTACATTACAATATACTTTCTGCTGTCCTAATATTGATAGTCCCTTTAAATTGCTGAATCTAACTTTCTAATAATCTCGTTCTTGAAAATACATTTAAATGGGCGAAAAACTGAGAATTCAGGACATATCGGGAACACAGTAAAAGCTTGCATATTATTTCTGCACCTTTCACAACCGAACCAACTAACAATTTACAGGCATTTTTCATCATGTTAGTAAAACTTATTTTATTGTATCCTAACACTGATACGGTCGCAGTAGAATTAATACGTAGCTATTTGCTATTTTTATAAACTATGTAATTCTTTGAGAACATTTAAAACTTATTATTCAGGAATAGTAATAACACGTTACCAAGCATAAATAAAAAACAATATTTCTGATATTGTCGGAAATATGTACTTCATTTGAACAATAATGCACTTTGGCAACAGTGACAGAAGTTTCTTACGTCATTGGCGTGCATGTTTATGTATTTCGACGTTTAAGGCCAACGACGAATTCCATGCATTCCAATGTGTCGGGATTTCGACTGTTCGCGCCAATGACGGTTATGTGTAATGTAGGTTTGGGCAAGTGAAGTTTAGGGCCAAATACATCGAACCCTAGCTGCACTACAGCAACTGTTAGAAATCATGGTTATATAGTTTCGCCTTGGATCGCATAACCCTAGAAGTTCAAGGTTCTGAGCCCACTAAATCAATGTCATGAAATCATCGATGCCGTAATAAAATAAAATAAAAAAGCAATAAAGGTTTTCGTATTTTATCTAGCCGTGGTTTACACATTTCTGTAATAGCAAAAGTCACCCTCCGTGATTTTTTTTTCTGATCATCACGTTTTGGGATCCCTAAATGCCCAAAAACATGTTTTATCAATTCAGTCAGTATGTCTGTCTGTCGGTATGCTCGTGGCATAGCAAAAAAACTACGTATCCGATTGTCTTCAAACTTTGTTAAAAATTACAGGTCACTAGAGGATGAAACGGTTTCATTTTGGTAAGAATCCAATATGGCGAAACAAAATGGCAGCCTAACGCAATTAAGAAAAAATGATTAAAAAAGTCCTTATCCAATTTACCTCAAATTTTGCACAAAAATCAAGCATTACGTATAAATGAAATGGTAAAATTTTGGTACGAATTCAAGATATAGAAACAAAAAGACGCAGTAATAAAATATTTAAAAAATCAGCCAAAAGAAACTACTTATTCTTTCGATTTCAAATTTTATGAAGAATTAAGCGTGATGAACTGGTAAAATTCTGGTAAGAAATCAAGAAGGCGGAACCTAATTGCGGCCAAATAAAATGTTTGTAATTGTGAAACCCTTCCAGGATTTTTAGATTTACGTTTTAGGGCCGCTAGATGTCAAAAAATATATTTTCGTAATTCCGTCGGAATCTCTGTCGGTCTGTCTATCTCTTCGCGTCATAGCTAAAAAACTGCTTACTCGATTGACTTGAAATTAAGATCGAAAATTAGGGGTCATATGGGGATGACCTGGTAACATTTTGGTAAACATTCAATATGGCAGAATAGAATGGCAGCATAATGAAATAAAAAAAACAGCCTGAAAAGCTACTTATTAGAATGTTTTCAAATTTTTATAGATACTGTTAGTACAAATACAAGATTTTTATATCAGTTTTTTGTAGTAATGATTGTTTTGCATAATTTGATAAAAAGTTGAACGAAAATCTTTAAAAACCGTTTTATGTTTATGCAAAACATTTTTTTTTTAATGGGTTCCAATGTAATAACGGAGGTGAAGAAAGAATTATTGCAGCATTGCCTTATGTTTGTATTGTCTTATGGAAACACAAGATTTTCAAATGTTTCTTGCAATACAATAAAAAAACCGTTGATTATTTTAATTTGCGCTTGAACAAAGGGAAGAGATTTAAATCCCCAAACTGCTCCCCTTATCTATGACTACTTAACTAGTAATCTTATGGTACGTTTTATTTACTATAGGAAAGAAGAAATTACCCCCACTAAAACATTTTTTTTTAATAATATAACATGTTAATAAACTTTTGAACGTTTGCTTGGCAAATCCTGATATGACCCCTACATATTGAATATTAAATACATGTAATCTAAATGACATATAATTTACCAGTTATTATCAGTGCGTCTCATTCTTGGAAAACATAACTTTATTTATTAATATAAGGGGTCAACTCTCCGACATTTTGATAAAAAATGTTAAAAGTGTGTCGTGATGTGAAAATTAATATTTAAATTGTATATTTATTGCAGGGTACTCCGTGGCGAGTTAGTTCTTTTAACAAATGTGTTCAGTGAGACTTAATAAAGATGATTAAATTCTTGTTTTTGCTATCAACTTTTTATAGTGTTTTTGGAGAATGTCCGAGAGTTCCAAGTATTTATCACTCTAGGTTTGATAAAACCCCTGGTGATAATGGATATCAGATCAAGATTAACGGAAATCCAGAAAAATATGTTCCAGGCAAATTATATACTCGTAAGTCTTTGTAGTAAGAATATCTTTTAGAGAATGAGAATTTATACTTTCTTTGATTTGTTTAATGGATAATATACTTTTTAGCAAATGGTTACCCCAAGTCTGTAATAATTTTATATAATTTAATTGACTAGTTAAGCTAGCTTACAGGAATTCTAGTCATATCAGTATATTGTGGTGTAGTATAATTACATTTTATTAAATCAGTAAAGTGCATTTATCGGTCAAAGGATATGCAGCATTAGGAACAGTAGTCTACAATCTGATGGATTTAAAAGTAATCGAATTTTTGTATGTTTTAACTTGACTACTTTCTTACTACATTTTATTAAGATAAAACTATTAATATTAACCCCAATTAAATATTATTTCTTATTCAGGGGTATACTAAAAAAATGTTTAAATGTAACATAATGTAGTATTTCCCAGTTATTTCTTTAGTTATAAGAAACCAGGAACGAAAATAATTTTAGTAATTGTGGTTCTTATAAATGCCTCTCATAATTTTGATATTGACATCAAATTCAAAAGCAACGGAGGCCATTACGCTGTAAATTTATACTACGAGAGCCCTTTGTATAAGATCATGGTTGTTTAATATTTTTTATAACGAGATAAAATTAAGCGAAACCATTGCTTTTGATCAAACCAAATATAAGTATCTTGGTTTGCTTCGCAAATCCTGATATTAGCCGAGTATATAAAAATATAGAGCACGATGCATCTCAGATTCATCAGATTTTTGTAAGCTCAAGAAATCTCTAGAAAGCACATAATTTAGGTTTTCATACTGATAGCTGAAACTTCAAAAAAACTCGTCCAGCTATGGTAGAAACGTGGGAAATAGTTAAAAATAACTCATTTTCCTCTAAAATAGTAAATTTCCTTTTCCCGGAACTTCCCTCGTTAATAATCTTTCCTTTCATTGGGAATAAACGACCGAATTTAGTTCCGCACAAAGTGATTTAGTAACCCATATTATACTGTCTTCAAATATTTGTATTGGGCTCCAATTTATTCCATTATCTTGTTTCGTACCGAACAGTTTTCACTTATGTCACACTTGATTTTTTTGGACAACAAATGGAATAAGTACTAGTTTTTCAGACTGACTTTTTAAATATTTTGTTTTGCCATCTTGGATTTCTAACAAAATGTTACCATTTCTATGTAACACTTCAATTTTAAGCAAAATGTGAGGTAATTTGGATAATCAGTTTTTAATAATAATTTTTCACTAGGCTGCCAGTTTGTTCTGCCATATTGAATTTTTACTTAAATATTACCAGGTCATCCACATATGACCATTTTTGAACGAAATTTCAAGTAAATCTAGTAAGTAATTTTTTTAGCTATGCAACAAACTGACAGATAGTCAGACTGACTGACTGGAATTCAGAAAACATGTTTTTTGACATCCAGGGCCGTTAAAACGGGAAAATATGTAATACCTGTAAGAGTAATTTTTTTTCACTATTAGACATTTTATTTGGCCGTCATTTTGTTCCGCCATTTTAAATTTTTACCACAATTTTGTCAGTTCGTCTCTATTTACACTTAATTCTTGTCCAAAATTTGAAATCAATCTAATGAGTAGTTTTTGCACATAATTTGTGTGATTTTTTGTGCAAAATTTAAGGTAAATTGGATAATTGGTTTTTTAGTAATAATTTGGCTCATTTTATTTGACCAAATTGTATTTATACAAAATGTTACCAGGTCATCCGTATATAAAGCCCTCTACGAGACTCTGCTGCCCTAGATCTACGTTTTGTACTAATTATGTACAGGGTTCACTAGTTCATTTAAATTGTTTAAGGAGATGTGCTTACCGCTACGCAATCCAATAAAACCCATGAGTTTATAACAACACGTTTAATAATAACAAATGAAAATAAGATGCTTGTCTAAAAGTATAAATTTTAATATTAGTTTATCCGAAAATTGTCAATTTATATTGTACACAATTCTACAAATTATTTCTTATTCTCTTCAAGTTCGACCGCGACGCTTTAGTAACACAGAGAAGAGAGATATAGCCTTTAATTAGACCTTAACCATTAATTGGCGAGAGTGATATATTTACTTAAATTAATAATTAGCCGCAAATTCTGGCGGGGAGAGAGAAAAAAACCTGTTGAATAATATCAACCCCGTCGCGGTCAATCGGTCGATCAGATACTACTCTTCCGCCCTATTTTTCGGCTGTCCAAACTAGGTCGCTAACACGCTGGCCAATAGAATACGAGCTAGAAGAGCAAAAATGCGTCGGGCGGCTGTTTGTCCCAACGACAGGTATTTCCGCGTATTTTATCAACGAGAATTTATGTAAATTGACTTTTCACGGTACGATAAAAGAGGGCCTTATGATTATTGAAATATAATTGTAATAATTGCAAAAAAATGAGAGAGGATTTAAACACACTCAACTTTGAAAAATTTGAAGTCAATTGGATGAGTAGCTTTTTAGCTATGCCGCGATCAGCCAGACCGACTGCCAGACAGATCGACGAAATTGAGAAAATTTATTTTTGGGCTAGAGATCCTGAAACGTGAAGGTCTGCAAAAATCTCGGAGGGTGATTTTTTGACTATTATAATACTTCTCTTTTACGACGGAAGTAAAAATGAATATCTTTGCAAATATTTATACATCTCGTAAGTACGTCTGTAAGTAAAAATGAAATGTTGCGTCATAAAGCCAGTTCTTTGAGACAAAAAATCAGGCTAAACGTTACAAAATTTGATAAAGGGAAAATCGTTAGATAGTAGATTTAAAACCGATGGAGAGTACAGACGTATTTGTTTCGCTCTCCAAAATATAGTTAATTAAGGGGCAAAGTGTTATTTTAAATTTAAATTTAAAGCAAGTTTTGTACAGCGATGATTTACTTGTCACCGTAAATAAACTGAAAAAATCAATGTACTTGTGGATACCTTGGATAATTGTAGCAACTAATTGTGCTGTAAGCTATGAATTGTGAACTTTAAACACCGAATTCGATGCATTTGTTATCAGTGTTTGGTTTTTTAAAGGGCTACATCTAAGTAAGCCTACTGTATGGTAGTTAAGCCGTTGAGTTGCTATAAGCAAATGTTTGTAGTGAAAGTGTGAAACTCATAATTACTTTCTTTGTGCGCTTGGGACTTTCTTTTTTGCTATGTCAAACAAATATAGATACAGTTGAGAGACAATAAAATTATCTGCTGTGATGAAATTATAATATAAGGTATTACTGAAAATAGTATTGACGAAAAAAAATCTATTTTGGAGGAGACACTTGGTGAGGTTTCTTTGGAGTTCGAACTTAAGAGTAGACAACTTGAAAGCAAAAATATTACGATTTTTTAAGTGAACCTTGTCTAGGGAAGAAGAGTTTAACAAAATAATATTGAATAACAACAATTAAATAACTACAAATCAAAATACATGTATTGAAGGAGAAGTCAAAAAAATATGAATGTAAAATAAATAATACTCGCAACACCCAGACAATATTAAATCGGAAAACCTCAATTGCCATCCAAATGAATTCACTGGTAAAATCCAATGTTCTATTCAGACTGATACGACTGTTGTAGCAAGCGCTACCCAGTGTAATGCTGCTCTAAAGTGTGCCCTTAAGAATAAAACTGGTAAACATGCTAATGGTTTCAAAAATAAAACAATACCCAATAAAGAAAAAGGAAGAAATTTATGTGTGTGGTCATCTATTAATAAAATCAAAAAAAATTCTCATCTATGGAGAGAGTACTGCGCAAAACTGTGCATAAATACTGAGTAATTTGTTGAGTTATGAATGTGATGTTGAAGGCTGGGTTAAATTTGGTTGTGATATTAAAGAACTTGCAAATTCTATCTTTAGGCATTGCAAACAATATACTTTTGATGACTTTGTGGCTCTATCTATAGACATAAACAGTTTTAATCTTAGTGTTAAAACTTTTTTAAACGATCTTTTGGCAATATGTAAGTTCACTAACCTAATACTTTGTCTGAAATATGATATTTCTTCTGTTAAAAATTTGTCTGAAAACTATAATGCATCTGTTAGTGTTCTGCATAATAATAAAACGCCAGGAAAGATACTCTCTAAAATAAGTTGTGTCATTTAGTTTCTCAAAATGTAATGCACAGTGGTTTAAAAAACAAAATTACTTTGAAATCTATGCCATGTTATAACGATAATGATTTATTATCAAATTATACTTAGAATAATGCAAAATTGGTCGGTTTAAATCTAGTCTCTGAATATTGTTCTAAGACGTTAAATACCAGTCAGTATAACTGTTATAACGCTAACCTAGAAATAGTTTATTCAGTGGATAGTAGTGTGGATTGGATATAAACAGAAATGTTAGTGACATGGTTTCTAATGTAGTTAATATTGTTACGTCTGAAAAAGATTCTTTTATATATCCGCGTCTGTCCTGAACTGGAATAAATTCAGGAGATAATATCCTAACTCGCTTAAATAGCCAAGGTCACAATAAGTCTGTTAAACAAAGATCTGTACCTAGGTTTGGGTCTGTAAGATTCTGCCATCAAAACACACAATGTTTGTCCAATAAAGTTCTTCCACTGACTGTTAAACTACAAGATAAGATTGAGTGTGCTTTTTTAAGCGTCAGTCCCTTCAATTTAAAATTGGTGGTTATGTACAGGCCACCTGGTGGAGACTTTAACCTTTTTCTGAACATTTTAAGTGGTTTCCTTTAAACTTTTTTTTATCCTTACTGTACTTTGATTATTGGGGGAGACGTCAACTGTAATTCTTTAGGACAAAGTGCATCGCTGTCGATTTTCATGGTCTTAATATCAACTTTTGAGTTAGAACCCACTCTTCTATCACCTACTAGAGTGACTTCAAGTTCCAGCACTTGTATTGATAATTTTTTAAATCAATATGGATAAGCCATTTGTTGCTTCCGTTGTAAATTTGGTCTTATCCGATCATTTCTCATTTTAGAAATTAAATTTAAAACAGATAAACTAAATAATAATTCCAGCTATGCATTCAAACTTCTTAATAATATTTATAAAGAGAAATTAAAATTATTTTATATACAACAAAATGACAATCATATTCAAATTTGAAACAATAAATCAAAAGTTATGTGGCAATTGATTAAGATCTTAAAAAAAAGATCGATCCAAAAATGAAATTAGGATTGTTAGTAAAGGCGAGTTGGTTCCGAAGAATGCGATGGCAGATAATTTTAATTTTAGCTTTACTAATTTACCAGTAAACAATAATATTGATACTGCGTTTATGCGGAGATGTGTGCCATCTTGTAACACTACCTTATTTTTATTACCTGCATGTGAAAATGATATTTTAAATTTTATCACTAATCTCAAGAATTATAATGCTTCAGGGCATAATGGTGTATCCAATATCAAAATGACATCAGTTCCTCTAATTTTTAAAAAGGTAAATGGTCAGCAAACCAGTTAAGAATTAGTCCACATCTCTGCCATCACGATTGATACGAGAAGTCGTCACCATAAAAATGTTTTATAAAATTCTTTGTATGTTTGTAAGCTTGTATCCCAGTGTGACTTGTAATGGCATAGTTGAAACCTATTTTGTAAACACAGAAAACGTAGTACCTTGTCCGTGGGGGATTCCTGATAGTGTGCACTGACACATAAAAGTTCGTTCTATTGTCATATCCGGTGACATTTCCAACCAACGGACGACGAATTAGGCTATAGCCTTTTTGAAAAAAAAATATATTCCTTGAGTGATGAGTTTAAGTTCGACATCTATTACTTATTGAATGCAAAAATGGCCAAATTTGGCCTAATAAAAGTGCTCGCAAGCACAAAATTATGGCAACATTCTTTGTATTACGGTATCTAAATGAAACTTTAAATTCCAGATTAGTCTGAGCAATTTTAGATTATCTCAATTTATACCAAAATTAATATATTAATCCATAAATAACTCTGTCTATACTTGTAATGTTTCGCTAACAACTGGCCTACAAAGTTATTATCAATAACCTTTTTATTTCAAATTGTTGTAATGATATCGTTGCAAATACTAGAAGAAGAAATGAGATAAATCTAAAACTCGAAAGTGTGTGGGGTTATGACCGTGATAATTAAAAAAGCGTGCCAAGAGAAAAAGCATTTAGTGTATTTTAGCAGTTTATAAAAATGTGTTTACGCATTTTCACGATATATTTTTATATCTTTTTACTGTAAAAAATTCTCCTGTAATGACCAGGGTGAACATATTACATATTTAAATACACAATATTTTTGTTCAATTTGGGTCAGATCAGTAAAATATCGATTATCTACGCCATTGACTGGCACACTATTATTGGTTTTACGTCTAGGGATACGATATCGTATGAAAAGTATCGATACCTGGTATCGAATAAGTATTGTTTAAATAGTATCGGTATCTGCTAAGAATAATAGTTTTTCAGTTTGACAGTTCCAAAATATTCTGTCTCTCTTTATTTTAGTAGCAACAACAGAAACCAGACAATTCGGATTTACAGTCTTTAACTAAAACGAATAAGAATGTAGTGGTTCACATGATATCTAACAGACGACAGCAGCTCGGCAATATTAGTGAAAATAAAAGTATCGAGAATGAAAATACTTGGTATCGAATAAAAGTATTGATACCGTACTACTATCGAAATATCCTAATTTGATTAAAATTGTTTTGTATGTTCTTAAAACATAATTTTCAAATATATATCACCCAAAAAATATTTATTACTTCACCTATATTGCCTTATATAATATATTATTAATATTCTTAGAAATATTAAACTTTTTCCTAGGAACGAAGCCATTATAACCATGTACGCACGATATTACGGCGCAATTTGCAAAGTAGTATTTGAGAAATATAACAACGCTGAAAGAGAGAAGCTTGGGACAATACCAGGACAACGTACGTAAATGTGCAAACAAAAACTACATTTACTTACAATTTGGATGGATTGCTAAGCATAATTTTGCAGTATAAACTTAAACTAAAGTAAACGAATATACTGCATTATTGCGGCCAGGTTAATTTAGCTGTGTAGAAATAGCACAAGCGACCATTATGCAATCCTGAGTTAATTTTCATTTAATAAGTTATTCAGTAGGTCATAG